>CM024756.1:70401546-70630926 GCA_014218235.1 Colocasia esculenta
CCCCCTACTGGCCCCCACCCCCTACCGGCCAGGTCCCCACACCCCCTGCCGGCCGGTTTGAAATATTATGCAACTTATTAGGGTTCACTTGTGTAATTTTTTTCAATAAAGTTGAATAGTTTTACAATTTACATAAAATGAACAATTGAAATGTGGATGTTATATTTGAATCTCTTGATGAATGGTCAGTACCATGGTGGTTTCATTTCAATTGTTCATGTTGTAAATATCTCCAGAGAAAGTGCAAATGGATGACTAGGATGGCAACATGACAAGATTGGAGGAATAAAAGATATTGTGGTAATATAACTACCGTAACATGAGTATATATCTTGGAGGAGATGTCTTAGATTGAAAAAATATTTAGAGGAGGTGTAGGTGTTAGATACAAAAAAGTGTTTAGTTATCCAAACATTTCACATGAGGTCAAAATTAGGATGACCGAACATTGAGACAGATTAGAGCAAATAAGAGCTGTTTGATTACTAGACAAGAGGAAGGAGAATCTAATGATAAGCGGGTTCGCATCTCAAGAATGTCCATGTCATAGTGCGAGACGCATAGGAGTATAATATCTATAATTTGCACGAGAGAGTAAAGTTATGCATCTTGATTTTAGGAAAGGAGACTAACCTTGTGTTGTGCAAGCAACTATTGTGAACTAGAAGGAACAAGAGAAAGATTGACCCCTCTTTGTTGAAGAAGAACATCTTGTTCTATTATCATTCACATGATGGCTCAATAGAATATGTGCATGGGCAACGACATAAAAGATGTCATATGTACATGTGCAAAAGGGCTTATCTAGTGTAATAACATGCGCAATAACAATCAAGAGAGAGAATGCAGCAGGTTACATACACCACTTATTAGCCATGGGATAGGCGTTTGTAAAGAAGCCAAATACAAACACTAATAAGGTATACATCCCAATTTAGGAAAAAAAATAGTACAAACTCTTCCTTCTAGACATTAGTTTAGTTACGCTTAATTGTTCACTTACAGTTTAATGATTAGTATACACTTCTTATTTTAATGTATTTGCTTATTATTGCACTTGTTTATATGTAATTATATTACACTTGATTAGTATTGCAGTTCTTACATTAATGTAATTCATGTACATGTATGTGTGAATTTGGTTTATTATTGCACTTGTTCACAGTATGATTTTGTTTTCATATTCTTTTCATATTTATGTGGGTTTTAAATTGATCTATGCATGTATAGTAATTTATCACTGCACACACCTCACGAGAGCGTGTTAAGCCCGCGTCAATGAACCTTCCCGTTCAAGACTTTGGGATTGATGTGCACGAGTCTTATTTTCAATGATGAGAACGTGTATATCTAACTCAAAGTCTTGAATTGTCCCGTTTGGGACAGTCTGTTAATGTTTGATCGCAGTTAGGTGGTCATTTACTATGTGTTTGTATTATTTGTTAAAATTTCGGGTGCGTCTACTCACTCCTCTCTGATATACCTTTATTGATTTAGAATATTTTCTTACCACTTAGTAAGTGTTTAAGAAAATCTCTTAATCAATAAATATTTTGGTATATCGGAGAGATGTGGGGAGATGCTGCTGAAATTTTCAGCAAATAATACAAACACATAGTAAATGGTCATCTGAGTGCGATCAAATATTCACAGATAGGTAAAAAGTGATAATCTAAATAATATATCCTACCTATTCATTTTGACTTACTCGAACGATGTGAGGTGTGTTGGATTTTAACTCGTGACATGACATTAATCTGTGTAGGAAAAATGTCTTATGAGAATCGGTCATGGATGTACCGTGGAATAGTGAATGGAGTTGTGACAGAGGAGTTTAAAGACGGAGTTGACAGTTCATTTAGTTTGCATTGAGTAATTCATCAGTAACAGTTGATCCGATGGGTAACATCTGATGTCCGTGTTCGTCTTGTAAGAACAGAAAGTGGATACCGACATGGGATGTGCAACATCATTGTATACGAGAGGATTTGTTGCCCATTATGAGTTATGGTCGTCTCATGGTGAGTTGATATTTCAGTCGTCTGCACCAGCTAATATTTTTCCTCCACAAGTACGTACGTAGACATTATGAGATGGTTCGGAGTTCAATATTCATGAAGATCAAACAAATGAAGAAGTGCCGAATGATACAGCTCAAAGATTTTATCAGTTACTTCGAGATGCTGATGAGCCATTATGAGATGGTTGTGAGAAGCATACACGGTTGTCTGCAGTGTCGCAGCTACTGAATTTGAAATCTGAATTTCATATGAGCGATAGTTGTTTGGATCGGCTTCTCTTACTCGTCAAGAGTATGCTTCCTCAATCAGAGAGGTTACCTGCTGATTTTTACCGTGCGAAGAAGATGGTGAATGATCTGGGGCTTAGTTTTATGAAAATTGATGCATGTCTGAATCACTGTATGCTGTACTACAAAGATGATGCAGATAAGACATCATGTTGTATTTGTAAGCATGATAGATTCAAGCCTAAGAGATGGGACAAGTCAAAGCAGAAGGATGTTCGGTATAAGTCATTGCGGTACTTTCCGATCACACCTAGATTACAGCGGTTGTTCATGTCCCCGAAGATAGCCGGACACATGACTTGGCATGCGGACATTACCAACCCAATTTCCGACGAATAATTCTGTCGGTATTTCTGACAGATTTCTGACAGAATTTTGTCCCGTCGGTAATTTCTGACCAGATATTTCTGACGAACCATTTCCGACGAGCTTTTGACGGAAAGCTGTCGGAAGTCTCTTTTTCCGACGGATTGCCATTGTTTCCGACGGATGGTGTCCGTCGGAAATCCTGCATTTTCTTGTAGTGTGGTATGGGACTGGTAATCCCTACTGAGCCTTGTTCACGAGGATCACCCCCCCCCCCCCACCCCACACTCTTCAGGTAGGGACTCGCTGTCGCAGGAGTCGTTGTCGGACGGTTGTGGTGGCGGCTTGTTCACCGTGCGTTGCCAGCAGTGTGAGTTGTGAGCGTGAGTGCTCTTTGTACCGTGAGTTGAGAGTGTCCTTTTTGCAAGTCCTCGGGGTATGCCCCTTAAGGATTGTACCTTTCTTTTTATACCTGTACTTTTATTTGGGACATGTTGTACATAATTTCTTTATTAATGTACGAACTTCTTGTTATAGTTATTTAAATTCATTGCTTATCTCACTGAACTAAATTCTAACCCTTCTGGGTCTTCGGATCCGTGGGTGGCGGCACGACCTTCGAGGGTCCCTGGAGGGGGCCCAGGAGGTCGGGTCATTACAGTGGTATCAGAGCTCAGGGGTCCAACGAGATTTGTAATGAGTTAATAACTATGGCTATCCCAAAGAAAGGTACTAGTACGCTGCTGGCCCGTCCGTGTAGAGTTGCTTTTAGTGAGCATTTGGTCTTGGTTTGCAGGTGGTTAGCTTTCCAGCAGGGTCTGAGTGCGTTGCTGCTATTGCTGGGTGCGCGTGCCGCGAGCGTGGTTGTGGTTCTCTCGTGCTACGTTTAGGTTTGTCCTCGGCCTGCGTGTCCGTGTGGGTGTGTCGCGAAGGCTGAGAGAGCCTACATGTTGTGGCCTTCACCGGTGCAGGCTATGGTCTGCGGAACCGGTAGAAGGTGTCCTTGCCTTATTGGGTTGTCCCCTTCTTGTTGGGTGTGTTCCTTGTTGGATGTCCCCTTGTTGTGGGGTGTGTGTTGTGTTTGGTATTGTGCCTGTGCGCCATTGGGTGCTGTGCTCTGCTCAGTCGGCGTCTTTGCTCGAGCTAAGTAGATGCTTGTGTGCCGTGTTGTACCGCTAGTTGAGCACTGCGACACCTATCTGTGGTTGCTATCGGCTTTGTGCTGGTAGTTGTGAACTCTGGCGAGGTGTTTCCAAAGTTCTTTTCTGCTGGTTCTGGTGGAAGTGAGGTTTCCCCAGAACTGTGTTGTCGTTTCTGGTTGTTGCGGCGTTGCCCTCTGGTTGAGGTGCATCGCTTGGCTGCTGTTTCTGGTGGTGTTTCCCAAAACTGTTTGTTTTTGTCCTAGTGAGAGTTCCTCTCCCCTCGGGACTGCTTCTGTGCTCATTAAATTCTTCCACTGGTTACCTCTTTGGTTGAGGTCTCTATTGTCTGGTTGGTTGCCGTTGCATTGCCCTCTGGGTTGAGGTGCATCGCTTGGTTGCCCTGTGTTCTGGTGCGGTTTTCCAGAACTGTTGGTTGTTGTAAGGTTTGCTCTCAAGACTGTTCCGGGCTTGTTTCTGTCGGTTGTTGTGCTACCTCAGGGTTGAGGTATGCTGCTGTTGTGTTGGCCGTTGCGTTCTGGTGGGTTTTCCCAGAACGACGCCTTGGTGGTTCTGGTGGAGGTTCTCCCAGAACCAGTTGTGTGGCTCTGCTGTCTGCTGTGTTCTCTCTGTTGGCCATTTGTTTGGGCTGCATTCTGGTGATGGTTTCCATAAGGCTCTTGGCGCTTTGGTGGAGGTCCTCCCCAAGCTGCCTGTGTTTGTTTTGCTTGTCGCTGCTCTTTCTCTCTGGAGATGAGCTGTCGCTGTTTCTGGTTAGACTGTCTGTGTTACAGCCTACCTGAGTGCTGTCGGTCAAGGTGTGGTGCCTCTAACCGTGTGTCTGGCTGTGGTGCTGGCCATTTGTCTTCCTGATCATTTTTTAGGTTTCCCCGCTGCATGGTGGGACTTCGTGTGTCCCCAAGATCGGGAGGTTGGCTTTGTTTCTCACGCTCTATGGGCTCTGCCAGATGGTGGTCTGGTGAGTGCCATGGGTGTCTGGCTGGTGTGCTTCTGTGGAAGTGCCAATCTCATTTAGTGGTTTACCCTCGCGTGTGGAAGAGACTCATTGTGAGGGTCTCCTTCCCCTTCTTTCCGTTGGTTAGGGGTGGTGGTGCTGGTAGGGCTGTTGGTGCCGTGTTTTTGCACTATGGCGACCTTTGTGGTGAAGGTCCCTCCCCTTGTGCTATCTTGAGGTTGAGCTGGTTGCTCCCCTCGTGCGTGTGGTTTCCTTGTGATGCGATAGGTTGCAGTGACCTATTGTCCTGTCTCTTGCTGTGTTGGTTTCTTGTTGCCTGACGGAGCGATGTGGGGCAGCGTGCCTTGTGTTCCGTGTGAGGCAGCGCCGATTTTTGTTGGTTTGACTTGCTTGTGCAGGCATTGTCGCGCCTCGATATTTAGCAGCAGAATAAATACCGGGAGATGTGAATGATACAAATAGACGTATCACAGTTGAATAGTGCAGAGTCACAATTGAACAAAAGAACACATTTGAGACTATAATATGGTCACCAAAAGTATACTTTATTCCATTTCATTCAACTAGTTACAACCTTACATAAGAAGAACCGACCAAAAGGGTTCATTATTCCGATGAAAAATGTTTCTCTATCACATAGACTATTCAAATATCTATTCCTAATACTTCATCTTCTCAATGTCGGGTGCTCATCACTCTTGCCCTGCCCATCAGACTCCTCTGGTTCATCATCACTACCTGAAAAGGACAGGATGATAGGGTGAGCGAACTAGTTTAGTAGGATTTACATCTAAATATTGTGCGGGCACTAGTATACATGATTAACATTTTTAATAGGCAGATATGCACATGAACATGATGACAATGCATGCTTTTCAAACAAGTTGAATAGAGGAATAGAACGGATGACATATCAAATCAAATATCGAATTGCATATACCATGGACAGGTAGTTCAAGAGTAGAATCATATCAAAATGAATTGGCCATATTCATACAGATATCATGTATTCACATGAACAGGCTTATCATATCAAACATATCATGTCAAACAAGGCACGTTCCACAAATCTTGCTTATTTGTTTGTGCTATGCCAAGCACCAAAAGTCCATACTCCCGCAGTTAATAAGTATGTTGGGCGCTCCTCCCCAGGACCAGACAGGGCCCCTATTGCACAGGCATTAGTCAAATGGACCGAAGTTCCAGATTGTGCCGAACAAACATATTCATATTATGACCACAAAGTTTCAATAATAAGCTCAATGTAATAAGAACATGATCATCATAGTGTCAAGGTATGACAATAGCTCAAGAGAACAAAAGGGCAGTATAACGACGTATCTTATGTTTCATAATTCGTTAGTGTCTTGACATGAGGATGACTAATGACAGATCGTATGCGGAACATGTGCTCTCTATCTATAGGGTACTTAATGGTACACCAGCTGGCCTCTATGTGGGAATCCATAGAGAGCGGAGACTTACAGAGGTCTTAAGGAAAAGATCGCTAGTCTTGCCGATTCGGAATGATCGACAGAGAGCTCTCAATTCCCCAAGAAGGGTGTGCCTATTCGTGCAAAGGTGTAAGTGACATGTCACGGATCTTTCCTAACATGTATGCAAGTTATGAACAAATAATTTAACCATCGGAAAGCATATAGCTAAAGAAAATTATATGCAAATCATGATAGCAACTTAACTAATGAGTCCATACTAACATGTATTCATCCACATATTCACATTAAATTCTTATTATTTCAATTTCATAACAAGCTAGATCACAAGATAATAGTCAATGTTCATAAGAGAAAATCACATATCATACATTAGAATCATATTCATGTTCATTACCATTTTCACATGGGTTGATTACTTTTAGGTCCATGCATACTATGTACATGATGCAACATGCTAACAGACCCAACAACTAACATGCTGACATTAGACAAACATAGTAATTAGGGTGCGATATTCATGCAACGCCTATATCTATATCTACTGACATTTAGATAAAACTCTAAACATGAAAAATGTCGAGGACATCTATTGGAAGAATGTTTGTGTCGAGGGTTAGGTCTTATTCGGTCTATAATGACGTGTAACACAAGAAAAACATGTAAGAAAGCTCTAAACATACGTGACTTCATTGCGACTTATATGTAGGCCCGTAACTTGAGATCTACTGATATCTAGACAAATGTATACATGAAAGATGACTAGAACGACTCGTAGAAGAATTTTATGTTGATTGCTTGACCTAATTCGGTCTCTAATATTGTGAAAACATGAAGAACGTATAGTTAAGTGCAATCCGAAAATGTAGTATCATACAGTGACGATTACTAAAGCTTATAACTCTCTAATTAATGACATTTAGACAATACATTCAACATAAAGGATGACCATAAGACTATTGAAAGAACTTTATGTTAGGGACTTGACCTAATTCGGTCTTGAATCTCATGAAAAATAGGAAGAACATAAAGCTAAGTGCAGCCCGAAATCGCAGTATCATGCAGCGACTCTCTTACCACACTTATATCTCTCTAACTAAAGACTTTTAGACAAAATGTTCAACATAAAGATGATCGTGACTACTAGTAGAAGAATGTTAATGTTGGGGATTTAGTCAAATATGGTCTTGAATCACGTGCATGATAAGAAGAATGGAAAAAAGCCCTAACTGTGCGCGACTTAAGGAAAACTACTAATACACAATGTATACTCCATGCAAATTAGTCAAATCAAGTGCAAATGAACCTAGACTCGAAGATCTACATGATGGTGTTGGTTTTCTTTAATCTTGGCCCGAGAACACCTACCTTTGAATGCTAAGAACTCCCTGTAGGTTCCTGGGTCGATGTAGAGCGAGGTTGAGGAAGACCACGTTTTCCCCAGCCGTTCTCCACTCCTCCAGCGCCCCAAACTTGCTGCTCACGACCCCAACTTATTATAACCCTCCCTAAACATTTTGTGAGGAGTTCTTATAATTTAGGGTTCTATTTCATGTCCTAATGGGACTAGGAAAGGGGGCTGCAAATTCTGTTTCCTACTTTCCAAAATGGGATTCTCTCACCCAAAGGAGGTAGCAAAGGTTTAGGAAAACCCTCTTAGGGTTGGGTCCGGTTTTGGCTTACCTTACATGACTAATTACCCTAATTTTAACCCTAAATTGCCCTCCCTAATTATTGCATAATTACATACACGAATTTTTGGGTGTTTTCTTGTCCCAATTTTTATCCTTGGGCCAAATGTGCTCTATTAGCCTAATCTTGTTAATGGGTTATTAATACATGATGTTGGAAGTCTCTCCAACATGTTATTTAATTTATGGTCTGGTTATTTTTCCGCGTTAACAATTTTCTGACTTAGTTTCCTAATTCGGGTAACTTGGTCACGTGTGACATATACTCGGCCAATCAGATTTTTCGTTGCACGAATTCCTTTGTGGAACACTTAGGGATAATATTTGGGTTGGTTTATAATTTTTACGGATTTTCTGATGTGTTTTCTCACGTACAATAGTGGTACGTAAGTTCTATCATTCCGATAATACATAAGTTATTTATTTACTAATTTCATACTTGAATTTGTTCATGGGTCATACGTTGTCCATTGATCCGATTTCTTTTATGGACTATCCCCACATATTGTTTGGAGTCCACCATAAATTTCTCATTAGTTTATGATCTCATTTTATACACCTGATAATAGGTTGTCCAACTATTTTCTAATTACGATAATAAGTCACACTAACTCTTAAATATACCTCAAGTGACTTTTATGACCCCCAAATTTCTTGATGATCATTAGAGGATATTATTTGAAGTCCATCTATGATTTTATTTAATTTTTTGACTCATCTAAGTATGTGTGATAATGACTTTCTGACTTATTCTCTGATTACGATACTCAACGCAAAACGCCTTAAACTTGGACCATCCGATTTTTCTTTGCACGAATTTATTCATGGGTCATTAGGGAGCATTATTTAGAGTTGACTATGGTTTTTTATGAAATTTTCTAATGGGTTTTTGTATGTACGATAGTGGCACGTGCATTTTTGCTATTCACAAAATATGAATTATCGTTTTGATTTATTTATAATTTTCTAATTACCAAATTTCTGGGGTGTTACATCCTCCCCCACTTAAGAAATTTGGTCCCCAAATTTACACATAATGGTATAGTTCGTACCTGAGAATAGTTCTGGGTGATTTTTCTTCATTCTTTCCTCCAATTCCCAGGTACGTTGGTAACTCCGTCTCGACTCCATTGGACCTTCACCATAGGTATGGTACGATTCCTGAGTTGTTGAATCTTTCGATCCAATAGCTTGACCGACTTCTCTTCATAGGTCAGTCCTCCCGAATCTCTAAGTCCTCATGGTTGATTACATGGTCGGCATTGAATAGATACTTCCTCAGCATGGAGATGTGGAATACATTGTGCACGTTTGCCCACTGTGGAGGTAGTGCAAGTCTATACGCCACTTGAGCAATCCTTTCCAGAATTTCAAATGGTCCGATAAACTGGGACTCACTTTCCTTTGATCCTAAATCTTTGAATTCCCCTTAAAGGTGAGACCTTTAAGAAAACATGTTCGCCAACCTAAAATTCTAGTTCTCTCCTTCTCTTGTCTGCATAACTCTTCTGCTTGGATTGTGCTATCTTTAGACGTTCCCTGACAATCTGAACCTTCCTGACGGTCGCTTCAATTAAGTCGGGTCCCATCCATTGGTTCTCCCCAACCTCTTCCCAACAAAGGGGTGATCTACAACTCCTGCCATATAAGGCATCAAACGGTGCCATCTTGATACTTGCCTGATAGGTATTATTGTATGTAAACTCCATCAAGTATAACTGATCATCCCATCGTCCTCTAAAATCTAGCACTAGAGCACGAAGCATATCCTCCACAATTTGATTGGTCCTTTCGGTTTGTCCATCAGTCTGAGGATGAGGGGAAAGGCAGTACTAAAGTTTAGTTTAGTATCCATTGCTGCTTGTAAACTCTTCCAGAACTGTGAAGTAAATCTAGGGTCCTGATCCGATCTTATGTTAGATGGAACCCCATGCAATCTAACTACTTCCTTAACATATAGTGCAGCCAATACATCCACTGACCAGATACTCTTAATCGGCAAGAAATGAACCGACTTAGTCAATCGATCAACTATTACCCAAATTGCATCCATTCCACCTTTGGTCTTGGGAAATCCCATGATAAAATCCATGCCGATGCTATCCCACTTCCATTTTGGGATTTCTAGTGTGTAGCAATCCACCAGCTGTACGAAATGCTCAGCCTTGACTTTCATACATGTCAAACAGTACGATACATGATCGGCCACATCCTCTTCATGTTTGGCCACCAATACGACCTTTTTAAGTCTTGGTACATCTTTGTTGATCCAGGGTGGATCATGTACTTGGATTGATGCACTTCATTTAATAACCTTTCTTGAGCTCTCCATGATTAGGGACACATGTTCTTCCTCAGAATTGCAACCTTCCATCAACTAATAGAGAAAAATCAGACCTTTGTTCTAGCTTCTCCCTGATCTCCACTAAGAATGGATCCTCTCCCTGTTTCTCCTTCATTTCGGTCAGAAGATCAGATTGTATCTGGAGATTGGAAATCATTACTTGCTTTTCCTTCTTTCCCATGTCTAAGTTCAAGCTTGCAAATTGCTCCAATAACTTCCATTCACCCATATCATACTAGCTAGCATAACTCCTGGTTGTCTACTTAGAGCGTCTGCCACTACATTGGCTTTCCCAGGGTGATTGAATGGAAAAATCAAAGTCCTTGAGATATTCTAACCACCTTCTTTGTCTCATGTTAAGTTCCTTCTGTGAGAATAAGTATTTCAAACTCTTATGTCAGAAAAAGACTTTAAATTGCTCACCATAGATGTAATGCCTCCAAATCTTCAAGGCAAATACTACACCTGCTAACTCCAGGTCATGAACAGGGTAGTTCACTTCGTGAATCTTCAACTATCTTGGGCATATGCTATTACTTTCCCTTGTTGCATTAAGACAAAACCTAGGCCTGTTCTAGAAGCATCTGAATAAATTTCAAATCCTCCCTCTTCAGTGGGCAAGGTGAGGATAGGAGCAGTAGTCAGACACTTCTTCAAGTTTTAAAGCTTTCTTCACATTCATCGGTCCACACAAACGGATTTTCCTTCCAGGTCAACTTGGTTAATGGTACTGCAAGCTTTGAGAAATCCTTTATACCTTCTAATCCCAGAAAGCTCCTGCTCTCTATGACGCTTGTCGATCTTTCCCATTTCAGTACAGCCTCAACCTTCGATGGATCAACAACGATACCATCCTTGGTTACCACATGCCCTAAAAGGATACCTCCTCTAGCCAGAATCACATTTACTTAGCTTGGCATATAATTTATTCTCTCTTAAAATTTCCAATGCAATCCTCAAATGTTCCTCATGTTCTTCCTTTGTCTTGGAATAGATCAATATATCATCGATGAATACCACCACAAATTTTCAAGATATGGGCGATAAATGCTATTCATCAACTGCATAAAAACTACAGGGGCATTTGTTAGTCCAAAAGGCATAACAATAAATTCATAATGCCTATACCTGCTTCGGAAGGCTATCTTGTGAATGTCTTCTCCTTTGATCCTAATTGATGATAACCGGATCTGAGATCTATTTTAGAGAAGTATTTAGCTCCAGATAATTGATCAAACAACCATCAATCCTTGGCAGAGGGTATTTGTTCTTGATGGTTAACTGGTTTAGTTTTCTGTAATCTATACACAGCCTCATCGACCCATCTTTCTTCTTGACGAAGAGGACAAGTGCACCCCATGGTGATGTGCTTGGTCGGATGAATCCCTTCTCTAACAGTTCCATCAGTTGCTCTTTTAATTCCTTCAGTTCTGTGGGGGACATTCTATATGGTGCCCTAGATACTGGTGCTGCTTCAAGGACCAACTCGATGGTATAAATCGACCTCTCGCTCAGGAGGAATTCCTGGCAAGTCTTCTGGAAAAACGTCAGCGTACTCGCTGACAACATGGATGTCCTCAACTTTGACTTCCTTCTTTGTGATGACAGCAGCAGCAAGAAAGGCCATACAACCTTTCCTCACATCCTCTTGGCTTGTAATGCAAAGATAAGGGAGAATCTCCTGCGGTTTCTATCTCCTGTGAACACTAGTTTTGGGTAATGGCTAAAGGTTACCGACTTCTCCTACAATTGATACTAGCTCCATGTTCAGACAACCAGTCTGCTCCCAGTATCACATCATACCCCTCCATGTCCATGCATATTAAATTTGCAGGTAGGTTTTGGGTTTCAATCAACACTTCACTAGATGGCATATGGTTTGAAAGATTGGTGCCAGGACCAATCGGGGTTGACACAACTATTCCGGATTTCATTGGGACAGGTTTCACAAGTAGGGTATCAACAAATGCGTAGCTCCTGTATCAAATAGAACATATGCGGGTCGGGAAAGAATAGTAAGTGTACCTTCAAGATAATAGTATGAGTCAGCCATCAAATATATTACATGTGACTTCTATTCCCATAGCTCTACCAAGCTCACATTAGGTATGACAGATTTTGACTCATGTGGTCTAGTTTCATTCTACATTCCTATTCCCTTGGACCCTAAAGTTCAGGCTCTGATACCAACTATCGCGCCCCGATATTTAGCAGCGGAATAAATACCGGGAGACGTGAACGATACAAATAGACGTATCACAGTTCAATAGTGCAGAGGTAGAATTGAACATAAGAACACGTTTGAGACTATAATATGGTCACCAAAAGTATACTTATTTCCATTTCATTCAACTAGTTACAACCTTACATAAGAAGAACCGACCAAAAGGGTTCATTATTCTGATGAAAAAGTTTCTCTATCACATAGACTATTCAAATATCTATTCCTAATACTTCATCTTCTCAATGTCGGGTGCTCATCACTCTTGCCCTGCCCCATCAGACTCCTCTGGTTCATCATCACTACCTGAAAAGGACAGGATGATAGGGTGAGCGAACTAGCTCAGTAGGATTTACATCTCAATATTGTGCGGGCACTAGTATACATGATTAACATTTTTAATAGGCAGATATGCACATGAGCATGATGACAATGCATGCTTTTCTAACAAGTTGAATAGAGGAATAGAACGGATGACATATCAAATCAAATATCGAATTGCATATACAATGGACAGGTAGTTCAAGAGTAGAATCATATCAAAATGAATTGGCCATATTTCATACAGATATCATGTATTCACATGAACATGCTTATCATATCAAACATATCATGTCAAACGAAGGCACGTTCCCACAAATCTTGCTTATTTGTTTGTGCTATGCCAAGCACCAAAAGTCCATACTCCCGCGGTTAATAAGTATGTTGGGGCGCTCCTCCCCAAGACCAGACAGGGCCCCTATTGCACAGGCATTAGTCAAATGGACCGAAGTTCCAGATTGTGCCGAACAAACATATTCATATTATGACCACAGAGTTTCAATAATAAGCTCAATGTAATAAGAACATGATCATCATAGAGTCAAGGTATGACAATAGCTCAAGAACAAAAGGGCAGTATAACGACGTATCTTATGTTTCATAATTCGTTAGTGTCTTGACATGAGGATGACTAATGACAGATCGTATGCGGAACATGTGCTCTCTATCTCCAGGGTACTTCATGGTACAACCAGCTCGGCCTCTATGTGGGAATCATAGAGAGCGAAGACTTACGGAGGTCTTAAGGAAAAGATCGCTAGTCTTGCCGATTCGGAATGACCGACAGAGAGCTCTCAATTCCCCAAGAAGGTGTGCCTATTCGTGCAAAGGTGTAAGTGACGTGTCACAGATCTTTCCTAACATGTATGCAAGTTATGAACAAATAATTTAACCATCGGAAAGCATATAGCTAAAGAAACTTATATGCAAATCATGATAGCAACTTAACTAACGAGTCCATACTAACATGTATTCATCCACATATTCACATCAAATTCTTATTATTTCAATTTCATAACAGCTAGATCACAAGATAATAGTCAATGTTCATAAGAGAAATCACATATCATACATTAGAATCATATTCATGTTCATTATCATTTTCACATGGGTTGATTACTTTTAGGTCCATGCATACTATGTAACATGATGCAACATGCTAACAGACCCAACAACTAAACTAAACATGACATTTAGACAAACACAGTAATCAGGGTGTGATATTCATGCAATGCCTATATCTCTCTATCTACTGATTTAGATAAACACTAAACATAACAATGTCGAGGACATCTATTGGAAGAATTTTTGTGTTGAGGTTAGGTCTGATTCGGTCTATAATGGCGTGTAACATAGGAAACACGTAAGAAAGCCCTAACATATGACTTCATTGTGACTTATATGTCAGGCCCGTAACTTGAGATCTACTGATATTTAGATAAATGTGTAACATGAAAGATGATAGAACGACTAGTAGAAGAACTTTGATGTTGGTGGCTTGACCTAATTCGGTCTCTAATCTTGTGAAACATGAAGAACTTACAGTTAAGTGCAATCCGAAAATGCAGTATCATACAGCGACTCTCTTACTAAGCTTGTAACTCTCTAATTAATGACATTTAGACAAAACATTCAACATAAAGGATGACCATAACAACTAGGGAAGAACGTATATGTTGGGACTTGACCTAATTCGGTCTTGAATCTCATGAAAAATAGGAAGACATAAAGCTAAGTGCAGCCCGAAATCATAGTATCATGCATCGACTCTCTTACACATGCTTATATCTCTCTAACTAAAGACTTTTAGACAAAACATCAACATAAAAGATGATCATGACTACTAGTAGAAGAACTTTGATGTTGGAGATTTAGTCTAATTCGATCTTGAATCACATGCATGATAAGAAGAACAGAAAAGTCCTAACTGTGTGCGACTTAAGGAAACTACTAATACACAATGTATACTCTATGAAAATTAGTCAAATCAAGTGCAAATGAACCTAGACTCGAAGATCTGCATGATGGTGTTAGTTTTCTTTAATCTTGGCCCGAGAACACCTACCTTTGAATGCTAAGAACTCCCTGCAGGTTCCTGGGTCAATGTAGAGCGAGGTTGAGGAAGACCACATTTTCCCCAGCCGTTCTCCACTCCTCCAGCCCCCCAAACTTGCTGCTCACGACCCCAACTTGTTGCTAACCCTTCCCTAAACATTTTGTGAGGAGTTATTATAGTTTTAGGGTTCTATTTCATGTCCTAATGGGACTAGGAAAGGGGGCTGCGAATTCTGCTTCCTACTTTCCAAAATCTGGGATTCTCTCACCCAAAGGAGGTAGCAAAGGTTTAGGAAACCACCTCTTAGGGTTGGGTCCGGTTTTGGCTTACCTTACATGACTAATTACCCTAATTTTAACCCTAAATTGCCCTCCTTGAATTATTGCATAATTACATACACGAATTTCTGGGTATTTTCTTGTCCCAATTTTTATCCTTGGGCCAAATGTGCTCTATTGGCCCAATCTTGTTAATGGGTTATTAATACATGATGTTGGAAGTCTCTCCAACATGTTTATTTAATTTATGGTCGAGTTATTTTTCCGCGTTAACAATTTTCCGACTTAGTTTCCTAATTCGGGTAACTTGGTCACATGTGACATATACTAGGCCAATCAGATTTTCCATTGCACGAATTCCTTCGTGGAACGCTTAGGGATAATATTTGGGGTTGGTTTATAATTTTTATGGAATTTTCCGATGTGTTTTCTCACATACGATAGTGGTACGTAAGTTCTATCATTCCGATAATACGAAGTTATTTATTTACTAATTTCATACTTGAATTTGTTCATGGGTCATACGTTGTCCATTGATCCGATTTCTTTTATGGACTATCCCCACATATTGTTTGGAGTCCACCATAAATTTCTCATTTAGTTTATGATCTCATTTTATACACCTGATAATGGGTTGTCCAACTTATTTTCTAATTACGATAATAAGTCACACTAACTCTTAAATATACCTCAAGTGACTTTTATTGACCCAAATTTCTTGATGGATCATTAGAGGATATTATTTGAAGTCCATCTATGATTTTTATTTAATTTTTTGACTCATCTAAGTATGTGTGATAATGATTTTCTGACTTATTCTCTAATTACGATACTCAATCGTAAAACACCTTAAACTTGGACCATCGATTTTTCTTTGCACGAATTTCTTCATGGGTCATTAGGGAGCATTATTTAGAGTTGAACTATGGTTTTTTATGAAATTGTCTAATGAGGTTTTTTGTATGTACAATAGTGGCACGTGCATTTTCGCTATTTCACAAATATTGAATTTATCATTTTCGATTTATTTCTAATTTTCTAATTACCAATTTCCGGGTGTTACAGGCATCATTTCGGGGTGTGTTTTGGCTTGTACCTTGGCCTGGCCTTGGAGGTACTTGTCACCGTTTGGTGTGTGGCCCTCTCCGCCTGCATGGTGGGAGCGATGCCTTGTGTTGTGGGCTTCTCAGAGCCAATGTAGTTGTTGCGCTCTGAAGCTACTGGATTTCCGTGTGTTTTCTCTTGTGGGTCTCTTGTGGAGAGCCCCTTCCAATTGGTCATGAGTCATTTCAGGCCGTTGTGCGGTTGTGTACTGCACCTGGAGCGTGTTCTTTTCGATGCTTTGTGTCCTCGTGCCTAAAGGGTTCGTGGCCGGTGTGGCCTGTTCTGCCCTTCTTGGCTTGCGGTTTCTTGTGGGTGGCTTTTGGCAGGTCTCTTGTGGAGAGTCCTTCCTGTTAGCCATGTTGTTTCGGTCGTTGGTGAAACTGTGTTGCATCTTGACGAGTTTTGGTGCTTGTGGTGGCACCCTCTGCTCGTGCTCGAGTGGTTTGTTTTCATGCCGTCTGGAGCCTTGGTGCATTGTGTTGCACTTTGGGTGGCTCCTGGTGCTTGTGTGGCACCGTGTGTTGTGCTGTATTCCTGATCGTAAGCTTCGTGCGTTGTTTCGTGAGTTGCTCGGTGTTCGAGGCGTTGAGCTTTCTGCCTCTGGGACACTTTGTGCTGGACGTGCCTTGTGGCTGTACCGTTACCGCTGTGGGGTGGCTGCTTCGCCTTTTCTGAAGGCGCCTGTCGACAGCCCCCAGTGCGTCTGTCGACAGCCCCCAGTGCGTCTGTCGACAGCCCAGCACCAGCCCGAATTTGGGAAGTCCACGGACACGCCGTTTGGGGCTGATTTGGTGGGACCCTTGCCTTTTAAACTTCCTTCCAATCTCTTCAAAAGGCAACCCCATTTCTTTCTCCTCCTCCACCACCAAATCACCCTCCTTTCCTCCCCAACCAACCTTCCTCCCTTCTCTGGACGAGAACCCTACCCCCTTTCTCCTCTTGCTCTTTCTCTCCTGTTCTACCATCTACATCCATCATCCCCTTCAAACACCTTGCTCCTGTCGTCTTCATGGATTCCAGGGCTAAGAAGATGATGTCTCGTTGTCGTCCCACCTCCTCTCATG
Source organism: Colocasia esculenta (assembly GCA_014218235.1). Classification (NCBI taxonomy): domain Eukaryota; kingdom Viridiplantae; phylum Streptophyta; class Magnoliopsida; order Alismatales; family Araceae; genus Colocasia; species Colocasia esculenta. The sequence goes on from CM024756.1 coordinate 70,418,809, forward strand.
CTGGTGAAGACTCCCGGGCTCCTGATGAGCGCCGGACGAAGCATCAGGATGATCGTCTCTCTGAGCTCGTCATCCCACCACGTCTGAAACTCACAAGGGTGAAGGGCACTTTCACATGTTCGTCCCACCTCGGTATGTGGATTTCCCTTCTCTGGCCGACCTCTTCCCGAATCTCCAACCCCTGTTCGACATCCAGGGCTGGACGGTTCTTCTATATGCTCATACGGCCTACTCTCCCACTGCCGTCACTGAGTTTTTCAACAATCTAAGCCTCTCCGACAAGGGGGACTTCTACACCTCTGTAAAGGGCACTACCTTCAAACTCACCGCCAATCTGTTTAGCACTGCCCTTCAAATTCCTAACACTGGGGCTGAAATTCTAGCACATCACCCAGATGCCTCTATCTACTATCCTCTCATCACCCTCCAACCCTATGATGGCACAAAGAAGATTGCTAAACTCAATGCCAATTCATTCCCTCCTCTGAACTGCATGATCCATCATATTTTCACCACCCTCATTGCACCTAAGCACGACAGTCGTGAACTAGTCACTGATGTTCACAAATCACTGTTCACCTTTTTCCTAAACTGTGAACCTATAAACTTATCTGCCTTGATGCTTGCCCATCAGAAAATGCTACTATAATCCCAGGAGATCCATGCCATTTGCTTGCCCACTCACTTCTCTCATGCAGTTCATTGGCATCCCTATTCTAGACAGTGAGTGTGTCTCGCTTAACTCCCGCAATAGCTTCGATCTCACTGCTGCACATCGCATGGGTATAAGATGGTTGATGGAGTGGTCACCAGGGAACTAAAGGGTAAGGCACCAGCTGCTGCCATGGATGAAGACACTGAAGAAGATGAAGCTCCTGGTGATGAAGACGATGCTGATGAAGACTCCCAGTCTGCACCTCTTGATGTGTCGGGAGATGTTGCTAGTGATGCTGCTGCTGAGCCCTCGCTACGTGATCTGATTGCTCAGCTCCAGCTTCAGCTGACAACTGGATTCAACACGCTTAATGCACGTATGGACACGATGGATATGAGCATTGCACACTTGACACTCGCCTAGATAACATCTCTACTGAGCTTCATGACAACCGTCGGGCTCTTGCACCGCCTGCCGATGATGCTGCTTAGTTAGTTTATGTGTCTAGGAGTGGGTCAAGTCCTGTTATCTTACTTTCCGTCTGAGTCTTGTCTTGTCTTGTGTCATGTTGCTTTTATTCGATGTTCAAGTAATTTCCTTCCCTCTCATGTCTCTTCAGTCAACACTCTTTGTCCTGTGTATACTTCATATCATATTAATGACTTCACAGTTCTCTGCTATCTACATGTGTGACTGTTGTGCGTACTTTTCGATGTTGTCAAAAGGGGGAGAACCTCAATTGTGCACTAATTGAATATTTTTGTCATCATCAAAAAGGGGGAGAATGTTGGGTTTTCATTCTAATGTTTATAATAACATGTTTTTGATGATGAACAATCTTAATTGAGGTTTGATACATGACAAATAACTTGATGCAATATTTGGTCTTTCATGTATTCATAATATCTCACTATACATGTTTGATCATGTAGGTATGAATGCATACAACCAAGCTATCACAAAACAAGAGAAACAGATCACAAAAGCACTAAAATCTGTCACCTGTCAACAGACTCCAAGGTACCTGTCGACAGATGTGAATAGACAGAAAACACCAAGTTCAGAGGAAACTGTCAACCGAAATCCCAGACTTCTGTGTTTTTGCAAAACTATTGCTATCTGTTGACAGATGATCAAGGCCTGTCGACAGACGTAGAGAATCTTCAGATACGGAAACTTTCCAAGTTACCAAAGATGGTGTTTCCAACTCCCACGTCTCTCCATATGTAAACACCACTATATAAGCAACTATTTGAAGCAAATCTCGTACAGAAGCAGCCACCACCAAAACCCTAAAGCAAGTCCAAGAACAAGAGGTGTCATTGCTGCTCTGCTTCAACCTGCTACTCAGAGATAGAAAGATCCATTGATCCAGCAGTACTGAAGACAGAACGTCGTGGATTCAAGCTTCTCCATCGATCTGAAGCCATCAAGATGAAGTTTGAACTCCATCCAGACGTTCCCCAGAAGAGTTCTCAATCAGGATTCATCCCTTCCACTCAGAACTCTCCTACTTTCTTTCTTCTATCATATGTGTGTGTGTGGTGTGTCTCAAGCAGCCCTTGTGCTTGATTCACGTGTGTCTGTTGTTCTGATCGTGGGTGCACATCAGATAACACTGTGTGTGAGTTGTAGTCACCGAACTAGCTCATAAGCAGTTTGCTCTGCGTGTGTGTGTGGACCGTGGACGTAGGATACACAAGTTGTGTACTCCGAACCACGTAAATCTTCGTGTCTTGTGGTTTGAACATTTCTACATTAGATGGTTGATAGGCACGTTGTCTCTACACATGGTAGATAGATTACTCTTTCATCTACACATCACCAACACACATCTAAGTCTTACTTTGATTCTATTGCAAATTCAGAAAGTCTGTGTTGTGATTAAAGGGTTGTATTAAATTTTAATAGATAGTAATCTATTCAACCCCCCCTTCTACATTACCATATAGGGAATTCCGCAACCTCTCAGCCCTATCAGTGGTACGCCAGGCTTTGGTCGTGGCCAGTGTCCGGATTTCCCTCTCGCCTTGGGGAGCGAGTGTGTTCGGTTGGGGTACCCTGTTTTGGTTTGGATTTCTTTGAGGTCGACGTGCTGCCCTCGACCTCTGCAGTTGTTTCATTTTCCTTGCGTTTGCCGACGTCTTGAGTTGCTTGGTCTGTTTTCCTTGGTTTTGCCTCTGTGCCTATGCCTGTGGAGCAGGTGTTTTAGCATTCAGTGGCTCCACAGTCGTTGGGTGTCCTGGTCGGACCACGAGGATGATCTGGGCAAGATCTAGTGGTGCCGTCGGACACTGTCTTGCTCACCGTGGGTTCTCTACGTGCGTGTTTTTCGATTGGTTTTGGGTCACCATTAAGAAGCTCTCATTTGGCCTTGCCGTAGGTGCTAGCTGTTGCTAAGTTGTGTGGAGCCATTCAGCGGAGTCTTGTGGATGACCTCTTGGCGTTTCCTCAGTTGCCGTCAGTAGCTGGGACCTCTGTCTAGTCACTGGTGACAGAGGGAGTTACTGACCGGTTGTTCTCAACGGCGTGGTCTGTTGAGGGCTCAGTCGCGTGGTTTCCGGCTGGCGGTTTCAGTGTTTTCTGGTCGGCTTGGTGCGCGTCATGCCTGTGGAGTTGTCGACATCTGTTTGTGTGCTCCGCACTGGTTGGTGTGCGCTTGGTGAGCTGTCGGATGTCTGGTTAGGCACTCCCTTGTGGCAGGGTCGTGGTGGTGACCACCGGGAAGTCGCGGTGCGACTTAGTGGTCCTTTGCACCTGGTGTTTTCTCCGACCGGGTTTCGCCCTTGATTTTGAGGATGAAATTATTTTTTTGTTGGATGTATTGTAACATCTCGGGCTTTCCGGCTTTCCGTTGTGTGTGGGATGACTGGCCTTGTCGCGACAGAGGTGCCCGTCATGACAGTCATCCTTGTTGCGACCGCCTTTGCCGTCGCATTATGGTCATGCCCGGTCAATGGGTCGCGACTGCTTTCTGCTTTTTGGTCATCTGACGCCAGTCAGGACGGCAGGCATGGCAGACTGACCTGTCGGGTTATCGCGACGCTCAGGGAGGTTGCGTTCTGGTCGCGGTCTGGGCAGCCATCGCGATAAATCTGTATCGCGACGCCCCACCCAGTCGCGTTCTGGGGCCGGAGGCTAAAAGCCTTGGCCGACGCCCCTCACCCCTCCTTTGGCTCTTTTCCTCCTCTCTTCTCCTCTTTGAGGTGGAGAGGCCTGTCCTCTCCTCTTCGAGGTGGAGAGGCCTCTCCTCTCTCTTCTCTGACGGTTGGAGCTCGTGGCGGAGCGGCGGCGGCTCGTGCGGAGCGGGAGCGGCGCCGTGGGAGCGAGGAGGAGGTGGCATGCTTATCGTGAAGGCCCCTTTATGGGTTGGTTCTTCGTTCTCCAGTAGGGATTCTTGTGCCCTTTCCAATCCGAGTGATTGGAAGTCTCTTTATGTGTTTGCATGCTTTAAATATTGTCCCCATGCTCCCCTCCCCATGGTGGTTGTGTTTGTAGCGTGTGGGGGACCTCGGGATGTAGCATCCCAGCGGTCAGCCTTCCAGCTGATGTTGTGACCGTCGAGCGCGTCGTGACATCAGAGAAGGCATCGCCTCGGTCCGACGCGACCTTATCGCGGCACGGTTGGCCTCCGTGATAAGGGTCGTGTCGCGACCCAGTTGCCCGTCGCGACAAGCTGTTGTCGCGCTGCGCAGCCCTGTCATGACAAGCTTGTCGCAGCGCTTTGCCTTATCGCGACAACCGGGTTGTCGCGACGCTTTTACCCGATGCGGTTGCCCTACCGGTCGCGATAGGGTCGCGACGGGCTAGGAGGGCGTGACAAGACCAAGCTTGCCTTAGGTGCTTTCCGTGGCCGCGGTTGGCATGTCGGCATGTGCCCCAGGGCAGGGTTGCCCTTAGGACCTTCTAGTGGGAACACGGTAGGTTGCCTCCCGGCGTTCAATGACCGAAGGTGACACCTTCATGGTCGTGTCCTAGCGGCTATGCTAGGAGGCTCGCGTCTGTCTAATAATCGATTGTCTGTCTGTCAATCGATTATTAGAAGAGCGGTGGCTTCTATTCTGTCTGTGGTGTTCCAGTTTCTCGGGCCATGTCGTGTGTGCCGACGTTGGCCGACGGCCCTTCTGGGGGTTTTCGGAAGAGGTGCCGTGCGTGCCTGTGCCTGCTGGGCTTGTCTTGGTTACAAGCCAGCTGTGTTGTTTCTGTTGGTGGTTGCCACGCCAGTTCTCTTTCGCCTGGTGCTCGACACTTGAGGGCTTGTATGCAAGACAGGTTGTTACCGTTACCTGGGACCCCCATCCTCGGGATCCTGTTGAGGGAGTTCTCCGGGATACGAGCGTGCTCGGGTCGACAGCCTAGTGTGGCAGACTCGGAGCAGTGGGGAAAACGGTAGGGACAGCGGTGTAGAGTCGTTTGTAGAGCTCTCTTAGCTGGGTCTGGGTCTCTGAGGTGGTTGAGGCGCTCGTTTGGTGTGGACTAGCTAGTCCTTTTCATTGCGTAGGAGGTCAGGCATGGGGCCGCAGTTCGGCCGAACTGCGGTGTTTGTGGTTGTGTTCTTTGCTGTGGCTCGCTAGCCTCACTCTACCAGGAAGGTTGTAGGCGGAAGTCGGCGGCCGGCGTGCAAGAGGGGTGGACTATGTGTCCCTCTCTTAGCAGCCTGTGGTGGTGGCTTGGTTGCTCTTGTTGTGACGGTGTTTCTCACGCTATTTCTGAGATTGGGTTTCTCGTCGCCCTAGCCTGCACGGTGGTTGTAGCCTAGCCATGTCTAGTTCCGTGGGTTTGGTTTGTTTGGCCTCGTGGGCCGTGTTTAGTGGTTTCTGCTCTACGGGTTCTCTCGGGGTGCCTGGTGCAAGCACCCAACTACTGTTTCGGTAACCCGTTCCTTAGTGGCACCGGAGTGTGTAGTTCCCTGAAGCTCATGGTGTGTCCGAGGTGCAGGGTGGTTCTGCTTGTGGGCCCTCGACCTTGTGGAGGTCTGAGGTGGCCGTGCTTGTGGTGAGACGTTGTTTGTCACATGGTTGCTCGGTGTCTCTTGTAATGACACCTGGTTGTTCCTTCCCGACCTTGGGGAGGTTTGGGATGTTGGTGCTTGTGATGTGAGACTCTGGTCTCACTTGGTTGCTCCGATGTTCCGTGAGCTCCTTTGTCTCGGCAGGTGTGCCGAGGTGTTTGCTTCCGCATGTGTTGACTCCGCTGGTTCTGCGGGAGTCGTGTTTGGCCTGACCCTGGTTGTGGTCGAGGCCTTTCTCTATTTCCGCTATTTTGTAGTATTCTTTTTTTTTTTAATCAAAAAGGTCCTCAGGGACAGCGACTAGGAGAGTTCACCTTACTCCAGAGGAGTAAAATGTTCCCACTCCACCAGTGCGAACCACTTGGGCCAAAATTATTAATAAAGGACAATACAATGGCTAAGGGGCATACCCCAGCTAAACAATTCTGAGAGAAGGAAGACCAGACCGGTCCATGGTAAGAGGACCTTTACATTCACGAGGCAAAGAAGTAGGGGAAGAGAAAACATTATTGCTAAGGGATTTGCAGCCCAAGTTGGCCAATGCATCAGCCACTTGGTTAGTTTCTCTATACACATGAACCATCTGAACACTTGAAGAGTGAATGTACTTGTGAGCTTCAGACCACCAGCGCATACAGTCCCTGTTGCCCAGCTAGCTAGCCCAGAGGGGGGGTGAATGGGTTGTTAAAATTTTGATTTCTGATTAAACCTGTTTACTGAAAAGATTACACAACTTAATAACGAGGTTAGAGTTAGAGCAAATAAGACAACAATCACACAAAGCACATCCACAAGACACAAGGATTTTTATCCTGGTTCGGAACTCCTCTCCACAGAAGACCTACGTCCAGTCCCTGAGCAATGCCTCAGGATTTCACTACCAAGGGTACAATCCCCCTTAAGGATCCTTACACCCAGCCTCAACTGGTCTTCCTTCAGTCTGAAGGGAACAACAACCACCCTGGATACCACCAGGTCTTCCTTCGACCAGAAGGGAACACAACCTAATAAGAAAAGAGTGTGGGAACAGGCTTCAGACTCTAGCTTGACCAGCTACACACTGAAGCTACCAAGGCCCGCGAGAGAAAGAGATTTAACAAGGTTTTCTCTCCAAGGACTACACAAGCTCTCACAAAATAAAAACCCTTTTTGAACACAGAGAGCTAAGAGCTAAGAGCAAGGTTGGAGTGGAAGCTTCGCTCTTGCGTCAATCTGCTGAAGACTTCGAGGAGATGGATTTCTTTCTTTTCAAATTGCAAGCGTTGTTCTGCCTCATTTTTTCTTTCTCCGTCTTAAGTCTTCTATTTAAACTTCTGATTCAAATTTGAACGTTGAAGTGTCCGTTGTCTCTTATCCTTGTGTACGTTAGACTGGTCACAAAGGAAGCTTCTGATCGTCAGTCTTTTATCCTTATGTACACGCCAAGGAGATGTCATAGAACTTTGTATCTTGTGTCCAACGTTGTCTCGATGAGTCTTGTCAGATATCTGTAAGCATATCATCAATAAATAGAAGACAGCTAAAACTGCTGTCTATAGTTAGTTGAGATGGAACGAATATTGCAGTATATAGCAAGGCTCCTTTCTGTCTAAAAAGTACGTAGACAGAGTAGCATAGAAATGGAAGATATTGTCTGCATGCATGGGAGATATGATCAGAGAGCATTTAATGCGTAGCAGTCAACAGACAAGATATGACTTTGACTTTTCAACGCTATTAAAAGGCATTATACTGATGCATCAAGAAATTCGATAAAAAGAATCTTGCTGACTTCATAACTTATGAAGTCGTTATGAATTGTAAGGAAATCGTTGTGATAACTTATGAAGTTGTTACAACACGCGAGTCGTTGCGAGTTCTAAAGAAATCGTTACAAGAAATCGTTATGACTATCAAGTTGTAAGGAAATCGATACACGAAATCGTTACACAAAACAAGGTGTTATGAACTGTAAAGAAATCGTTATGAACTCTAAAGAAATCGTTATGACTATAGAGTCGTTGCGAGTTCTAAAGAAATCGTTATGAGAAATCGTTATGACTATCAAGTTGTAAGGAAATCGATACACGAAATCGTTACACAAAACAAGGTGTTATGAACTGTAAAGAAATCGTTATGAACTCTAAAGAAATCGTTATGACTATAGAGTCGTTGCGAGTTCTAAAGAAATCGTTACGAGGTCTAAAGAAATCGTTATGACTAGAGAGTCGTTGCGAGTTCTAAAGAAATCGTTACAAGGTCTAAAGAAATCGTTACGGCTAGAGAGTCGTTGCGAGTTCTAAAGAAACCGTTACGAGGTCTAAAGAAATCGTTACGGCTAGAGAGTCGTTGCGAGTTCTAAAGAAATCGTTACGAGGTCTAAAGAAATCGTTACGGCTAGAGAGTCGTTGCGAGTTCTAAAGAAATCGTTACGAGGTCTAAAGAAATCGTTACGGCTAGAGAGTCGTTGCGAGTTCTAAAGAAATCGTTACGAGAAATCGTTATGATATCGATTTGTTTTGAGTTTTCCAGACAAAGAGGAAATCGTTCTGCTTACCAAAGAAGTCGATACAAAGACTTGGACAGAATGTGAGATGAGACTTACCTGATTGTCTTGAACTTTCATTTTTCTTTTATTTCCTGTTCTCAAGGCTCAAGTAGTCCATTAGTACTATTTTGTTAATCATCAAAATTAATAAATAAATAAATAAATGAAATATTTATTATGGGGACAGTTTGGTCATCAGTCCCAAGCAGGAGAGCTACCAGATTTCAGAGAAGCAACAAGGGAGGCCGAGTCAGACTGAATATGAGATAAAGGGAGGTCATATTCAGTGGCGAGCCGAATACCATCACACAAGGCCCGCACCTCAGCAACCAGACTACCACCAAAACCATAGTAATGAGAAAAAGCCAGAATGAGAGAACCCGAGCTGTCTCTGATACATCCTCCACCACTGCAGTGACCCGGATTCCCCTTGCTAGCACCATCCACATTGAGGACCAAACCAGATTGAGGAGGAATCCATCTAACAAGCTTGAAAGTTTTGTTTTTGATAAGGGGGGCGAACCCAAGGGAACAAAGGTCAGCACTGCATCTACCAGGTGCATAATGATTAAAGGTCACTGAGGCAAGGGCGGTAGAAACCATGAAGCGGATATTGTGAACAATACTCTGGATGGTGCGCCTTTTCCCTTCAAAGCGCATGCTACAGCGACAACGCCAAATTTCCTAGATAACCAACATGGACACATAGAGCGATACATAGCCATGCGGGGTGGACATGTTGCAGAACTTCACCAAGTGCCACAGGCGAGCAGTGATATTATCCTGAGAAGATAGGTTAACCTCGAGCATGGGGGCCGCCCAATTCCACAGATCAGTGGCCAACTCACTTGAGATGAATAAGTGATTTAAATCTTCTGAATTATGGTTGGAACAACAAGAGCAGCGAGAGGGTAGAGCAATACCCTGGTCCATGATCCTGGAGTCCACCGGCACAGCATGATAAAGCAATCTCCAGCAGAAAAGGGAAGCCCGGTGGTAGAAGGAGTGGTGCCATAGGCGAGTCATAGGCTTCCTGATCACACCATGCGAAGAAAGATTCCTGTACGCAGAAGAGGTTGTAAAGGTGCCACCTGGAGAACCAGTCCACACACAGCGGTCTAAGTGATCAGAGAGCTGGATGTCATCAAGGATGGATGGGCAGGCGATAAGACTCCGAACGGGATGGTGATCATCAAGGATAACCTCACGAACATTGATACTAGGACCATGGTAAGGTCTGGTCAATATAGTTTCAAGAAGGTCCTGGCCAAGCCAAACATCTCTCAGAAAATCGACAGATCTACCATCTCCAACAATCCATCTAGAATGAGCTAGAACTGCCTGATGAGCTAAATTGAAAACCGCCTTGGACATACCATAGGGAAAGGAATGCCTGAAGGGCGCTCCATCCTTAACCTGAAATCTGATCCGAGCGTAAGAAGCCCACATTGAATCACCATTGTAAATGTTCCAAATTTGCTTTGTAGCCAGAGCAAGCTGAATGTGCCGCATATTTTTAATATCAAGACCTCCTTCAGATATAGGGTGGTGAATGACATCCCAAGAGATCCAATGCTTCCGATGGGTACCTTCCGAACCATTCCAAAAAAAATTTGCACAATATTTTTCAATGTAGTTAATCATAGACTTTGGAATAGAAACAGCGGCAGCTAAATAAATAGGAAAAGAAGATAGAACCGATTTAATGAGGGTTGCCCTGCCAGCCTGGGACAGGAACTTAGACTTCCAGGAAGTCATCCTGGCATTAATCTTATCCAGGAGAAATTTGAAATCAGCCACTTTAACTCTTCCCACTCTAATGGGAACGCCAAGGTAGCGCAGAGCGCCCACCTGCTGGTGAAAACCCGTAATGATGGATAATTTCCTGCCAAGAAAAGAGAGAGCCTTTGGAGAGATAAGGTAGGTGCTCTTCTGGTTATTAACTTTTTGCCCCGAAGAATTCTGATATCTACGCAGAAAATTTAGAAGCTTCTAATATTAGAACTCTGGCCATTGCAGAAAATAAGCGTGTCATCCGCAAAGAGCAGGTGGGAAATTGTAGGGCATCTCCTAGGCCCAGCATAAGGAAGAAGAGAGGAAGAAGAAATGTGCTTCAGACCCCTACTGAGTGCCTCTTCCATAATGATGAAGAGGGCAGGAGCAAGAGGATCTCCCTGGCGTAGACCTCTGGAGGATTTGAAGTACCCAACAGAAGAACCACTGAACATAACTGAGAACCAACAATTAGATATTAGCATGCCAATAAGAGATATAAACCGATTGGAGAAACCAAACTGCCTGAGCACCGCAAACAGGAAGTCCCATTCAACTCTATCATAGGCCTTCATCATATCAAGTTTAAGGATGACATTGTGACCCCGAACTTTCCTTCCAAGATCCTGAATAAGCTGATTAGAAAGAGCAATATTATCCACAATATTTCTGCCTTTCACAAAAGCGCCTTGCTCCTCAGAGATGATAAGGGGAAGGATGTCCGAGAGGCGGGAGCAGATGATCTTAGAAATGATTTTAAAGCAGAAATTGCATAAGCTGATCGGTCTGAAATCACCAAAGGAAGAAGGATACTGGACCTTGGGGATAATAGCAATGAGAGTCGAAGACACACCCCGCGGAAGGGGGAAGCCCATGAAAAAGCCGCGAACAGCAGCAATAACATCCACCGAAATGATTTCCCAGCAGCTTTGAAAGAAACATCCAGAGAACCCATCCGGACCAGGGGCTCCATCACCATTCATTGCCCATACCACCATCTTCACCTCATCATCAGTAGGAATAGAAGTAAGGAGGTCATTCTGGTTCTTTTGAATAAGATTTGGAATAAACTGAAGCATATAATCATCAATATCATGCGCTTCGGAAGTGAGTAGCTGAGAGAAAAACTTCTCCGCCTCCGCAGATAGTGCGATTTGCTCATCACACCAAACATCATCAATTTTTAGGCGATTAATGTAATTCCGAGATCTATTGCCCTGAACGACCGCATGGTAAAAAGATGTGTTTTTATCACCATCATTGATCCATTGCACCCTAGCTTTTTGGGCCCAAAAAATTTCCTAACACATGAGAGCACGCCTGAGTTTAGCATTTGCAGCATTAAGACCCTCCCTATTTGCAGTAGACGGGTCATCATCAAAAGATAGTTGTTTGGCAGTCACAAGGTCCTCAGCTGAACGAACATTGTCCTCAATATTCCCAAAAATATTCTTATTCCTGTTTTTCAACATGATCTTAGTAGCTTTGAGCTTAGTTTGCAGGGCAACAAACGGATTAGGGGTGGTAACATTAGTACTGGTCCAAGCATCACGAATACACTGAAGAAAGTTCTCGTGCGTCGTCCACATCTTCTAAAAAATAAATCTGGAAGCCTTAGAGTTGTAAGGAACAAAATTAAGAAGAAGAGGAGCGTGGTCCGAGGGACCCCTCGGCAGGTGTTTAACACACAGTCCTGGAAAAGAAGTGTTCCAAAGGGAGTTAACTAAGATCCGATCCAGTCTGGCTTTGACAAGGCATGCCCAACCCTATTGTTGGACCAGGTAAAAGGCTGACCCACGAAACCCGCATCCAGCAGACCCGCAGCAGAAATGAAAGAGTTGAAGTCGAGCATAGCAGTAGGACGAGCCAAAGCACCACCCTTCTTCTCAGAGCCACTGGTGACGCAATTGAAGTCACCCCCGACGAGCCAAGGTAGACTTAAGCTATCCCCCTGATGAAGAAGCGATTGGAAAAGCTCATGATGGGAGGTCACATTACATGCAGCGTAAACTGCAGTGATAAGGCTAACAGGTTTATCATCATGAATAACCTTTGCTGAGATAAATTGCTCAAAGCTATCAGTCACATGGAGATCAATAGAACTGGACCACATAATCCAGATTTTTGAATCCTCACCATCATTCCCAGCAAATCCATGTAACTTAAGGTAGCGACACAAAGCACCAGCCTGACTGAGAGGGATCTTCGGTTCAGAGATAGCAAGGAACTGCACCTTATTAGTCTTTATCAGTCTTTTCAAAGTTCTCCTAGAGGCCATGTTTGAGAGCCCGCGGATATTCCAAAAGAGAGCTGGACTATTCATGAGGATCGATATCCACAATCCACCGCAGCCTTAGCCTTTGATCTCGTACAGACGCCCCGTTCCGGGGCCATCACACCGTCTTTTGAGATTTTAACAGTAGCCATAAGAGTATTCTCAGAAATGGCAAGTCTAGAAGCAGAGGATGAAATGTTTCCATCACCATGATCAAAGGAAGATACTGGAGCGATGTTGTTACCCTCGAAAGAAATAGCCTTGCCCCAGGACTTTTCGATACTAGCTGTAGCAGCATCAATAATTGGATGGCTGGAGGATTCTGATAAATCTTGGAGGACAGGTGGCAGCTTAGAATTTGGAAAGCTTAGGGGCTTCGGAGATGGGACTACCGACGTTGTCTCTGGCGACGTCGCCGGCAGGCACGCCTGTGTAGCATCAGGAGTATCAGACGCTTCGACAGATGGAGAGTCTTGAACGTGAACAGCGCCATGCACGTTAGCATCGATCGTCGGGGCAGTAGGAATATGATGAGTAATCTGGGGATCCAGAATAGTCTGAATAGGGTGAAAATCACCTGGAAGAACCACAGGCTGGGCATCCATCGCACCAATATCATCAGATAACCTTTCAAAAACATTAGAAATCGGATAGTAGAGTTATTGAAGGCCGAGACCTGCATGGGAACACCTTTGCGCTTTACCATACGCCATTCCTTATCGCTATCTTTAGTACTGTCTTTAATGCTTGCATGCACCATAGGCTGTCTGTTGTCAATCGGAACTACGTCCCTGCCCTTCTTCTTACAGTCATTCTGAGAGTGGCCCAGTCTACGACGAATGCTGCAGATAGGAGGCACCCTGTGGAAATTAATCCTCTGCCAAAACCCTCCATCGCCATTACCAATCCAGATACGATCCGGGAGATGTTTTGCAATATCAACATCAACACAAACCAGAGCCTCAGCGGTTTGAGTCCATGCAAGAGTTGAATCATGGATACGGAGGATCTCACCGAAATTACCAGCAATGCATCTAAGATAATCTTCATTGTAAAGGTTTACAGGTAGGTTAGGGAAACCTACCCAGATAGGAATAAGCGTAGGATCAGCTGCAAAATCAAAGTCCCCAGACCATCTAAAAAAACGGAACAGGAAGCCTTTCAGGTACAGACTCTTGCGCACCAGCACCTTCAAAAAGTCGTCCTCATCAAAGAACCGGAAGAGAAGGTGCCTAGGATTCAACATACTAATGATGCAATCACCCTTAAGATCTAACCTTTGAGATAGACAACTCTTAATGTCGGGGATCGAAGGTCTACCATAAGAGCACTTAGCTACGATAGCTAACCTCAACGGTTGTTCAGATTTTCACATTTCTTCCTTGGAGAAGTAGACCGCGGGTTGACCATCATCAGTAAACGCCGGAGGTTTCAGAGCAATGTCGATCTTAGGAGGTCGCAAAGTAGAAGCCAAAGCCGCAGTAAAGGACCGGTTCTCCATCTCCCCTGGACCAGAATACGCCAAACGCTCACAGGAAGGAGCAGAGGCCGCCGGCAGGCCACGACAGGACACGCTAGGATTCCTCAGAGCTTCTCTCTCTAGATTCTAGAGAGAGAAGTCCATCAGAAATGTCAAAAGCCTTCAAACCATTTGTTATGGCTGTAAACCTTGCAAACATCCCAGAGATTGTTTCTTCTGGTTTCATCCGAAATAGCTCATATTCGGAGAGCAAAATGTTTGTCTCTTTTGTAGTATTCTACAACAGGTGTTTCCCGCTTTACTGCTTTGTAGAGTAGTTTTGCTTCCGCTTGTTGGAGTTCCTGCTGCTCTGGCTAGTAAGGGACGGGTAATCCCTACTGAGCCTTGTTCTCGAGGCTCACCCCCCCTACTCTCTTCAGGTAGGGACTCCCTGTCGCAGGAGTTCGTTGTCGAATGGTCGTGGTGGCGGCTTGTTCACCGTGCGTTGCCAGTAGTGTGAGTTGTGAGTGTGAGTGCTCTTTGTACCGTGAGTTGAGAGTGTCCTTTTTGCAAGTCCTTGGGGTATGCCCCTTAAGGACTACACCTTTCTTTCTGTACCTATACTTTTATTTGGGACATGTTGTACATAATTTCTTTATTAATGTATGAACTTCTTGTTATAGTTATTTGAATTCATTGCTTATCTCACTGGACTAAATTCTAACCCTTCCGGGTCTTCGGATCCGTGGGTGGCAGCGTGACCTTCGGAGGTCCCTAGCGGGGGTCCGGGAGGTCGGGTCGTTACACCCTCGACTAGGGCAGGGTGGGCTTCGAGAGGCTCGCCCGATGGCTAGCCTTCTTGAGGCTCTTCATCCTCGCCTATGAGTGGGTGGGCTTCGGTGCCGTCGTCATCTTCAACCACTACACTCGAGAGGTAAGCTCCCTCCCCTTTGTATCCTCCCCCATCTCCCCCACCCCACCTTATGGTTGCAATGCCACCCCCCCTTCTCCTTCCCCAATGATCCCTCCCTCCCCCCTGGCACCCACGTCTGCCCCGCACCCCCCCTTCTCCTTCCCTAGTGACCCCCCTCCCTCCCCCTGGCACCCATGTCCCCCCCCACCCCCCTGGCACCCATGTCCCCCCCACCCCCGTGTTGAAGTACTCTTATATTTTATCATTTTATTTTGGTGATAACAAAACTCATACTTAATTTAAATATCATTGATATATTTAATATCATTGTCTATCATCATTATTGTATTTTCAATCGTCGTAACTTCGTCATATCCGAAGCTTTAACTTCGTTATGCATGTTTTCATCGTAATCAGTTAAAGCTTACATCATCATATACGAAACTAGCTTCGTCATATCCGAAACTTTCACATCGTCATGCTGTTTTTGTCGTGATCAGTCGAAGCTTACACATCTAAAGTTTACTTTGTCATAAACAAAGCTAACTTTGTCATATCCAAAGATTTATATGAAGTTCACTTTGACTGACTACGTTGTTTCACTTCAATCGACAACATTAATTTTTGTTCCATCTGAAGTCCACTTCATCATATCCGAAGTTTACTTCGTCACATTCCGAAGCTTATTTCGTCATATCCAAAGTCTATATCGTCATATCCAAAGTTCCACTTCGACCGACAACGTTGTTTCTTGACTAGTCAAAGCTCTACATCGATTGTTGTTGTGTTTAAACATCGATTGTCTTTATTCATTGATTGCCTTTAAGACATTGATTGCCTTTAAACACATTGATTGCCTTCACTCACATAGATTGCCTTTTAGCACATCGATTGTTGTTATTCATATCGATTGTCTTTAAGTTCTACATCGATTGTCGTCATCATATCGATTGCCTTCATTCATATCGATTGCCTTTAGGCAAACATCGATTACTTCTATATTTCTACCGATTGGTGTTATAAACATAATTTCATATCGATTGTTGTTATAACTCATATCGATTGGCTTTGAAATATTTCAAAATGTCTTTGGCACCCAAATGAAATTTCAAATGTACTTCATATGTTTAACTTATTAGTTCTCTAACTGAAGATCTTTTTGCCTGTCTCATAGGATCTCTTCCTTCCTATAAGAAAGAAAAAGACCTATCTACTATTTCTATCTATCAGCAGGCAACATGACAAAAAAGGTATGGGTTATCGTTCAGAAGACTTCTCTAGTCTAACATCTTCTTTACATTTAATGTCTGTAGGTCCACTTCTACTCATAGTCAACATCTTGGACTTGTTGTTGGCACTCTTCGAAGCATGCACCAGCTGGAAGATCTTCCTCTGTAAGGCCCTCTAATTTCCGTCGCATTATTTGCAATTATGTGTGTATGTTTATGCTTGTGTATGTATGTACATATTTACGTACGCATTAATTAGTATAATTACGTGTGCATGTGTTTATATTAAACATAAATAATGTATGTGTTGCATGATGATAGTATGGATACAATACCATAGGTATATTGCATGTATATACTCTTGATATGCATGGTTTTCTGCATAAATTAGGGTTCTGGCCGAAGGCCTTTTGGCGTCAACACCCTGGCCGTTGAGCCGGTGTTAGCGTCCAGCCCTGGACGCCAAAACTCACTCCGGCGTCCAGCGATCTGGACGTCAACTTCTCTGACCTGCATGCGCAGCAGAGCTGCAAACTTCTGAAACAAGGCATGGCAACCATTGGGGGGATGTCCCCCAACGGCTCTAAGGCTGTCTAATCGGTATGGTGAGTGGGTGAGGGGCTCTCCTACATCCTGAACCCGAATTGGCCTCTCCCCACTTCTCATTTCACCCTTGCAAGAGGAGAGAAGAAGAGAGAAAAACCCTAGAGCTTTCTGTGAGAAAACTCCATTTAGAACCCTCAAATCCGACCCCTTGGAGCTGGATTTGGAGATCTTCTGCAACAAGGTGGAAGCTGAAGCAAAGGAGAAGACTTCCCCATCATCCCCTCGGCGTGGAGATCACCCAGGAGCCCGGAGGAAGGCGATCTTGGAGGCACTTCTGCAACTTCTTGGAACTGCCCAAGGAGGTCTTCTTCGAGCCATAAATCTCTTGGAGGAATTTTCGAGAGGCAAGTGACCTATCTATGGTGTCCCCGTATGAGTCTAGGTGGGTTTTGTGATTTTTATGAAATTTTCCTCGAGTCCTAGACCCTCCAGTTCACCCAAGATTTAGAGCTCGGGTCTGTGTTTCTGCACAGACTGAGTAGACGGCAAGGTCCCTGGACGCCCAGTTCATCCTTGGCGTCCATCGACCATGCCGCTGACCTTGAGTCAGCGGCCAGAGACCGCCGCCTAGTTCTTCTGGACAGAACAGTGAGCTGTTCTGTCCCACTTATGCAGTAATTTCGGTATGTTTTATGCGATGAGGATATATGGTAAAGCTTATACTCTATGTATGGTTAGTTGTGGTGTGTGAATGAATGTGGGATGTGAATGGTGAATGTAGGATAATGATATTTTGTAAACTTGTGAGCATGACTTGTAGGCAATTTTGCAAAATCCATGATTCATGATTTAGATTAGTGTGAATGCCTTGGTTTCGGTTTGATCATGAAGAATAGTAGGTCAGCATATGTGTTTGTAAGCTTAGTAAATTATCCATGCTTGTGAAATTGTAAATAAGCTCGGTTCGGTAAAATGAAAACATGCGAAAATGGTTTGTGATAATTGATCAATAGATATATGAATTAGGGTAATGTTGTATTCTAGATTCATGCATATGTTAGTAACTTATGTTTAAACAGCAAGTGGCAATTTACAAGATGTGTTAAACCCCGTGTTAAATTAAATTATGAACGGCATGCTAATTAGGTGTTTTATTTACTTAAATTCCATGAAGCTCGGAAAAATCTGAAAAATTGAGGGTATCATCTTGAACCCGAAAACAGCATATGGTAAAAAATTTCAGGTCATTTGGACCCGTAGATAAAGAGTTATGTGTTTTCATGTGAAATGTGAATAACTCGTACATATGATCGAAATGTAATTAGTTTGTTTAAACCCAGCATGATTAGTGTGTTTGCTGTGTGTTAAACCTAAGAAGAGTCTTTTCTTGTAAACTCTTTCTTTCTTAGGCATCGTCTCAGATCAAGTATTTCTTTGTTTATCTTGGGCTTGATCTAGGGGCTTCGAGTCCAAGCTTTGGTTTAAAAGTGTTCCTCTTTTTTAGAAGAGAAGGCTTGCAGTGAAAGCATTCCCCTTGTATTAAGGGAAGAACCGCACTAGGGTTTGTACCAGGAGGTTGACTTCTTGACTTGTAAGAGAAGTGGGTTGTCTTCTTACCCGGAAAGAGAAGAAGACCAGACTATGTCTAATGGTTTGACCAGCTAGATGTCTGTACTAGTGAGTTGCTTCTGAGCTAAAAAAAGGCACTTGACTAAGGTGAAACAGTGGGTTGCCTTCTTGCCCAGAAAGAGAAAAAGACCAGCAGGGGCTAGGTGTTGCATGTCCTTAAGTGGGACTGTACCCTTGGTTAGTGAAATCCCTAGAGTTTGCTTGGGGACTGGATGTCGGACTTCCATTTAGAAGGGCAGAACCAGGATAATCTCTATGTCTTGTGTGTGTTTGTGTAACAACTTGGATTTTTAAATCCTAAATAAATAGGAGTAAAAAAATAAAATTAGTGGAGAGGCTTGATTAAAGGCACACCAATCGATATGATAATGGATAAAATAGTCAACAATCGATATGGGCTGGTCAACAATCGATATGAAATTATGTTTATAACATCAATCGGTAGTAATATAATAGCAATCGATATTGCTTAAAGGCAATCCGTATAGAGACAATCTGTAACACCCCAAACAATTTTTAATTGTTGAAAAATATGAATAATAAGGTTGTGGATTAACCATTATTCTTAGATTGAAACAAGTGATATTTAGGAAGGTTAACATAATGAACGGCCCTAGTGTCGTACTGGACGTGCGTGCTCCACAGAGCGACACTTGAAAAAACTATAACGAAAACAAATCTAAGAATACCATAATTTCTAGAAAAATGTGGGGATATCAAAATGTAATATCCGGATTTGTGGATGTGCGGATTTCAAGATTAAGTCGACGCAATCATTTTCTGGGTGATTTTTCACTTACTATAAAATAAATTCTAAAAATTAAACTAAAATCACCATAATTTTTAAAAACCATCACATTAGTCTATGTTGAAATTTTAATACAAACGGGCCTCGTTTGAACACATTTACATAGTGTTATTGGGCCATCCGAATTATGGTCCAATTACGATGGGGATTTCTGGGAATTTTTAAGTTGCCTACGTGTGAGGCTTTGGGGAGGCCAACACTTGATGGGAGAAGGTAACACGTTTGTTACTAGCACATTGATGGGAGAAGGTAACAAGTTTGTTACTATGTGTAAGCATAGACAAGGTTGCATGGGCTATGTGTTGAGGTAAAAACCAACTGGTTTCTACCATGACACATTAGCCGTCAACGTGTTGCTGTGCATGGAGAGACTTGGGTTATAAATATACTCAGTTATGCCTCATACCATCTTTCCAAACTCTTCTCCTCTCCTGTGGTGCTTCTGCTGTGCGTGCAAGGCTTCACAGTTGAGGTGTACTGGAGCTACTGAGCTTCCCTCTTGCACCTTTGTTCTTGTTCAAGTGTTGCTGGGCTGTGAGGAGCTGTGCTGCTGCGTGGGTTGTGTTTCAACGCTTGCGCTGAAGGTGCAACAAGTAGTAGCTGAAGGAGGATATAGTGTTTGCACTTTTGACGTCAACATCCTTCTTCTAGTTGAGAAACATCAAGAAGAGACTTCCTCTTCTTCAAATTAGGTAGGATTCGATCCTCTTCTCTTTCTTCTCTAACTCATGTTCTGAACATGCTTTAGAACCTACTGTTTGGATGTTCAAGCTTATGGTCTAGTGTCATGAGTACCTCTAGCACATTTGGTGTATCTTGTATTGCTGTAGAAGCTACTCTTCAAGATTCATATGATCCCTGTTGGAAAGTATTTTTCTTCCAGTATCACGTTGTAGTAGATTCCTAGCTATTCAGGTGTAGGATTCATCCCCCTCTAATTGCAGTTCTGTCCTCCCCATATGATAAGAAAATTCTCTTGATAAGCATACAAGATGATATACCTGAAGCTATTATGCTTTTCTTCTAGTTTTGTTAAACACATTCTTGATGGGAGAAGAACAACTTTGTTCCACTTTAAAGAATGATTTCTATTTTTTTCTTCCACCCTTGATCTTAGTATCGGTTAGAGTGTTATTAGAAGTCACCATATCTTTAGAACAATGTGATTACTTTCCATTTAGATGTTTGTACCTCAACCTTGATTTGGAGCCTTAAATACCTGAGTATTAGTGTTTATTTTGTAGGAATCTTTCCATCTAATCCTTGTACAAGGACCATACTTTCAGTGCTATGTCATGATAGCTTCTAACTAGACAAGTACGTTTGTAAACCTCCATTTCATCTCACGTGTTTAGCTTATAAACACTGTGAGAACTACAATTAGATTTTCTATTTGATATAAATCATGCTTTGATTCATTGGTTCCATGGTAGAGTGTTTAGAGTGAGTACAAAGTCACTTGAGAAGGAACTGGTGGCTGTCGACAGGCAGCCCATAGCTGTCGACAAACCAGTCTTTCTGAAACTCAGATTTAGTACTGTGGCTAGCTATCGACAGCCAGCCCCTAGATGTCGACAGATAACCTCAGAATAGCAAGAACCTTGCTCTGTCTGCTGCTACTGTCGACAGCCCCTTCCTAGCTGTCGACAAGCTACTGTCCTGCCTTGTATTTCAGCAACTTTTCATGTATGAATTCTTACTTAAACTTCATTCTAAAAGCTTAAAGTACCCCTTAATTACTTTGGTATTTACTGTCATTGTAAGACCCTCGAATTTTATTGCATTATTGTAATGCATGTAAATAATCATGTTGTATATGTACGTATGTATGTATCTACGCATGTATTAAGTATACATGTGAGTATGTGTACAATTAAGTAAATAATGTATGTATTGCTGATGGTAGTGTGTACACAAAACTATATAGATATTACATGAATATATACATGATGTGCATGGGTTTCTGTATGTTTTAGACTTCTAGCGGAAGGCCAGATTGGCGTCAATCCCATAGCGTTGATGTGGTGTCAGCGTCACCCCATGGACGCCAACACTAATCCCAGCGTCCAACGATGTGGACGCCAACTTCTCTGACTGCATGCATTGCAGAGCCAGAAATTCGGAAACAAGGCAACTCACCCATTGAGGAGCTGTCTCCCAATGGTCTGAGGGCCATCATGTCACCCCATGCGTGGGAGAGGAGCCTCTCCTCTTCAAAGAGCTCATTTCGAAACCCTAGGGCCCTCTTCACCTTTTTCAAGGGAGGAAGAAGAGAGGAGAAGAAACCTTATTTTTTGGCTGAGGAAACCACCCCCCCACTCTGGAACCTAAAATCCAACAACCTGAAGCTTGATCCGGCCATCTTCCATGACAAGGAGCTAGCTGGTGTGAAGGAGGAGACTTCCCCGACCGTACCTTGAAGCCATCTTCATTCAAGAACCCGGAGGGATGTGATCTTGGAGGGTGTTTCGCAACTTCTTGGGACTGCCCAAGGAGAGCTTCTCCAAGCCTAGATCCATTGGCGTATTTTTTCTAAAGGCAAGTACCCTACTCTAACGTCCCCGTAGTGTCAGGTTGGTTTTACAAATTTTAGTATTTTCCCTCGTGTCCTAGACCCCAATTCACCCCATCTTTGGAGCTCGGGTCTGTGTTCTGCACAGACTGACATTAACGGCAATACCCATTGCCGCTAAGATCAGCTTAGCGTCCATCGATGATGCCGCTAACATGAAATAACGGCCATAGCTTGCCGCCAAGTTCATCTGAGCAGAACAGCAAGCTGCTCTGCTTCTATACGACTATTTTCGATATGTTTCACGTGAGGATATACTGTATCTTTATATGCTATTATATTTTGATGTGATGAATGTGGTGTGTGGATGGAGTTATCACGAATGATAGGACTAATTATTTCATGAAGATACATGTGTGATGAGTTTAATCTTGTTAAACCATGTTTGCATGATTAGGAACAAGTCTAAATGCCCTAATTTGTGAGGGATTATGCATGGAGGTTCAGTCCCTGTTCTAAATTTCTGAGATTATTCCCATGCTTGTGTGTTTGCAAAATTTGTTTAGGAAAAATAGAGATCATGCTAGGTCATGATAAATCTCCATAAATTACTGGATTGTCCAATAACTTCGGAATGGTTAGTATTTCCATGCATGCTAGGGTTTAGCCAGTAAGTGCAAGAGGTGATTTGTGTGCAATCCCTATTAAGTGAAGGTGGATGGCTGAGAAATGAATGTTTGAATTCTGAAATCGTTTTAGTTCAGAAAAATCGGAAATTTGCTGAGGATTCCTAAACCCGAAATTAACATGTGGTTAAGTTTAGGTCATTGGACCAGTAGTAATGTAATAGGGAATTTCATGTAAATGTGAATTTATGCATTATGCCAAATGTGAAACAATGATTGAGTATAAATCGACCTGATCGGGGATATTTACCTAATGAGATTTGAAATCTGTAGTGTCATGTTAGGAAAACAGAGAAATGGAATGTGAGCGAGGAAAGGAAATGAATATGAGATGACTGGGTAAACTTTGTTGGGTTGAGTGTAAGTTCATATCATTTCCCCTCTTATTTTGATGATGACAAATGTGATTTTAATGCAAATTAATGGAACATGATAAACACATTTGACCTGAAATTATATTCAAGAAGCATGTTTCAAAGCACACTTATCATTTGTACTCATAATAAAATATTTAACTAATGATATGTGTTTAATTTCAGGTACAAATACATTTTGCAAAGATGGTGTCGACACACCCTAAATGGTGTCGAACAACACCTCAGAACCCAAGGCAAAAAGTGAAGAAATGGAACTGTGTCGACACGAGTCAAAAGCAGGTCGACACGAGTCACATATTCCAGGAATTAGCCTACTGCAGGTCGACACACCATCAGGGCAGGTCGACACTGGATCTCGTTCCAGAAAAAGTTGATTGGAGAAGGACGCAGTGGTCGACACACCAAAGGCAGTCGACACTGGATCTCGTCCCAGAATTGGTTGATTGGAGAATGGATAGCAGGTCGACACACCACAGGGCAGGTCGACACTGGATCTCGTTCCAGAACAGGTTGATGCAAGAGGGCAGAGGTGCACAGCATCAGGGCAGGTCGACAGGATCAATTCCCAGAACATCATGTTTTCAGGATGGGACAGGAGGTCGACACCACAGTCAAGCAGGTCGACACCAGAGTCTCATCCAGTCATTTAGTCAACCAGTCTCCAGCCAGGTGTCGACACCACCACAGGGCAGGTCGACACACTACGGAAAGATTGCAACTTAAAGTTGATGATTGCCACGTGTCATCCTAGGGCGATGGTGTATCAACCTAGGATCGTGTGCCCTTGTACCTAAAGGGTATCTTTGGAATCTTGGGGTATAAAAGGCCCCAATTGGCCATCCATCACATCAAGAGACCCAACGAACTCTTGGAGCCTTCCACAAGTTTCTTTGGCGGCGAGAAGAGTTCATCTCCCTCCTCTGCTCTCCTGGTGTCTTCTGAAGACCAATTCTCAACCTCAAGTGTGAGAATTGGAGTGTGATCCTTGAAGAAGCATTTGAAGCGCCTCAAGGAAGCAGATCAAGTAGAAGCATCGTTGGAGAAGATTTCAAGGAAGATCCCAAGTTCAAAGTGCAGAGCATCGCTTGGGACTTCAAGAATTCAAGCTTCTTCCCAATCTGAGCTCTACAAGGGAGTACACTGAAGAACAAAGTCTTTTCATACAATTCTCATTGTACTTTTGTTCTTCTGAGACATTTTGAGATTGTGCAAGTGCTTCTGCATAATTCTCATGAATGTTCTCATGTTCGACTGATCTGCTGCTAGAAGATCTATGTCTTGTGTTGGTGTCTAGCAAAGTTTTGTGAGCCATTGTGCTCAGTTTGAGTTGTCGAACTCAAGTGTTGTTGAGCAGTCTTGCTCAGGGATCTAGAGTAGTCTTACTCTAGAGTTGTGTGAGTTGTGCTCAAGTGTTGGAGTTGTCTGGCTCCAGTGGGTGTGTTACCCAGGTTGTTTAGTGAATCCTCACTGGGTGTGAGGGGTGGATGTAGGAATCACATGGGTGATTTCCGAACCACCTAAAAATCTCTGTGCACTTGTCTATTTGTGGTTTGATTCTATATCCGTTAGATGCTTGCATAGGATCGATTAAGATTCACTTAATCAACTGTTTTTCACATCTATTTATCAACTCACTTAACATTCATCAGATCTGTGTTTCACTGTAAAATTGCCTCTGATTCTAAAAGTATTTAAATTGCTTAAGCTTCCGCAGAAAGTGGCATAGATCTATTCTCCCCCCCCTTCTAGATCTTATCCACACCTTTTCCTCGATCCTTCAATTGGTATCAGAGCGGGTTTACACTGATCTGATTTGATCTGAGCAGTTTTTG
Organism: Colocasia esculenta; assembly: GCA_014218235.1. Lineage (NCBI taxonomy): Eukaryota > Viridiplantae > Streptophyta > Magnoliopsida > Alismatales > Araceae > Colocasia > Colocasia esculenta. The sequence continues at coordinate 70,443,041 of CM024756.1, forward strand.
AGTATTGTGTGTCTGATTGCTTGATTGTTTGCTTGTTTGCTGAGTATTTCTTCTGTGCTTTCTTTTTAAGTCAATGGATTCCAAAGGTTTCATAGCTGAGGGGCATTCCATAAATAGGCCACCATTCTTTAATGGAACGGACTATTCATACTGGAAAAATAGAATGCAAGTATTTCTAAGAGCCCAAAACTATGAAATCTGGAAAGTGGTTGAGGTTGGTCCCTATGAAAACCAGGGAGAGGAAGAAACCTGGACTAGGGAACAAATAAGAAAAGCCACATTGAATTATAGTGCCATGAACATGATTCAATGTGCTGTTCATCCAAAGAGTATTCGAGAATCTCAATGTGCAAATCTGCCAAAGAGATGTGGGATAAACTCGAATTACTTTATGAGGGAACATCACAAGTAAAGGAAACTAAGGCAAATATTCTTGTTTCAGAATATGAATTGTTTATGATGAAGTCTAATGAAACAATTTCTGAAATGTTTGCCAGGTTCATGGTTATTGTCAATGGACTGAAGGCCTTAGGTAAGGACTACACAGATGCAGACTTGGTAAGGAAAATCTTACGTTCACTTTCTTCAATTTGGCACACAAAGGCCACTGTCATTGAAGATTCTAAAGATTTGTCCAAAATGTCTTTGGATGAATTGATAGGATCCTTAATGACATATGAAATCAATTTGAAAAGAAATGAAGAACACATAACTAAAACCAAGCCAATGGCACTTAAGGCCTCTTCAAGTAATAAAGACAAAAGTCAGGAAAAGACAAGTTCTGAGGAGTCTGAGTCAAATGAGGATGAAATTGCCCTCATGACCAGGCAATTCAGAAAATTCTTGAAATATAGAAAAGGAAAAATGTCTGGGAAAAAGAAGTTTTCCTCAGGTAAAAGAAACACTCCCTTTCTAATTTCAACAAGAATAAAAAATCTGACGAAACTGTCATTTGTTACAGGTGCAATAAGCCAGGACACATGAAGGGAGAGTGTCCTGAGAACAAGAAAGAAAAGCACAAGAAGTTCCAGAAGTTCAAGAAGCCAAAGGCCATGGTAGCCACTTGGTCTGATGAAGACTCAAGTGAAGAAGAAGAAGACAAAAAATCCTCAAGCTCTGAGAGTGAGGAAATTGCTTCATGGCCAACAACTCTGAAGGAAAGGTAAGCACTTCTTTTGAAGATTTCACTGTTGAAGATTGGCAGGATGTTATGCTGAACTAGTTGAAAAATTTTCTGAAATGAGAAAAGAAAACAAACACATCAAAAAGAAAATTGAAAACATGTATCATAACCAATCTTCAAATAACAGAATTTGTGAGCTAGAAAATGATAAAAGAATTAAATGAAGAAAAAGAAATTTCTGAACCTAATTGATGATCTAAAGCTTGCCTCTCAAAAGGCCACCCAAGAATTCAAAGACCTATCTGAAAAGCTGGAAATGGAAAAACAAGAAAAACAACAAAAGATGAAGAAATTAAAACCCTTCAAAACCAGCTAAAAGAAAGGGATGAAGTTATCCAAACCTTCACAAAAGGTAAAGATAACTTGGAGGCACTGCTAGGAACAAACATGACAACAACTTCTCATGGATTAGGATTCAACAAACAGAAACCAAAGAAAGACAAATCTGGTGAGAAAAAGGGAAAGCACCATTAATTAAATTTGTCAAAGGTCCTAATCTTGAGAACACAGAAATCAAGCAAACATCAGACAAAACATCAAACAAAAAAAACAAACAAATCAAAAACTCAAAAACAAAAGAAGACAACAAGGTCGACACAGTCTCCTGACAGGTCGACCTGCTCAACATCACAGCTATAAACAACTCAATCAAAAATTCAAATAAAAATTTGAAAAACAAGAAAAAGTCAAAGGAAATCATTTATAAAGAACCTTGGACCTCCAAGACAGCATTTCAAGATGAATGGACCAATCCTTGGAGCCAATGGTATGACAACCCTTGTTGGTATCATCCTCAATTCTTTTATCCAAACCTTTTGATGTACCAACAAAATCCATGGATTCCATCTCCTCATCTGAACTCCTATGCTCAAATGAAAAACTCCCCTCCCACTAAAAACAAAAATATTGGTGCTTTCATTCCTAAGGGAAAGAACAAACAAAAAAGACTGAAAACACCAATGTAACAAAACAAAAATAAAAAACAAGTCAAATTTGGGTGAGAAAAGATTTACTAACAATGTTCAAACATTCTGATGGTCCCAACTCTGTTTGGGTACCAAAATCTTCTCTCCACTGATCTTTTGCAGGAAGGTCGTGCACCAACTCCAATGTGTGGTTTCTTGACAGTGGGTGTTCACGACACATGACGGGAGACAGAGCCAAATTCTCATTCCTGATTGAAAAGGAGGGAGGGTCAGTAACTTTTGGAGGTAAAAATAAAGGAAAGATCATAGGATCTGGTAAGGTTGGTCAAACTTCCTCAAACTCTGTAGATAATGTTTTACTAGTTGATGGTCTTGATTACAATTTGCTCAGTATCAGCCAACTATGTGACAAAGGTCACAAAGTTGTGTTTGAATCTGATTTCTGTAAGATAATTGACTCATCAACTGATAAAATCAAATTTTTTGGAAAAAGGGAAAACAATGTCTACATGATCAACCTAAATAAAAACTTTTCTGAAAATCTTTGCTTTGTTGCAAATAAAGATGAAATTGCATGGACTTGGCACAAAAGACTTGGCCATGCAAGTTTCAGAACAATGAATAAGTTGTTAAGATTGAATTTGGTTAAGGGTCTTCCTGAATCTTTCTCTAATGTTGAAAATCAAATTTGTGGGATCTGTGCTAAAGGAAAACAAACAAGAAAATCCTTTAAAAACTTCAATGAGGTACTCACATCTAGGCCACTAGAATTACTTCACATGGACCTTTTTGGCCCTACAAGAATTCTAAGTCTAAGTGGCAAAAGATATGGGTTTGTAATCATTGATGATTTTACTAGATTTACTTGGGTTATTTTTCTGTCCCACAAAAGTGATACTTGTCTTGAATTCAGGAACTTCTGTACCACTGTCTTAACAACTTATCCATATAAAATCAAAAATATTTTGACTGATCATGGGGGTGAATTTGAGAACACATCTTTTTCTGATTTTTGTGCTGAATTTCAAATATTCCACAAGTTTTCTTCACCAAGAACTCCAGAACAAAATGGAGTTGTGGAAAGAAAGAACAGAACTCTTGTGGAAATGGCTAGAACCATGCTCTTGAGAGTAACTTGCCCAAATCCTTCTGGGCTGAAGCTGTAAACACAGCAAACACATACTCAATAGAGCATTGGTCAGACCAAAAATCAAGAAAACCCCCTATGAATTATTGAAAAACAAAAAGCCAACTGTTTCCTATTTTAAAATTTTTGGGTGCAAATGTTGTACACAACAATAACAAAGAAAACCTTGACAAATTTGATGCTAAAAGTCAGGAAGCCATCTTCCTTGGCTATTCTGAGGTGTCAAGGGCTTTCAAAGTGTACATTCTTAAAACTAAAACTGTTGAAGAATCTCCACATGTTATCTTTGATGAAAATTCCTTTTCAACTAATAATTCTAAATCTTGCAGGGAAAGACAAGACACTGAAGAGGATGAATTTATTGTGGACTCTTCACCAACTGTTGAGGAGTTTGAAAACATTGAAGAGAACCTGAACAACACACCATCTCAAGTGGTTCAGGTAATATTGTCCCAGAAGTGGGTACTTCTGAACAGGTAATTTCTGAACATAGGTTTTTGAGAGATCACCCATTAGACAATGTGGTTGGCAATGTACATGATAGAGTTAGGACTAGATCATCATTCCTGCATGATATTGAAGAAGACCCACTAGCTCTAATTTCCCAATTGAACCAAAGTCAATTGATGAAGCCTTATCAAGTTCTGATTGGATTAATGCCATGCATGATGAACTTCATCAATTTGAAAGAAATCAAGTATGGGAATTAGTACCTAGACCTAGTGACCAAACAGTCATTGGCACTAGATGGGTTTTCAGAAATAAGTTGAATGAAAATGGTCAAGTCATTAGAAATAAAGCTAGGCTAGTTGCAAAGGGGTACAATCAAGAATTTGGAATTGATTTTGAAGAATCATATGCCCCTGTAGCTAGACTAGAAGCAGTTAGAATTTTCTTGCTTTTGCATCCTCCATGAATTTCAAAGTTTATCAAATGGATGTCAAAAGTGCATTTTAAATGGATATATTAAGGAAAATGTTTTTGTTGAACAACCTCCTGGATTTGAAAATGAAAAACATCCTAACCATGTTTTCAAGCTTAATAAGGCTCTCTATGGTCTTAAGCAAGCTCCAAGAGCTTGGTATGACCGTTTGAGTACCTTTTTACTTGAAAAAGGATATTCTAGAGGAAATGTTGATCAGACTTTGTTCACAAAAATAGTCAAAAATCAAATAATTGTGGTCCAAATTTATGTTGATGACATAATATTTGGCTCAACCAATAAAGGCCTATGCACTGAATTTTCAAATCAAATGAAAATGAATTTGAAATGAGTTTAATGGGAGATTTAACATTTTTCTTGGGATTGCAGGTTAACCAAACATCTGAAGGGATCTTTATCAGTCAAGCCAAGTATGTCAAGGAACTTCTCAAAAGGTTTGACTTTCAGAACCTCAAGCATTCAAGCACACCTATTGCTATAAATGCTAAGCTAGAAGAAGACTCAAATGGTAAGTCAGTAGACCCAAAGACCTACAGAGGTATGATTGGCTCTCTACTCTATCTTACAACTTCTAGACCAGATATTCAGTTAGTGTGTGCTTGTGTGCTAGATTTCAGTCTAATCCTAAAGAAAGTCACATGTTAGCTGTTAAAAGAATTTTCAAATATCTTGTTGGAACATGTGATTTAGGAATTTGGTATCCTGCTAATTGCAAGCTAGATTTGATTGCCTATTGTGATGCTGACTATGCTGGGTGTAAATTAGATAGAAAAAGCACAAGTGGCTTGTGTTTATTCCTAGGTGGGTGCCTTATTTCTTGGGCTTCCAAGAAGCAACATTCAGTTGCTCTGTCAACTGCAGAGGCTGAGTATGTTGCTGCTGGTAGATGTGGAACTCAGATTCTCTGGGTGAAACATCAACTTCTCGATTACAACCAAGGTTTAGGTTGTGTACCCATCCTATGTGATAACACAAGTGCAATAAATCTGTCTAAGAACCCCATTCAGCATTCTAGAACCAAGCATATTGAGATCAGGCATCACTTCTTGAGAGATGAGGTTGCAAAGAAGTCTTTTGAACTCCATTTCATTGAAACTGAAAAACAAATTGCAGACATATTCACCAAACCCCTTCCTGAAAGCAGATTTTCATCCTTAAGGAGAGAACTTGGTCTTTGTAAATGTCCACATTCTTGATCTCTCTTTAGGTTTGGGTTGAGTGTTATGCATTGTCTAAGGGGGAGTTCTTTTCATATCATAACCCTTTGCTTCCTTCAGTCACACTGTTCATATCTCTCTCAATTTCACTTCCATTTCCTTTGGACAATAAATTCTTCAACTTTTATTGTATTGAAATTTCTTGGTATATCAAATGGTGACTTGAAGAAGGACAAGTCAGGCTTGTCTGGACACTTTCACTATGCGTGAGTGTATATCTCCGCCAAGTACTAAGAAATGAATATGCAATTGCTGAGGGGGAGTTTTTATTGTTAAAAGAAAATTATCTTTCTTGATTTCAAAAACTTGCATATCTTTATTTTGATAGAAAATGATTGAAATCATCATCTCAGGGGGAGCTAGAAAATTCAAGTCATGACTTTTGCAAAATTCATAACTTTTCTTGCATATTATCAATTTCCTGCATGATGTCATCATTCAGATATCTAGAGTCTTCAAATGATCCTTTGAGTGATCTATCATATTTTTTACTAATCAACTGTCAACTATATTTTTCAACCCACAGAAACTCAGAACTCTTCCAAGATTGAAACCAACTTGTGTCTTGAAATTAAAACATCTCTTTGTTTGCAACTGATGTTGGATAAAATTGATTTCTATCTTACAAAACTCTCAAAATTTTTGAAATTCAATAGAGCAATGGCATTGTGCTGAGAAACTGCACACCTTCACAATGAATGAAGTGCCATGCATGTCATGAGGCACTAATGCTATCTCTGTTCAAAGGGGATAAAAATTCAAAAATAAATTCAAAATACAGCAAAAAATGTGCTACACTTTTTGATGATGACTGAGTAACTGGAAATATTGGCGTCTACAAAACATATTTTCATGTCAAAAGGTCATCATTTACCCCTTTGAGACTTGACAATGAATAAATTTTAAGTATCCAGGGACTATGGTGTGTAAAAAGCACTAGTACTTGAGTGAAAAAGATTTATATCATTTGATAGTCTGATACAAAAACAAAATATGTGTGTTAATGGAGTTTTGATTAGAAAGAATCATTTTCATCCCTCATCAAGTTGTTCTTTAAGATTGTGTTTTCTTTTCAAACCAATTGTATTCAATCTAGAGGATATCTTTATTTCTTTAACGTTGAGAAATATGGTAGCTTATAGTTGATTGTTAGATATATTATATCCCTCAAATCATCATTTCATTGACTCAAGTCTTTGAATGCTCATATCCTATTGGAAATTGTTTAAAACTTGAATTGTGATGAATTTTTGCAAAATATAACAAATGAATTTTTAAGTCTCTTAAAAATCCTTGAAATGACTATTTCTTTCTTTGATTATCATTTTAAAGAAGTCCCAAAAATTCTCAATTTTTCCTTCTCACACAAATTCAACTTTTCTTCATAGGCCAGGTCGACACCACATCTATCCTGTGTCGACACACACCCTAGGTCAGGTCGACACTACAGTCTTCCAGTGTCGACACTGCACCCCTTGCCAGACCTTTTTGAATCGTGGGTTCCGGTTTAGCCTATGATGTTCCTGCGGGGTATTGCACCACTGCAACCCCTTTTTAGGCATCAGGTCGACCCGACGGTCCTTTTCTCTCGTTTCCGGCAAGAAACTCCACAAACCTCTCTCTCAATCACAACCCTTTCTCAATCATCTCTCTCTTCTCCTTCATCCACTCCCGATTCCACTCCATCCTTGCACCATGGTGAGAAAGTTGGGTCCTCGCCGTGGAGCAAAGTCTCAGGCCTCATCTAGGCCAGTTCCGGCAGAGGATGATGTTCCTACCTTAGAAAGAAGAACCAAGTGGCGCAATGACCCTGCAGAGCAACCAGGGTCCTCTTCTGCATCTCAGCCAGCAGCCAAGAGAGGTAGACCCTCTTCTTCGGGCAGAGGTAGGGGTTCTACCAACCCTAGACATGAGAATCCGGACTCCTCTTCTAGTGATCCTGAGGAATCATCATCTTCATCTTCGTCAGAGTCTTCCCAGTCTCAAGAGTCCATCAGTGCAGCTAAGCTAATCCTAAAGCCCAGAATAGTGGATTTGACAGACTTACAGCTAGCCAATACCTTTCCAGAAATTCAGACCTTCTTCTCTTTTCAGTCTTGGTTACCCTTCATTTCTGAATTTCAAATCATGTATCCAAGACTTGTTCAGGAATTCTACAAGAATTTGAAGTGCACAGATGAAGGATATCAGTCTAAGGTTAAGGGGATAGCTATTGACATGCCCACAGACATAGCTGCCTCAATTTTTCAAAGTACCAGATGAAGGGGCAGATTATCATAATTTCGAATTTAACCTTCATGAAGCATATACCATCATGACAGGCCTACCTGCTGATGAATCTGATCCCAAACAAACACAATCATTACCCCTCAAGGTGGTGGAAGGGACAGACTCACAGATAGTCAGAGATTCATTCTCTATTGCATGGCAAAGGACATCAAAATCAATCTCCATGTAATAATGCATCAAATTATTTCTGAAACAACCAGGAAAGACCTCAAGAGATCTCTTCCATATGCTGCACACCTGACTTCAGTATTCCAGCACTTTGGTGTGCCTTTGGAAAATGAGAAATCCCAGTCTATCCCTAAGTCCAACATCTATTGTTTCAAGAATATTCAGAAATTCATGGGATTCAGACTGGAGGGTGATCAAGTTAGGAGAGGGCCAGTGTAGTTGATGCCCCTCAAGTTCAGGAGGACCAGCCTCAAGGTCAAGGGACCAGCCCCAGGGTCAAGAGGAACAGCCTCAAGCTCAAGGGGACCAGCCCCAAGATCAAGAGGAACAGCCTCAAGCTCAAGGGGACCAGCCCCAAGGTCAAGGGACAGCCTCATGTCAGAGGATCAGCCTCCTTTGAATGTGGATCAGCCTCAAGCCTCAACTGAAGGTGACTTACCCTCCATGCCCCACTCTCACCTCAGTTTCAGCCATCATCCTCCATGCACACTGAATTTGACATTCCACATGTCTCTCCTCAACCCACATTTCAACCATCCACATCCTCTGGTGGACCTTCTGTTCCACCAGAGTTGTTCTCCTTTTTAAATGAAAAATTTGAAACCTTGAACAACTCTATTCAAACCATGTCAGAAACCTTTGAGTTGAGGATTCAAAGATTGGTGAACACTGTGTCTGCCAAATTCACAGAGCAAAAAGCTGCCTCAGACTATGCAGCTCAAAGGTTCAACAGATTAATTGGTACAATGGCAGATGCTTCAGTTCAGCTCAAAGAACATCAAGACAAACTGGAGAAGGTTCTTACGGGGATTTTAGCAAATTCCCAAGCTGATGTTTTCAACACCAAGCAGACACTTCATGAGATCACCAGCACAAGACTTTCTTTTGCACATCTAGTGGATGATTTGGAGAGCATGAGGAATTTCAATGCACACATTGACAACCAGATCACTGATTTGACAAAGGAATTCAAAATCATGCAAAGGCCTGGTTGGTCAGCTGGATCATCTTCCTCTTCACAACCCATATCAGCTGATCTAGCCAGAATTCAAGCTACTTTGATAGAAAACTCAGACAGAATGGAACATTACTTGCACACAAAACTCACAACCATTCAAGATCAAATCAAGTCCAGCTTGACTTTCATGGAGAAAAGATTGTCAGACATTGAGACAATCTTACTTCCTATTCCTCCTCCTCCTCCATCTTCTACATAATGTAATTTTCTTTTGATGATGTCAAAGGGGGAGAAGAAAGAAAAGAGAACAAGAAATTGTAATGTTTTGGAAAGATTGTAATGCTTACTCTTAAATGAAATGAAATGATTTTTTGCTTAGCTTGAATGAACTTTGTCACTTGTGTCTTCAATGTGATTGAAAATTTTTATGTGAATGTGAATGAATGAATGCTTGTCAAGTTGCTTGACCTTCTTTATGCAACTAACCTACTTCAAGTTACATTGTACTTCACTAGTACAACCATCAATTGTGAATGAGCTATATTTAAAGGTCTTTGACAAGCATGAACATGAACAAAAATAAGGACTTTGAATAACCAAAAATTGCTTAAAATCACATCTCATCAAAACCTCATTGTCATATGGATTTAATGTTGCCATCATCAAAAAGGGGGAGATTGTTGGGTTGAGTGTAATTTCATATCATTTCCCCTCTTATTTTGATGATGACAAATGTGATTTAATGCAAATTAATTGAACATGATAAACACATTTGACCTGAAATTTATATTCAAAAGCATGTTTCAAAGCACACTTATCATTTGTACTCATAATAAAATATTTAACTAATGATATATGTGTTTAATTTTCAGGTACAAATACTTTTGCAAAGATGGTGTCGACACACCCTACAATGGTGTCGACAAAACACCTCAGAACCCAAGGCAAAAAGCTGAAGAAATGCTGAGACTGTGTCGACACGAGTCAAAAAGCAGGTCGACACGAGTCACATATTCCAGGAATTAGCCTACAGCAGGTCGACACACCATCAGGGCAGGTCGACACTGGATCTCATTCCCAGAACAGGTGATTGGAGAATGGGACAGCAGGTCGACACACCATCAGGGCAGGTCGACACTGGATCTCGTTCCCAGAACAGGTTGATTGGAGAATGGACAGCAGGTCGACACACCATCAGGGCAGGTCGACACTGGATCTCCCCAGAACAGGTTGTTGCAGAATGGGACAGCAGGTCGACACAGCAGGGCAGGTCGACACTGGATCTATTCCCAGAACATCATGTTTTCAGGATTGGACAGGAGGTCGACACCACAGTCAAGCAGGTCGACACCAGAGTCTCATCCAGTCATTTAGTCAACCAGTCTCCAGCCAGTGTGTCGACACCACCACCAGGGCAGGTCGACACACTACGGAAAGATTGCAACTTAAAGTTGATGATTGCCACGTGTCATCCTAGGGCGATGGTGTATCAACCTAGGATCGTGTGCCCTTGTACCTAAAGGGTATCTTTGGAATCTTTGGGTATAAAAGGCCCCAATTGGCCATCCATCACATCAAGAGACCCAACGAACTCTTGGAGCCTTCCACAAGCTTTCTTTGGCGGCGAGAAGAGTTCATCTCCCTCCTCTGCTCTCCTGGTGTCTTCTGAAGACCAATTCTCATCACCTCAAGTGTGAGAATTGGAGTGTGATCCTTGAAGAAGCATTTGAAGCGCCTCAAGGAAGCAGATCAAGTAGAAGCATCCGTTGGAGAAGATTTCAAGGAAGATCCCCAAGTTCAAATTGCAGAGCATCGCTTGGGACTTCAAGAATTCAAGCTTCTTCCCAATCTGAGCTTCTACAAGGGAGTACACTGAAGAACAAAGTCTTTTCATACAATTCTCATTGTACTTTTGTTCTTCTGAGACATTTTGAGATTGTGCAAGTGCTTCTGCATAATTCTCATGAATGTTCTCATGTTCGACTAGATCTGCTGCTAGAAGATCTATGTCTTGTGTTGGTGTCTAGCAAAGTCATTTGTGAGCCATTGTGCTCAGTTTGAGTTGTCGAACTCAAGTGTTTGTTGAGCAGTCTTGCTCAGGGATCTAGAGTAGTCTTACTCTAGAGTTGTGTGAGTTGTAAGCTCAAGTGTTGGAGTTGTCTGGCTCCAGTGGGTGTGTTACCCAGGTTGTTTAGTGAATCCTCACTGGGTGTGAGGGGTGGATGTAGGAATCACATGGGTGATTTCCGAACCACCTAAAAATCTCTGTGCACTTGTCTATTTGTGGTTTGATTCTATCATCCGTTAGATGCTTGCATAGGATCGATTAAGATTCACTTAATCAACTATTTTTCACATCTATTTTATCAACTTACTTAACATTTCATCAGATCTGTGTTTTTCACTGTTAAAATTGCCTCTGATTCTAAAAGTATTTTAAATTGCTTAAGCTTCTGCAGAAAGTGGCATAGATCTATTCATCCCCCCCCTTCTAGATCTTATCCACACCTTTCCTCGATCCTTCAAACTTATGTGTTAAAAACGGTAAAAACGTGTAATGTGTAAATTGTGCCAAGTGTGACACTGCTTCCCAGAGGGCAGTGGAACCGTATCAGGGAAAAGTCCCCTTGGAGGTTCAATGTGAAGTGACCCTAAGGGCATTAGGGGGAAATCCTGGAGGTGGACAAGTACCACTGTTAGGGTGGAGACTTGTTCTCCCGGTCTGCGCAGTCCAAGAGTCGCCATTGTATTGCCTAGATGGCATCTATGTGATGTGATGTGTTTGTGTCCTTCTTTGGTGGTTTGGACTATGTGTCACAGCACTAAATGTGAAAGTGTAAATGTGAATGTGTAATGTGCATGTGTTCATGTGTTCATGTGAAAGTGAACAATGTGTAATGTGTATGTGTAAAGTATAATTTATGTGAATTGAAATTTGTGTAAAGAAAATGTGAGACCAAATGTGAGGATATGATATTGTAATCCATGTTGTGACAAATCTGAAACGTGTTAAATCAGTAGCTTCATTATGTTAGGATCATGTTTATATGTGTCAATGCCTAGAATCCATGCTAGGGACAATTAACAAGTATGTGCACAAAATTCCATGTTTGGTTGTTCACATGTTGTATTTAAATAACGTTGTAGCTCTCATGTGTAGGGTTATGGTTGCTAAATCATGTGAAAACCAGCAAGTTAAAGTATGTAAAATGTTCGTGTACATGCACAAGAATGTGTAGATTCATGCTAGGTGTGTTTTATTTCCTGTACGTAGGATAATCATGCTAAGTGCTTTCATGTTTTAGTTAAAATGCAAAGTAGAATTTCATGAGTAGGAATGATTAGAGAACACGTGTTAGGAATTTATCTTGATAAGAAAATCTGAAACATGCATCATGTGTTTACTTATAGAACTATCATGGTTGGTCATTCATTTCAAACGTTAAGCATGATACATGTTGAGTTTTTGCAATGGTGTGTGTAGAGCCTACTATGACATGTACGTTATGGTATGAGTGGTGTTACTTGCTGAGTCTTTAGACTCACTACTTGCTTCGGCGTACAGGTGTAGTTGGTGACGTGGCACCGTTGGAGGAGACGGTGGAGACAGACTCCGAGCGCGGAGATTAGTCTTTGGAGTACCTGTTGTGACTTTGCATTTCATAGTATGTAATTGACGTTGTATTAGCGTTATCATGGAAAGAATGTATAATGGTGGACATCTATGTATTAATTTTCAGCAATTTAAATTATGTGAACTTTTAAGTTCTTTAATGTTATTGTAATTTCTTATATGTAAATGTGGATGATGAATGAATGAAGACAGTAGTTCTTTTTACTTCCGCTACTCTTCTTATATTCACGTGTATCTCAGCTGAATGTATTGTTGGGTAATGTCCACTGTGATGACGCTCGCTACATCGACGTGGGTTGGTATAACCGTACCGGTATAATGAGGGCCGTCACAGTCATTCTACTGTAAAGATTGCCCACTTGGGTACCTTACTCACCCTTGAATTATCCTTAAAGTTGTCAAGTACGAATGGTACTCCGTTAAGTCTGTTCTTTGGTATTCGGTAACCAAGTTCACAAAACCTGATCACCTGAGAGTTCATATGCTTGAACACCTTATGAATGTGAATAATGATGATGACACTTATTGGGTCCTTGGACCCCACTTGATTAATATGCCTGTGCAAATAGGGTTGGTCCAGTCCTGGGAGGAGCACAAAATTCATTTTCGGACCACGTGGAATGATAAAGTGCGTCGGGATGTTTGGCATAGCATCAATACTGTCTGATTATGGTCATCACATTACCTGTCCTGTGTGAACATATATATAAGCCAAATTATGAGATTCACTGTGAATTCCTGAGCATGTTGCATTACAGTACCACTGTTCTAATTTCACTGCCATGGAAGATGCTTACCTGTCCTTCTGTAATATCAGTCTAGTCTTTTCCTTGATCATCATATAGCTTAATCCTTTGATTTGAGAATTTGAATCCTACTGGGCTAGTTAGCTCACCAAATCCTATTTTCTTTCAGGTATCTACGGTTCTAGAAGGCGGGACATCGGGATTGTGGGGGCTGAGAGACCAACCTTTATGGCATTTAAGTTTGAATTGTAAATGGAGAGTCATGTAATACCTGTAGACTGTCAATGAATAATTATTTTTATTTAGTAAAGTCCGAGCATTCTTCTGCTCAAATAGTTCAAAGTTTACTCTTGATTCCTCATGCGTTCACATTTCAGCATTTATAGTTATATTAAATGACGAGACGTGACACAATCGATGTGTAAGACAATTGGTGTTGGTCAAAAATTGATATTTAAGGACTATCGATGTTTAAGGACAATCAATGTGGTAAGCAATCGATGTTTAACGACAATCGATGTTGGTAAGCAATTGATGTTTAAGGACAATCGATGTTGCTGAGCAATCAATGTTTAAAGGGGCAATCGATGTCGGTCAACAATCGATATTTAAGGACAATCGATGTTGATCAACAATCGATGTTTAAAGGAGCTATAGAAACCTAGATTTTTGAAAAAAATAATAAAAATTAATAATATTAAAAATTAACTCAATGGAAAGTCAAAGAAAAGAGAATTTATTAAAACCCATTAAAAGAAATGAAGTAATGGGCTTTGCTAAATGACCCTCTAGAATTTATTGGGGCCAAAATAAGGATTTTAAAAGAGAAATAATAGAATAATACCAAAATTCGTATATTTAATAATGCCTAAATAGAAAATGGGTTAATAAATCATAAAATAGTTATTTTTGTTGGAATTGGATTCCTAAGCCTACCTAATTGGTTGCCACGAAATTGCATCCCAACTAACCCAATGGGAGTTGGAAAGCTGGGAAGGGGGATAGAAATAGGAAATCTCATAATTAAATAGGAATTGGAGTTCTATTAGGAAATAGAAACCCAAGTAGCTTAAATACTCTCTAAACTCTCCATGGCCGGCCCTAACATGTTGCTGGGGGTTACTGGATGAGGAGAGGAGGCCAAGAGGAAAGGAATTCATGGGAAGAAGGCTGGACCAAGCTTCAACCTGAGTTCTTCATGTTCTAACCCTAGAAGATCAAACGAGTCAAAGGTAGGCATTCTCAAAAGCAAAAATATATAAAATTCCATCAGGAACAAAAGCCCTCTGATTTTTATAATTTTCTATCGAGCCAATATTTTCTTCTTGTTTTAATGTTCTGCACTTGTCATGACCCCGACCTTTCATCTAAAATCTAGACCTTCATGAATACTCGACCCCTGCTATGAAATTTTAACTAGCGATATTGATGGATGTTTGGCATCATTTGCCCCAGAAAAGCCTACATTTCATTCATCCTACTGCTCGAATTAATTCTTTACATCTCAACTGTACACTGTTCCATGTTCTTCGTGAATAAACCTATTTAAAGCATGCCAACCATGTCTGTTTTCAAATTCCTTTTACTGTAAGTTCCCTCGCATGTCTAGATCGATTTGCAAGTGATTTCGCAATTTTTATCCATTCTACAATTAGTTTTAAATTTCTGAACGAAACCTATGTCAAACGGGCAACCTGGACCGCAATCGAAGGTGTTGTCCTTTTCCCGCTCGGACTCAGGCGCAGGACCTGATAACACGACGGCCCGATAGGCCGCGTTCTCAGGGCTCGTCGCGACACAGTGCCTGTCACGTTCTGAATGCGACAGGCAACCCTATCACGTTCTGGCAGCCTGCTCTGGCCGACCTGTCGCGACCTGTGCATGACCCTGTCGCGTTCTGATCTGACCCTGTCGCGACCCTTACAGGGGTACGTCGCGATCTGGGGTTTTTGCATGAAACCCCCTCTTTCTGCAAGTCTTGATTTTCTACAGTAATATCATGCCCTGTTAACTCTCTTAAACACAGTAAACGAAGTTGTTAAACTTGGTTATATTTTAATCAATTAAAATCTTTCACATGACCTTTCATGTTCATGATTCTTCATGACACATGCACACACTTTGAACCATCCAATATGGCTTAACTCGACATGAAAATATCTCATAATACATCTGATAATTTATTTCAATAATATATTTAAATTACCATATTTTAAATGAACTTGTCTTCATTTCATGCGATGTTTTAGGAATACCGTTAACGACGCTCAACTATTCTAGTATTCCTCTAGAATGTCGGGTACTTGTTTCTCTATACACACTTTTTCTTGACTTGGACGAACTCTCCGATGGATACTCCTTCTGCCGGACTAGTGAATCCTTGATCAAGGCCTCTATAAGTCTCCTCTGTCCATGGATTCCCACATGGTCGACGAGCTGGTTGTACCCTAACACCTATGATATCCTTTAGGGATCAACATGATCCAAACGACAATTAGAAGTTCACTCTTATCTTAAATCACGCTGGACCACAGGACTTGTGCGTAACATGGCCAGCGGAAGGGTAGTGAATTCCACCTAACTGCCAACACCAATCGCGCGTGTTGTGCAACTGTTACTACCACCTGTTTACTCGACAATGTCCCTTAGTTCTCATCTATACTCTACTCGCTCGTCTATTCTCGTTCATTCTACTATCTTGTCTATTCATCTAGTGCTCTTGTCAATTTCTTGGTACTCTATATTGGCCATTGACTGATTGTCTAAAGATAAACATATAACCAATACCTGACAATATATAAAGGGCCCGGTTTGGTCCTAGGATGTGCGCCCGAAAGTGCTATTTGCCCATGGGAGTTAAATGACTAGAGTGTTTGGCATTACACTCGAGTGCTATATATCTCGACTATCTAAATGACAATCAAAAGTGCTATATTCTCTCGTTGTCTATTGACAACAAAGTGCTATACTATACTCGTTGTGCTATTGCTATACTTTGTGCTATTGTGCTATGGCCATTCTACTATTTCGTGCTATGCTCGACTCTGGTGAAACTTGTGCTATTCAATCGCATGCTATCATGCTATCACTTACATTACTTGACTCTCTCACTCTATCATTAGTTACCCTGCCTTTTTAATACATTAATCATTTAAAGCATGCTTGATCTTGAGATTTAAGCCCTACTGGGCGTTATCGCTCACCTGGCGTTATTGGTTATGTGTTCTCATGTGAGACCGAGGAAGATGCTTACACTCAAGAGGATGGGAACGACCAGGAGTGAAGTCAAGAGTACCCTGGCGTCTTAGTAATATATTAGAGTCTTAGTTCGGTCTTTTGCTTTTTTTCAATGTAATTGGACCCTATAGAATGGGCTCTGACATTAGTGGTTGTAACTAGACATTGGAATTATTAATGAGATGAATTTGCTTTAGTATTTATTCTTGTCCAATGGTTTGATGTCTAGTACTCGCTCTGTACCCATTTTACTTGCAACTACCTCGCGTTCCGATATTCTGCGTCGGGGCGTGACAGTTTTGTGGTATCAGAGCCTAGGTTATTCTTAAGTATAGGATGATCTAGGTTGACCAGCCTCGACTAGAGTGAATTACCCTACCCATGTGAGATTTGGTTAGAACCATGGGTAACTAGCTAAAATGAACTCACACACGCACAAATTAAACTTCACATTAATATCCTAACATAATTTACTTTTGTAGGAACTAAGCAAACAAGATGACTGTTGAACGTGCTCAAATGAGGGGCATGCAACAAACCATCCAAGAACTCACACGTGCCATCATGCGAGCTACCCAAGGAGGTGGAAACCGTGGCAGTGCAGGGAGCTGCATTGTAACTTTAGGAGTCTGAACCCACCTAGGTTAGTGGATCCACGGATCCGGACAAAGCAGAGCATTGGCTAAAAGAGACGGAAAGAATTTTCCGTGTTATGCAATGTTGTAGCAGAGGATAAGCTGCTACTAGCTACTTTCCAATTAGAGAAGGATGCCCGCGCTTGGTGGGAATCGGTAGAAGCGACCAGAGCTAATGGTCAATTTACTTGGGCTGAATTCAAAGAAGCATTCAATTCCAAGTATTTCTCGGAACGTGTCCAAGAAAAGAAGGCCGCAGAATTTGCTGCTCTTAAACAGAGGAGTTTGACTGTGGCCGAGTATGAAGCCCAGTTTCAAGACTGGCACTATATGCTGACACTTGGTGAACACTGAAAGAATGAAGGCTAAGTGCTTTCTCAATGGCCTTAAGCCACAATACATTACTCAACTGGCCCCTCTCGATATCCAGACTTATGCTGAGATGGTAAAGAAAGCTCAACTGCTAGAGAATGCTACGGACTTTACTGACCATATCAAAGGGATGTTCGTGAAGAAGGAAATGACATCTAGTCCATCATCTACTAAGCCGACCAACGGCAAGAAGTGTCCCTTCAACATCACGGAGGGACCCAGCCAAGAAAGAAACTCAAAGCTATTGTCCCCAACACTCCAATGAAAAGCAACTGCAAGCACTGTGACAAGCCAGGTCACACAGCAGATGAATGCTGGAGGAAAGTCGGCGCATGTCTGCACTGTGGAAGCCGCGAGCACCACATCCCTGAGTGCCCGCTACTAAAGGAAAATGAAAGGCGCCCTAATGTGCCTAAGAAACAGGGCAGTCTGCAAGCCCTACATGATGAAGAGCCCACTGAGGAAGGTGGCGTGGTAGAAGGTACCCTACAAGTTTTCTTCTTGTCAACATTTGTTTTATTTGTTACTGGAGCAACTCATTCATTCATATCTCAAAACTTTGCTTATACTCTGAATGCTAAACCTATATCTATGGGATGTGAGTTCTCTGTCACAACACCACTAGGAGAAAAGGAGAAATTGAACAAATACTTCCCATCTGCCGATGTAATGATCGGAGTTCATAACCTAAAGGCCGACCTAGTTTGTATGCCCATGGAATGCTATGATGTCATTTTGGGAGCCGACTGGTTGTCCACTTATGGGGCAATTGTCGATTGTAAGAAAGGGAAAGTTACCTTTAGTGATTTCCCTAAGTTGTCCTTCACTGGGATAAGACATAAGAGACGGATGTCTCTAATCTCTGCCATAAAGGCCCACAACATGATAAGGAAATGTTGCTTTGCTTTCCTTACGGCCGTCATAGTTGAAAAGAAGGGTTCTAAGATAGAAGACATCCACACAGTCCAAGATTACCCAGATGTATTTCCCAAAGATCTGCCAGGGATTCCGTCGGAACGTGATGACAACTTCGCCATTGAGTTGAACCCTGGAGCTGCCCTGGTATCGCGTCAACCATACCGGATGTCACCTGCCGAGTTAAAGGAATTGAAGGCGCAACTGATGGAGCAATTAGAGAAGGGGTTCATCAGACCAAATACTTCCCCATGGGGAGCACCTGTGCTATTCATTAAGAAGAAAGATGGATCGATGAGACTATGCATCGACTATCGTCAACTCAATCAGCTAACCATCAAGAATAAGTATCCATTGCCTCGGGTCGATGAACTGTTAGACTTAATATCTGGAGCTCAATATTTCTCCAAATCGATCTTCGATCTGGCTATCATCAAATGAGGATCAAGGATGATGATATCTTCAAAATAGCATTCAGGAGATGGTATGGACACTATGAATTCCACGTTATGCCTTTTGGTCTAACCAATGCCCCTGTAGCCTTTATGCAACTCATGAACAGTTCGTGGTCGTCTTCATCGACGATATCCTTATATATTCAAAGACCAAAGAAGAACATGAAGAACATCTGAAGGTGGCACTGCAAGTCTTGCGAGACAACAAATTGTACGCAAAGCTGAGCAAGTGTGAATTCTAGCTCGAAGAAGTGTCCTTCTTGGGCCATGTCATCTCAAAGGATGGCACTTCCGTTGATCCCTCCAAAGTCGAAGCTGTACTCAATTGGGAGAGACCAACCAACGTCACAGAAATCAGAAGTTTCTTAGGACTGGCTAGCTACTACAGGCGGTTCATAAAGGACTTCTCAAAGATCGCCCTTCCTCTCACGCGTCTGACACAAAAGGAGAATCCCTACTCCTGGAGTAAAGAGTGTGAGATGAGTTTTCAGACTCTAAAAGATTTTCTTACCTCAGCACCTATTCTCGGTCTTCCAATAGAGGGAGAAGGTTTCTCTATCTATACTGATGCCTCGGGAATTGGGCTAGGTTGTGTATTGATGCAAAAGGAGAAGGTCATTGCCTATTCTTCAAGACAACTGAAGGCGCATGAGGTCAACTATCCTATGCATGATTTAGAGTTGGCTGCCATGGTCTTCGCCTTAAAAATCTGGAGACATTATCTATATGGAGAGCAATTCACTGTCTACTCAGACCATAAGAGCTTGAAGTATTTATTCTCCCAGAAGGAACTCAACATGAGACAGAGAAGATGGTTAGACTACCTAAAGAATTTCAACTTCAACATCCAATACCATCCAGGCAAGGGAAATACTATGTCTGATGCTCTTAGTAGAAAGCTGATGGCATCTGTTTCGAGTCTACTCCTTGGCAAGATGCAACTACTAGAACAATTTGCAAGGTTAGACTTGAATATTGAATATAGGGATGATTGAGTCTTGGTTGCCAACATCAAGATTCAATCTAACATGTTGGAGGAAATTAAAGCTCAACAAGACAACGATCCATACTTGGTTCGCATCAACGAAACCTTAGCTGAAAGACCTGATTTTGCCGTAACTGAGGATGGAAGGCTGGTGTTCCAATGGAGGACATGCGTTCCCGACAATGAAGAACTGTAGAGGAAATTAATGGATGAAGCTCACAAGGCAAGGTACACTATTCATCCCGAAGGTACAAAATGTATCAGGAC
The DNA here is from genome assembly GCA_014218235.1 of Colocasia esculenta. Classification (NCBI taxonomy): domain Eukaryota; kingdom Viridiplantae; phylum Streptophyta; class Magnoliopsida; order Alismatales; family Araceae; genus Colocasia; species Colocasia esculenta. The sequence continues at coordinate 70,463,118 of CM024756.1, forward strand.
ATGAAAAAGAACGTTTTGTGGCTGAACATGAAGAGAGAGGTAGCCGAACATGCGGCTCATTGCCTTACTTGTCAACAAGTAAAGGCGGAACACATGCGCCCTGCTGGCGAGCTTAGACCACTAGATATCTCGGAGTGGAAATGGGAAAGCATTGGCATGGACTTCATCATGGGTTTACCTAAGACTCGTGGTGGACTCGACGCCATATAGGTCATTGTCGACCGATTAACCAAATCCACTCACTTCCTCCCTATAAAGAGTAAGTGGTCGGCAGAGGTACTAGCTACCTTATATGTCAAGGAGATAGTGAGACTGCACGGAGTTCCCTCATCTACTGTCTCGGATCGGGATCCGAGATTTACGTCCCAGTTTTGGAAAGGACTGCAAAGTGCACTTGGTACTAAACTCAACTTTAGTACCGCATTCCACCCACAAACTGATTGGCAGACCGAGAGAACCAACCAAATTGTTGAAGACATGTTGAGAGCCTGCACCATAGACTTCCAAGGTTATTGGAACGAGCACCTATCCCTAATTGAGTTCGCCTATAAGAACAGTTACCAGGCGAGTATTAAGATGACACCGTTCTAAGCACTATATGGCAGAAACTGTAGATCTCCTGCATGCTGGAATGAGGTTGGAGAATAGCAATGGCTAGGCCCAGACATGGTGCAAAAAACAACAAAGGACATTCAGGTGATTAGAGACTGACTCAAGAATGTTCAGTTCAGACAGAAGTGCTATGCTGACAAGAGAAGGCGAGATTTAGAATTTCAAGTTGGTGATCATGTACTCTTAAAGGTTTCACCTACTCGGGGCATCCAAAGATTTGGTGTAAAAGGGAAGCTCAGTCCTAGATTCATCGGTCCTTTTGAAGTGCTCGAAAGGGTTGGTGAGGTTGCTTACCGGCTGGCATTGCCACCAAACATGGCATGTGTACACAATGTGTTCCATGTCTGCATGCTTAGGAAATATGTATATGATCCTATGCATGTCATTCGCCATGAGGAGCTGGTGCTAAACAAGGACATGACATATGAAGAAAAGCCAGTCAAGATATTGGAACGGAAGGTGCAAAAACTCAGAAACCATCCCATCCATGTGGTTAAAGTCCTATGGAATAATCGTGGAGTGGAAGAAGCCATATGGGAACCTGAAGGAATCATCAGACGGAACTACCCCGATCTTTTCAGTAAGACATTCTCTCCATTGTGATCTTATGAATTTTGGGACCAAATTTTTTTAAGAGGGGGAGGATGTAGCAACCTAGATTTTTTTTTTAAAAAATAAAAATTTAATAATATTAAAAATTAACTCAATTGGAAAATCAAAGAAAAGAGAATTTATTAAAACCCATTAAAGAAAGAAGTAATGGGCTTTGCTAAATGGACCCTCTAGAATTTATTAGGGCCAAAATAGGGATTTTTAAAAGAGGAATAATAGAATAATACCCAAAATTTGTATATTTAATATTGCCTAAATAGAAAAGGGGTTAATTAATCATTAAAATAGCTATTTGTGTTGGAATTGGATTCCTAAGCCTACCCTAATTGGTTGCCATGAAATTGCATCCCAACCAAACCCAATTGGGAGTTGGAAAGCTTGGAAGGGGGATAGAAATAGGCAATCTCGGAATTAAATAGGAATTAGGGTTCTATTAGGAAATAGAAACCCAAGTAGCTTAAATACTCTCTAAATTCTCCATGGCCGCCCTAACACATTGCTGGGGCTTGCTGGATGAGGAGAGAAGACCAAGGAGGAGAGGAATTCATGGGAAGAAGGTTGGACCAAGCTTCAACCCGAGTTCTTCAAGTCCTAACCCTAGAAGATCAAATGAGCCAAAAGGTAGGCATTCTCATGAGAAAAATTATAAAATTTCGTCTATAGATTGTTCCAACCATCAGGAACAAAAGTCCTCTAGTTTCATAATTTTCTATCGAGCCAATATTTTCTTCTTGATTTTTAAAGTTCTGCACTCGTCATGACCCCGACCTTTCATCTAAAATCTAGAACTTCATGAATACTCGACCCCATGCTATGAAATTTTAACTAGAGATACTGATGGATGTTAGGCATCGTTTGCCTCTAAAAGCCCTAAATTTGATCCATCCTACTACTCGAATTAATTCTTGCATCTCAACTGTACATTGTTCCATGTTCTTCGTGAATAAACCTATTTGAAGCATGCCGAAACCATGCCTGTTTTCAAATTCCTATTTACTTACGTTCCCTCACTTGTCTAGATCGATTTGCAAATGATTTCGTAATTTTTCATCCACTATACAATTAGTTTTAAATTTCTGAACGAACCTATGTCAAATAAGGGCAACTTGGACTGCAATCCAAGGTGTTGTCCTTTTCCGTCTCGGACTCAGGCGCAGGACCTGAGAATGCGACGGCCCGATAGGCTGCGTCTCAAGACCCGTCGCGACACAGTACCTGTTGTGTTCTGAATGCGATAGGCAACCCTGTCGCATTCTGGTAGCCTGCTCTGGCCAACCTGTCGCGACCTGTGCATGACCCTGTCGCGTTCTGATTTGACCCTGTCGCGACCCTTACAGGGGTACGTCGCGATCTGAGATTTTTGCATGAAACCCCATCTTTCTACAAGTCTTGATTTTCTACAGTAAAATCAGGCCCTGTTAACTCTCTTAAACACAGTAAACGAAGTTGTTAAACATGGATATATTTTAATCAATTAAAATCTTTCACATGACCTTTAATGTCCATGATTCTTCATGACACATGCACACACTTTGAACCATCCAATATGGCTTAACTCGGCATGAAAATATCTCATAATACATCTGATAATTTATTTCAATAATACATTTAAATTACCATATTTTTAAATGAACTTGTCTTCATTTTCGTGCGATGTTTTAGGAATACCGTTAACGACGCTCAACTGTTCTAGTATTCCTCTAGAATGTCGGGCACTTGTATCTCTATACACACTTTTTTTTGACTTGGACAAACTCTCCGTCGGATACTCCTGCCAGAGTAGTGAATCCTTGTTCAAGGCCTCTATAAGTCTCCTCTGCCCATAGATTCCCACATGGTCGACGAGCTGGTTGTACCATAACACCTATGATATCCTTTAGGGATCAACATGATCCAAACGGCAATTAGAAGTTCACTCTTATCTTAAATCACGCTGGACCTCTGGACCTGTGCGTAACACGGCCAGCGGAAGGGTAGTGAATTCCACCTAACTGCCAACACCAATCGCGCGTGTTGTGCAACTGTTACTACCGCCTGTTTACTCGACAATGTCCCTTAGTTCTCATCTATACTCTACTCGCTCGTCTATTCTCGTTCATTCTACAATCTTGTCTATTCATCTAGTGCTCTTGTCTATTTCTTGGTACTCTATATTGGCCATTGACTGATTGTCTAAAGATAAACAATATAACCAATGCCTGACAATATATAAAGGGCCCGGTTTGGTCCTGGGATGTGCGCCCGAAAGTGCTATTTGCCCATGGGAGTTAAATGACTAGAGTGTTTGGCATTACACTCGAGTGCTATATATCTCGACTATCTAAATGACAATCAAAAGTGCTATATTCTCTCATTGTCTATTGACAACAAAGTGCTATACTATACTCATTGTGCTATTGCTATACTTTTTGCTATTGTGGTATAGCCATTCTGCTATTTCGTGCTATGCTCGACTCTGGTGAAACTTGTGCTATTCAATCGCATGCTATCATGCTATCTCTTACATTACTTGACTCTCTCGCTCTATCATTAGTTACTCTGCCTTTTTAATACATTAATCATTTAAAGCATGCTTGATCTTGAGATTTAAGTCCTACTGGGCGTTATCGCTCACCTGACGTTATTGGTTATGTGTTCTCAGGTGAGACCGAGGAAGATGCTTACACTCAAGAGGATGGGAATGACCAGGAGTGAAGTCAAGAGTACCCTGGCGTCTTAGTAATATATTAGAGTCTTAGTTCGGTCTTTTGCTTTTATTCAATGTAATTGGACCCTATAGAATGGATCTGACATTAGTGGTTGTAACTAGACATTGGAAATTATTAATGAGATGAATTTGCTTTAGTATTTATTCTTGTCCAATGGTTTGATGTCTAGTACTCGCTCTGTACCCATTTTACTTGCAACTGCCTCGCGTTCCGATATTCCACGTCGGGGCGTGACAGTTTTGTGGTATCAGAGCCTAGGTTATTCTTAAGTATAGGATGATCTAGGTTGACCAACCTCGATTAGAGTCAATTACCCTACCCATGTGAGATTTGGTTAGAACCATGGGTAACTAGCTAAAATGAACTCACACACGCACAAATTAAACTTCACACTAATATCCTAACGATAATTTACTTTTGTAGGAACTAAGCAAACAAGATGACTGCTGAACATGCTCAAATGAGGGGCATGCAACAAACCATCCAAGAACTCACACGTGCCATCATGCAAGCTACCCAAGGAGGTGGAAACCGTGGCGCTGCAAGCGAGCTGCATTATAACTTTAGGAGTCTGAACCCACCTAGGTTCAGTGGATCCACGGATCCGGACGAAGCAGAGCATTGGCTAAAAGAGACGGAAAGAATTTTTCGTGTTATGCAATGTGCAGTAGAGGATAAGCTGCTACTGGCTACTTTCCAATTAGAGAAGGACGCCCGCGCTTGGTGGGAATCGGTAGAAGCGACCAGAGCTAATGGTCAATTTACTTGGGCTGAATTCAAAGAAGCATTCAATTCCAAGTATTTCTCGGAACGTGTCCAAGAAAAGAAGGCCGCAGAATTTGCTGCTCTTAAACAGAGGAGTTTGACTGTGGCCGAGTATGAAGCCCAGTTTTCAAGACTGGCACATTATCCTGAACACTTGGTGAACACTGAAAGAATGAAGGCTAAGTGCTTTCTCAATGGCCTTAAGCCACAATACATTACTCAACTGGCCCCTCTCGACATCCAGACTTATGCCCAGATGGTAAAGAAAGCTCAACTGCTAGAGAATGCTACGGACTTCACTGACCGTATCAAAGGGAAGTTCGTGAAGAAGGAAATGACATCTGGTCCATCATCTACTAAGCCAACCAACGGAAAGAAGTGTCCCTTCAACATCACGGAGGGACCCAACAAAGAAAGGAAACTCAAAGCTATTGTCCCCAACACTCCAATGAAAAGCAACTGCAAGCACTGTGACAAGCCAGGTCACACAGCAGATGAATGCTGGAGGAAAGTCGGTGCATGTCTGTACTGTGGAAGCCGTGAGCACCACATCCCTGAGTGCCCGCTACTGAAGGAAAATGAAAGGCGCCCTAATGTGCCTAAGAAACAGGGCAGACTGCAAGACCTACATGATGAAGAGCCCACTGAGGAAGGTGGCGTGGTAGAAGGTACCCTACAAGTTTTCTTCTTGTCAACATTTGTTTTATTTGTTACTGGAGCAACTCATTCATTCATATCTCAAAACTTTACTGATACTCTGAATGCTAAACCTATATCTATGGGATGTGAGTTCTCTGTCACAACACCACTAGGAGAAAAGGAGAAATTGAACAAATACTTCCCATCTGCCGATGTAATGATCGGAGTTCATAACCTAAAGGCCGACCTGGTGTGTATGCCCATGGAAGGCTATGATGTCATTTTGGGAGCCGACTGGTTGTCCACTTATGGGGCAAGTGTCGATTGTAAGAAAGGGAAAGTTACCTTTAGTGATTTCCCTAAGTTGTCCTTCACTGGGATAAGACATAAGAGACGGATGTCTCTAATCTCTGCCATAAAGGCCCACAACATGATAAGGAAATGTTGCTTTGCTTTCCTTACGGCCATAATAGTTGAAAAGAAGGGTTCTAAGATAGAAGACATCCACATAGTCCAGGATTACCCAGATGTATTTCCTAAAGATCTGCCAGGGATTCCCCCGGAACGTGATGTCAACTTCGCCATTGAGTTGAACCCTGGAGCTGCCCCGGTATCGCGTCAACCATACCGGATGTCACCTGCCGAGTTAAAGGAATTGAAGGCGTAACTGATGGAGCTATTAGAGAAGGGGTTCATCAGACCAAATACTTCCCCATGGGGAGCACCTGTGCTATTCGTTAAGAAGAAAGATGGATCGATGAGACTATGCATCGACTATCGTCAACTCAATCAACTAACCATCAAGAATAAGTATCCATTGCCTCGCGTCGATGAACTGTTAGACTTAATATATGGAGCTCAATATTTCTCCAAAATCGATCTTCGATCTGGCTATCATGAAATGAGGATCAAGGATGACGATATCTTCAAAATAGCTTTCAGGAGCAGGTATGGACACTATGAATTCGTCGTTATGCCTTTTGGTCTAACCAATGCCCCTGTAGCCTTTATGCAACTCATGAACAGCATATATCGGCCATACCTTGACAAGTTTGTGGTCGTCTTCATCGACGTTATCCTTATATATTCAAAGACCAAAGAAGAACATGAAGAACATCTGAAGGTGCACTGCAAGTCTTGCGAGACAACAAATTGTACACAAAGCTGAGCAACTGTGAATTCTAGCTCAAAGAAGTGTCCTTCTTGGGCCATGTCATCTCAAAGGATGGCATCTCCGTTGATCCCTCCAAAGTCGAAGCTGTACTCAATTGGGAGAGACCAACCAACGTCACAGAAATACTACAGGCGGTTCATAAAGGACTTCTCAAAGATCGCCGTTCCTCTCACGCGTCTGACACGAAAGGAGAATCCCTACTCCTGGAGTAAGGAGTGTGAGAAGAGTTTTCAGACTCTAAAAGATTGTCTTACCTCAGCACTTATTCTCGGTCTTCCAATAGAGGGAGAAGGTTTCTCTATCTATACCGATGCCTCAGGAATTGGGCTAGGTTGTATATTGATGCAAAAGGAGAAGGTCATTGCCTATTTTTCAAGAAAACTAAAGGCGCATGAGGTCAACTATCCTCTGCATGATTTAGAGTTGGCTGCCGTGGTCTTCGCCTTAAAAATCTGGAGACATTATCTATATGGAGAGCAATTCACTGTCAACTCAGACCATAAGAGCTTGAAGTATTTATTCTCCCAGAAGGAACTCAACATGAGACAGAGAAGATGGTTAGAATACCTAAAGAATTTCGACTTCAACATCCAATACCATCCAGGCAAGGGAAATACTGTGGCTGATGCTCTTAGTAGAAAGCTGATGGCATCTGTTTCGAGTCTACTCCTTGGCGAGATGCAACTACTAGAACAATTTCCAAGGTTAGACTTGAATATTGAACATAGGGATGATCGAGTCTTGGTTGCCAACATCAAGATTCAATCTAACATGTTGGAGGAAATTAAAGCTCAACAAGACAGCGATCCATACTTGGTTCGCATCAACGAAACCTTAGCTGAAAGACCTGATTTTGCCGTAACCGAGGATGGAAGGCTGGTGTTCCGAGGGAGGACATGCGTTCCCGACAATGAAGAACTGTAGAGGAAATTAATGGATGAAGCTCACAAGGCAAGGTACACTATTCATCCCGAAGGTACAAAATGTATCAGGACATGAAAAAGAACGTTTTGTGGCTGAACATGAAGAGAGAGGTAGCCGAACATGCGGCTCATTGCCTTACTTGTCAACAAGTAAAGGCGGAACACATGCGCCCTGCTGGCGAGCTTAGACCACTAGATATCTCGGAGTGGAAATGGGAAAGCATTGGCATGGACTTCATCATGGGTTTACCCAAGACTCGTGGTGGACTCGACGCCATATAGGTCATTGTCGACCGATTAACCAAATCCACTCACTTCCTCCCTATAAAGAGTAAGTGGTCGGTAGAGGTACTAGCTACCTTATATGTCAAGGAGATAGTGAGACTGCACAGAGTTCCTCATCTATTGTCTCGGATCGGGATTCGAGATTTACATCCCACTTTTGGAAAGGACTGCAAAGTGCACTTGGTACTAAACTCAACTTTAGTACCGCATTCCACCCACAAACTGATGGGCAGACCGAGAGAACCAACCAAATTGTTGAAGACATGTTGAGAGCCTGCACCATAGACTTCCAAGGTTATTGGAACGAGCACCTATCCTTAATTGAGTTCGCCTATAAGAACAGTTACCAGGCGAGTATTAAGATGGCACCGTTCGAAGCACTATATGGCAGAAACTGTAGATCTCTTGCATGCTGGAATGAGGTTGGAGAACAGCAATGGCTAGGCCCAGACATGGTGCAAAAAACAACAAAGGACATTCAGGTGATTAGAGACTGACTCAAGGTTGTTCAGTTCAGATAGAAGAGCTATGCTGATAAGAGAAGGCGAGATTTAGAATTTCAAGTTGGTGATCATGTACTCTTAAAGGTGTCACCTACTCGGGGCATCCAAAGATTTGGTGTAAAAGGGAAGCTCAGTCCTAGATTCATCGGTCCTTTTGAAGTGCTCGAAAGGGTCGGTGAGGTTGCTTACCGGCTGGCATTGCAACCAAACTTGGCATGTGTACACAATGTGTTCCATGTCTCCATGCTTAGGAAATATGTATATGATCGTACGCATGTCATTCGCCATGAGGAGCTGGTGCTAAACAAGGACATGACATATGAAGAAAATCCAGTCAAGATACTGGAACGGATGGTGCAACAACTCAGAAACCATCCCATCCATGTGGTTAAAGTCCTATGGAATAATCGTGGAGTGGAAGAAGCCACATGGGAACCTGAAGGAATCATCAGACGGAACTACCCCGATCTTTTCAGTAAGACATTCTCTCCATTGTGATCTTATGAATTTGGGGACCAAATTTTTTTAATAGGGGGAGGATGTAGCAACCTATATATTTTTTTTTAAAAAATAAAAATTTAATAATATTACAAATTAACTCAAATGGAAAATTAAAGAAAAGATAATTTATTAAAACTCATTAAAAGAAAAGAAGTAATGGGCTTTTCTAAATGGACCCTCTAGAATTTATTAGGGCCAAAATAGGGATTTTTAAAAGAGGAATAATAGAATAATACCCAAAATTCGTATATTTAATATTGCCTAAATAGAAAAGGGTTAATAAATCATTAAAATAGCTATTTGTGTTGGAATTGGATTCCTAAGCCTACCCTAATTGGTTGCCATAAAATTGCATCCCAACCAAACCCAATTGGGAGTTGGAAAGCTTGGAAGGGGGATAGAAATAGGCAATCTCGGAATTAAATAGGAATTAGGGTTCTATTAGGAAATAGAAACCTAAGTCGCTTAAATACTCTCTAAACTCTCCATGGCCGACCCTAACACATTGTTGGGGCTTGCTGGATGAGGAGAGGAGACCAAGGAGGAGAGGAATTCATGGGAAGAAGGTTGGACCAAGCTTCAGCCCTAGTTCTGCAAGTCCTAACCCTAGAAGATCAAATGAGTCAAAGGTAGGCATTCTCATGAGCAAAAATTATAAAATTTCGTCTGTAGATTGTTCCAACCATCAGGAACAAAAGTCCTCTAGTTTCATTATTTTCTATCGTTCCAATATTTTCTTCTTGATTTTTAAAGTTCTGCACTCGTCATGACCCCGACCTTCCATCTAAAATCTAGAACTTCATGAATACTCGACCCCATGCTATGAAATTTTAACTAGAGATACTGATGGATGTTAGGCATCGTTTGCCTCTGAAAGCCCTAAATTTGATCCATCCTACTGCTCGAATTAATTCTTGCATCTCAACTGTACACTGTTCCATGTTCTTCGTGAATAAACCTATTTGAAGCATGCCGAAACCATGTCTGTTTTCAAATTCCTTTTTACTTACGTTCCCTCACCTGTCTAGATCGATTTGCAAGTGATTTCGTAATTTTTCATCCACTATACAATTAGTTTTAAATTTCTGAACGAACCTATGTCAAATAAGGGCAACCTGTACTGCAATCCAAGGTGTTGTCCTTTTCCTTCTCGGACTCAGCCACAGGACCTGAGAACGCGACGGCCGGATAGGCCGCGTTCTCAGGGCCCGTCGCGGCACAGTATCTGTCCCGTTCTAAATGCGACAGGCAACCCTGTCGCGTTCTGGCAGCCTGCTCTGGCCCGACCTGTCGCGACCTGTGCATGACCCTGTCGCGTTCTCATTTGACCCTGTCGCGACCTTATAGGGGTACGTCGCGATCTGGGATTTTTGCATGAAACCCCCTCTTTCTGTAAGTCTTGATTTTCTACAGTAAAATCATGCTCCATTAACTCTCTTAAACACAGTAAACGAAGTTGTTAAACATGGATATATTTTAATCAATTAAAATCTTTCACATGACCTTTCATGTCCATGATTCTTCATGACACATGCACACACTTTGAACCATCCAATATGGCTTAACTCGGCATGAAAATATCTCATAATATTTCTGGTAATTTATTTCAATAATATATTTAAATTGCCATATTTTTAAATAAACTTGTCTTCATTTTCATGCGATGTTTTGGGAATACCGTTAACTACGCTCCACTGTTCTAGAATTCCTCTAGAACGTCAGGCACTTGTTTCTCTATACAGACCTTTTCTTGACTTGGACGAACTCTTCGTTAGATACTCCTTTTGCCGGACTAGTGAATCCTTGTTCAAGGCCTAGTAAGTCTCCTCTGTCCATGGATTCCCACATGGTCGATGAGCTGGTTGTACCCTAACACCTATGATACCCTTTATGGATCAACATGATCCAACGGCTATTAGAAGTTCACTCTTATCTTAAATCACGCTGGACCTCTGGACCTGTGCGTAACATGGCCAGCGGAAGGGTAGTAAATTCCACCTGACTGCCAACACCAATCGTGCGTGTTGTGCAACTGTTACTACCGCCCGTTTACTCAACAATGTCCCTTAGTTCTCATCTATACTCTACTCGCTCATCTATTCTCATTCATTCTACTATCTCGTCTATTCATCTAGTGCTCTTGTCTATTTCTTGGTACTCTATATTGGCCATTGATTGATTGTCTAAAGATAAACAATATAACCAATGCCTGGCAATATATAAAGGGCCCGGTTTGGTCTTGGGATGTGTGCCCGAAAGTGCTATTTACCCATGGGAGTTAAATGACTAGAATGTTTGGCATTACACTCAAGTGCTATCTATCTCGACTATTTAAATGACAATCAAAAGTGCTATATTCTCTGGTTGTCTATTGACAACAAAGTGCTATACTATACTCGTTGTGCTATTTCTATACTTTGCGCTATTTGCTATGGCCATCCTGCTATTTCGTGCTATGCTCGACTCTGGTGCTATATTTGGAAACTTGTGCTATTTCAATCACATGCTATCGTGCTATCTCTTACATTACTTGACTCTCTCGCTCTATCATTAGTTACTCTGCCTTTTTAATACATTAATTATTTAAAGCCTACTTGATCCTGAGATTTAAGTCCTACTAGGCGTTATCGCTCACCCGCGTTATTGGTTATGTGTTCTCAGATGAGACCGAGGAAGATGCTTACACTCAAGAGGATGGGAACGACCAGGAGTGAAGTCAGAGTACCCTGGCGTCTTAGTAATATATTAGAGTCTTAGTTCGGTCTTTTGCTTTTATTCAATGTAATTGGGCCCTATAGAATGGCTCTGACATTAGTGGTTGTAACTAGACATTGGAAATTATTAATGAGATGAATTTGTTTTAGTATTTATTCATGTCCAATGGTTTGATGTCTAGTACTCGCTCTATACCCGTTTTACTTGCAACTGCCTCGCGTTCTGATATTCCGCGTCGGGGCATGACAGGAGCAATCAATATGGATTATAAAGGCAATCAATGTGTAAGGCAATTGATATGCATAACAACAATCGATGTTTGTTGACCAATCGATGTTGGTCAGCAATCGATGTGTAAGGCAATCATATATCTATTTGACTGCCAACTTCGACTGGCCAAAATATAACGTTGTCAGTCGAAGTGGACTTCGTATGTGATGAAGCTAAGCTTCGACTGATCAAGACCAAATCATGTATGACTTCGTATATGACGAAACTAAGCTTCGACCGATCAAGACCAAATCATGTATGACTTCATATATGACGAAGTAGACTTTGTATATGACAAAGCTAAGCTTTGACTGACCAAGAGCAAATCATGTATGACTTCGTATATGATGAAGTTAAGCCTCGACTGATCAAGATCAAATCATGTATGACTTTATATATGACGAAGTTACTGGTCATTGCCAAATTATATAATGCATGTTAATTTTATACCCAATGATAAAAGGGGTTAGTCAAGATAAACATGTAAAGTATGGGCCATAAATCATGTCTAAAACCAAGTCTAATGTGGAAATATGGATTTGCTTCCTAAAACTTAGGGATGGATTGATAAGGAATAACTCCTATGAAAGTTCTGAAACATAATAGGATTCTTACCAGAGTTTAGGAAACTACAAACTTAGAAATTTCATCGTCACGGCACTATAAAACCATCGTGAGACCCCCATAGCCAACCCTAGATCTTTCTCTTCATTGCTGAATGTGGGAGGAATTTCAGAAGCAAGGAGGAAGCTAGTAGCAAGGTTTTCGAGGATCCTTCATCCCTTAGTAACTGCTTCGACTTGTAAGGGCCCTGGTGTTAGTAGCAACCAAAGGTAGATAATCTCTAGCACCAACTTAACATAGAGTATATCTTCTGAAAGTTCTTCAAGTCTAGTCTCATGTGTCCCTATTTTTCTTGATTTTACCATTCATGTAAAGAGTATCAGGTTGTTTCTTCTGAATTTCATGCATATTCTGAACCTTGTTCCTAGTATCTCTTGTAACTGGGTCAAACGAACGCTATAGATCTATTTACCTTTCATTTCTCTGTTCCAGAACTTAGATTTGGAGTTATGGATCATGCAAGTGAGTCTACGTCTGTACTTTAAAAGCCATCAACCACATGTTAAAACATTAATTGCATGAATATGATTCTAACGTTCTATATGGAAGTTATTGATCATACTCTCCATCGATTATGCCCCTTTCATCCTTATGTTCCAACTCAAAGTTAAAATGCCTTGATATAATCTGTGTCATAACCATGTTGGTGAGAACACATGCTAGGTTTTGACATGAGTCTACTTCGTTTTTTTTTTCCATGATCCCTACTATGGCCTGACTTTCCTTATTGGATATGCTTTCTGATTATTGCGTGTACTGTTGTTCTTTGCATACGTAGTCAAGAAAGTCTTTGTACTATATGGATTTGTTCATAGAGACTGTAGCACCTAAAAATTTAGTAAATGAAAAATAAGAAATAATTGGAAAATAACAATCAGTATTATCAAAATAGTATATGGGCCAACATCCACTCATAGCCCAAAGAATGAAAGCCTAATGAGCAATAAATCCCCAAAATCGTAACTTTAATTGGGCATAAAATAGAAATGGCAATTAGGGCAAAATCTAAGACAATTAGACTTCCATATAACCCATATTCATGCCCAACAATATTATGGAGTTTCCAAATGGTTCTGCTACTCAAATTGGGGTGAGAATCCTCAAATTAAGGAAGTGATTAACTAAACTCAGAGCTCCCCTTTCCTAGACTCATTAGGACTTCTAAACAACCCTAGAACTATAAGTACTCGTCATAAACCCCTTGGGGACTAGATACCAACTTGTTGGGGTCATGAGGAGCATAGCTTGAGCACTAGAGGAGGTGGAGATCGCCCCAACCGGAGCTCTCTTCACTAACAGCGTTCTGCATCGACCTGTAGAAGACCTCTCTTAGGAACGATCAAAGGTAGGTGTTCTCGGCCAAATCTTAACAAGCCATATACCATGTTAAAGCTCTTCGAGTCTAGTTTCGTATGTGTTGTGCCCCTAGTTTTGATGATGTCATGAGTCAAGAAAAATGTCATAAATATATATAAGAATTTTTCCAACACAAGTTTTTATATGACAAGAAATTCACAAAGTCAAATTATCTCATGAGAGTTGACCCTGATTGTTTAATAGTCGGCACATGTCTCAGTGAGTGAGTTACTGAAGTTCTATGAAGCACTTGAGTCGACACTACCCAAAGGATAGGTTGACGCTAGATAGTCTTCCAGTAGCGCAGAAGTCTAAAGTATCGCATAAGGTCAACTCAAGTTGAAGAACAAGTCGACACTAGTTGGTCTTTTGGTTAGTGCTGAAGCAAAAAAAATTGCATAAGGTCGACTCTAGATAAGAATTAGGTCGACACTAGTTGAATTCTTGTTAGTGCCTAGAGAAAGAAATGCATGAGGTCGACTCCAAATGAGGATCAGGTCGACTCCACCAGTCTATGAGGTCGACTTCAGATGAAGACAAGGTCGACTCTACCATTCAATAAGGTCAACACTTAGAAAGGTCAGCTCTACACTTTGTATAGCTAGTCTCTACAGCAGTCAAATGGAGTAGGTCGACTCAAGAAGGCATGGAGTCGACTCTACTGAAGCATCTACACTGGACGAAGTCATGTTCTATGTGAGTCGACACTATGCTCAAGTTGTGTCGACTCTCTGACACTTTTATTCTAGTGATGAAAAGAGTCTGCCAACGCATTAGTTCTAGGCACATGACCCAAGGTCCAATGATTGGGTCTCTAGGCACACTATACAAGTTTCTGGAAGATACCCTTTTTGGAGGCAAAAAGCATCTCCCAGCGAATTGGGATTCTATTGGGGCCCACCAGGAAGATTCTGTGATGTTGATCAAAAAGGGGCGCAACATCCTCTTCATAAGATAACACACACATAAAAAGCAGAGTGGAGCAAAGAGCTTGAGTTCGGAGAAGAGAGCAGGCTTCAGTGTAGTCAAGTCATCAAGAAGAAAGGATGCTGGATCGTTTCCTCTACCCGTATGAAGATCTGCTGCTGATCAATTGAAGCAGAGCATTGGATTTCAACCCAATTCATTGATGATTGATCCTTAAGTTGCTGCCAGAAGAAGAGACTGATGAGTTCAAGCCTGGAGAAGATGCAACTGGGAGTTCAAGGAGAAATCTGATCAGATCTCAACTCTAGTGAAACTACACGTAGAGTGTTTACAATATTTCTGCATTCTTTCAGCAATTTCTATCATTTTGGTTTTTCCATTTCTTCTAAACATGAAACTATTTTGCTGTCTACTCTAGTCGGAGTAGATGGACTGATCCTGCACTTTGTGTGTGAGGATTGAGAGATTGATACAATCTTGAAGCTGTGAATCAGCAAGCTCTATGAAGCTATGAATCAGCAGTTGTATGAGTGTTTTCACACGTTTGGATTGTTGAGAGAAGCCTCACTTAGTTTAGTGAGGGGTGGATGTAGGTCTCCACACTAGAGCCGAACCACCTTAAAATTCAGCATGCATTATGTGGTGTGTTGTGCATTGGTTCTATTGCATAGTCTGGTTTGATACAAGTTGCTCTTTCATATCCTAAGATCTATTTTGGGTTTTTAATTTTTAAGTGGTAAATATCTATTCACCCCCCCCTCTAGATATTCATTCCATACCCAACATGTGGTATTAGAGCTAGGCTCTCCAATTTTTGGTTTAACAACTAGGGAGATCTGTATGGAATGGATTCCAGAGGATATATTGTAGAAGATTATTCTGTAAACAGACCCCCCCCCCTATTTTGATGGAACTAACTATGCTTATTGGAAACTCGAATGCAGGTGTTTTTGCATGCCCAAGATCATCAAATATGGAGGGTAGTGAGTAATGGTCCCTATGAGTTACCCGAAGATGAGAAAAGTGGACTCCAGATGAAATCAAGAAGTCAAATGCAAACTGGAGCACTATGAACATCATGCAGTGTTTACTTTATCCTACAGAATTTTTGAGGGTCTCATCATGTGCTAGTGCGAAGGAAATATGGAATCGCCTTATGGTCATTTATGAAGGTACATCTGAAGTGAAAGAAACAAAAGCTAACATGCTAGTTTTTGAATATGAAGCCTTTAAAATGAAGCATGATGAAACCATTTCAGATATGTATGGTAGATTGACCTTGTTGACTAATGGCCTAAAGAATCTAGGAAAGACCTATTCAGAATAGGAACTCGTTAGAAAAATTCTTAGATCTCTAACCCCTGTATGGCACACAAAGGCCACTGTAGTGGAAGAATCAAGAAATTTATCTACTACATCTATTGATGAATTAATCGGCTCCTTGATGCCTTATGAATTGGGTTTAAAGAGAACAGAAGAAGATGTCAAGAAAAAGAAGCCACTTGCTCTCAAGGCAAGTCCAAGCATCAAGGAAGTCACTAATGAAAGTGAGTCATTCATCCACTTCTGAAAATGACTCAGGTGAGTTTGCCCTTATCACAAGAAGTTTAGAAATTTCTTAGGAAGAAGATAAGGGATTTTTGAAAAAGAAATCACAGGTAAACAATTTTTCAAAGCCTAAGCAGTATGTAAATAAGAGATCTAATAGGGTTATATGTTATAATTGCAGGAAACTAGGGCATGTGAAATTAGAATGTCCTGAACCCTTGAAGAAGACTCAACCTAAATGGGCAAAAAATAAACAAAGGCTATGGTTGGAACATGGAGTGAAGAGGAAGATGATGATGAAGAAGGAAGTTCAGAAGCTGAGGAATCACATACTAAATTTGTTTGATGGCTAGAGGAGAAGAAGGAGATGAAGAAGAGGTAGTATCTCCATTCAAAGACTTTTCATTTAGTGATTGGGAACATGTTTATTTTGAGTTGCTTGATCAATATGATGAAGTTAAAAAGGAAAACAAAGTGCTTAAAAGAAAAATGAATCATATTGTTCATGATACCTCAATGGAAGAGAGAAAAGGAGTTTGTTCAGAAATCACTGGGTTAAAAGAAAATGTTTGTGAATTGAAAGTCAAGGAGATAGAATATGTAAAGGAAATGAAATTGATTGCTGAAAAATATGATGCCATAAAAAGTGTGAATACTGAAATGAAGAAAGAAATTGAAATCTTCATAAAGAAGTAACCAGGAGACAAGAAGCTTTGGAAAGATTTGTGAGTGGTAAAAACAACTTACAAGCATTTCTTGGAATAAAAGTGAACTTCAACAAAGAAGGATTGGGTTTCAATCCTTCAAAGAAGAACTTTGAAAACCATCACATTTATTTCTTCAACAAATTCAGAAACCTCCTCATCTAGAAAACAACTCAATGGGAGGGAAACTTAAAGAAATGAGAAAATAGAAACTGTTAAAAATTCTGAAATTGAAAAATTCAAAAAAAAAAGCGTAAAGCAAATACTGGAATCAATCACATGACTGTGTAGGTCAACACTATTCCTATGGTAGGTCGACACCTTCATACACCAGACCACAGAACATGTCTAGGTGGACTCATGGTAGGTTGACACCTTCATACACTAGACCACAGAACATGTCTAGGTGGACTCATGGTAGGTCGACACCTTCATACACCAGACTATAGAACATGCCTAGGTGGACTCATGCAGGTCGACACTATCCCTACAGAGTGTCGACACACTCTTACAACTTTGCTAGATCTAGACATTTAGAATATCCCAAAAGGTCTAGTTATTAGAATTATTCTTGGTTTCCTCAAAAGAACATTGAAGGTAATTTCTTTTTTTTTTTGGTCGGTCAACCAAGGAAAAGAATAAATTAATAAGAAGGTTCAAAGTACTATAGAAGGACTTGAGATACAGAAATCCAAGACCTAAAAGACAACAAAGAAAGGGATGACACTACAAATCAGTGACTATTCTCCTAAAATGTCTCAAATGTGACATCACAGGATGATGACTACATTGATTTATTGATGTTAATATTGAATCTTTTACAAATAGAGTTGGACCGACCAGATAAAGGACAAGTGTATGGGGAAGCTTCCACACAACTCCAAACATCATGAATAATAGAAAGAGATATGTGAATAGCTGAAGTGCAAACACCATCAAAAGTCCTATTGCATCTCTCTCTCCAGATCCACCAAATGGTAGCCCGAAATAGAAGCCGAGCTAAGAGTGTAGCAAACCCATCTTTATAAAAGCTGTTTCGTAAAGACTGAATTTCCTGCAAAATAGATAACGAGGGGGCCTTTGAATGTTTAACCTGTGAAGAATCTCTCCCCAAACCGCATTAGAGTACGAGCATTGAAAGAAGAGGTGATCCTCGCATTCCTCAGAAAGGCAACAAAGATACATCTACTTGGGATTTGAAATCCTCTCTTCCTCAAGTTATTAATAGTTGGAAGTTTGTGCATTATTGCCTGCCAACAAGTGAGAGAGAAGCGCTAAACTGTGGGTCCTTTCCAGACCTAATCCACCCAACCCACCTTCTGATGATTCTCTCTTATATGGTTCCACACTTCTTTCGTGCTGAATTGACCATGATTCTAGACAATGGCATCATTCTGAGTTAGATGAACACTTTGAATCAAAGGGTAGATGTCAATCATGTCAATAGAAGTTTGAGGAGGAAGATTCCACTGATCGCTTTCAATGAAGGTGAGCAGGTAATATCTCTATGAAGCCCAAATGTTGTCTAAGCCTATCACCCATCATCATATAGACGCTCTTCCCATGTATCCATGGATCATAAAAGAAACTGAGCTGACTGCCAACACCGACTTTGTAAGTTAAGTGTTGGAGAATCCAATGTCGTTGCTTTAAGATAGTTTTCCAAGCTGAGGAATAGTAAGGTTTTGCTTAATGGACCATATAGAATTTCTTTTGAGGTACCGTTCATGAACCCATTTGATCCAAAGAGAATATTGTTTCTGCAATATGTCCCACAGATTTTTTTTGCACAAGCTAGATTCCAGTCTTTCATGAAAATAAAAGTAATCAAAAATTTCTGGAAACAATAGAAAAAATAAAAAAACAACATGAAACCAAAAATACCATTGAACCCACAGTAAAAAGGCAAGCTTGGATTCCAAAAGTTTGCTTTCCTATGTTCTTGAATTGGGTGATTTGAAGGGACCCAAATGTACTTGGGTTCCAAAGATCTTCTTTGAATGTGTTGCAGGTATGTCTTACAGCCAAGAACAACAAGTGGTATCTTGACAGTAGCTGTTCAAGATATATGACAAGAGACAAAGACAAATTTTGTTTATTGTCTAAAAAGAAGGCAGGACATGGGACTTTTGGAGGAAACAACAAAGGTAAAATTGTCGGTTTAGGTAAAGTGGGTAAAAATCCTTCAAACTCAATTGATGATGTACTTTTGGTGGAAGGATTGGAATACAATCTTTTACGCATAAGTCAACTCTGTAACAAGGGTCACAAGGTAATTTTTGATTCTCTTGGATGTTCAATTTTTTAGCCGAATTCAAACTGTGTAAATTTTTCTGGTAAAAGAATCAATAATGTTTATATAGTTGATTTTGGATGAACCTGAAAACAACAATCTTTGTCTTACTGCTAATAATAATGATCTTGCATGTTTATGGCATCGTAGACTAGGACATTCTAGCTACAATATGCTACATAATTTAGTCAAATTTAACATGGTAAAAGGCTTGCCAAAATTTGCTTCAAGCAAAATGTCAAAATCTGTGAAGCATGCACTCTTTTTTTTTCGGTAAGTAAAGATGGAATTAATGAAGTAATATGTACAAAAGCCTTTGGTCATACAAGTCATGATCTAAAGGTAATAGTCGCCTAGAGGAGTTTAGGAGAGTGCACCCCTACCTCAAATAGGAAGAATGTTCTCACTCCACCAAACAATCACCCTAGAATAACAAAGCAAAAGCTGAAAGTCTATGACTACACAACCTGTAGACTATGGATGAGAAAATTTATGGTTTCAATGAAGTCTTCAATCTAAATAAGTTCCTTTGAGTGCTGAAGATTGCAAGTTGGTCGATCCTTTCTTTTGGTTTGCATCCTCCAAACCTGACAATGTTAGCAAAGATCCAAACAAGGAAATAGCCAAATAGTGAAGATTAAAAAACTCATGCATATAGAAGAAGAATTTAAGCTTGATGACTGACATTCTAATTAGTTAATGGTAAATTGAATCTAGATAGAACCCCTTTCTCACGTTTCTTGAGCTTACTGGAATTAACAAATTTCTCAATACACATCTTGTATCCGAAAGAATAGCAATCAGAATGTGCACTTTATCTCTTTTTTGACCTTCAAATATCCTAATACATCTTTCTCTCCATGTCCACCAGATAGCAGATCGAAGAGCATTTTGAGCAAGTTTTGCTAAATTCCAGAAGAAGGGAAGGATTGAATCATTGCTTTGACTTCCTGAGTAATATTGCTGTAAGGATCTCTTGTAAAGTCAAATCTTTTCAGAATTTCTTTCCATATCCAATTACTATAAGAGCAAGCAAGAAAATCCTTCAAAAGTAGATCTGAAAGTCAATCCTCTAAGCCTTTTGAACTTATTCACATGGATTTGTTTGGACCCACAAGGACAAACAGTCTAACTCGGAAAAGGTTTGGATATGTACTTGTTGATGACTTTTCAAGATTTACGTGGGTATTATTTCTTGCTCACAAAAGTGATGACTTTGTGGAATTTCAAGAATTCTATAAGAAAATTCTTCAAGATGGAAAGTTCAAAATAATATGAATCATGTCTGACCATGGTGGTGAATTTGAAATACTGATTTTGAAAATCTTTGCAAGGAAGAAGGAATATCTCACAATTCTCATCACCAAGAACCCTTGAACAAAATGGAGTGGTAGAAAGGCGAAATTGAACACTGGTTGAAATGGCAAGAACAAAGTTGATTGAAAGTGGGTTGCCCAAAAATTCTGGGTAGAAGCAGAAAACACTTCTTGCTACATCATAAATCGTGCAATGGTAAGGCCACTAAGCAAAAAGACTTCTTAGAAGCCTCGCAGATGCGGGTCGTGTGGGCTGTTTGGCCACCTCCACGGTCAATGCAAAAACACCATACCGAGTGGAAGGATGCAGCAAACCTAAAAAGGAAGGATATTCCAGAAGGTATAGCAACTAATCAGAATCAGGGGGAAATGAGGAAGGTCTCTTCGCAACAGGTGGCTAATGTAGAAGATAATAGATTTTCTATACTTGCTAATATGGATAATGAGGATTCTCTGGAAGAGGGCCAGATCGGTCCAAGGAGGGTGAAGGATCTATCAAGGTTGGAAATGTCTACAACCAGGGTAACATTCATGCAAGCAAGGAAGCTGTTAACGTAAGCAAGGAAGGAGGGAATGACAAGGAGTCTTGTAAGGAAGTTCAGACCACTTTTGAGGAGGGGATGAAGGATCTTTCAAGGATGGAAATGACTGCATTATAGACAACGGTCATGCAAGAAAGGATGAGACATTTCTAAGCAAGGCAGGAGGGAAGGGCAAGGAAAAAGAATCTTTGATATCTAGCTTGGCGGCAAGCTTGGAGGTGGAAAAAGGGGGAGAGCTGTTTTAAAAATAGGCAAATCGAGTCTTGGAAGCCAGTCATCTGTAAATGGTACTGAAGGAAGGTCTATTCATCAAAGGAAGCAATCTTCACAAGAGGAGGAAGGGCGTTTGCTGGAGTCACCTTGTGAAAAGGAGGTAAGTCCACCTCTCCCATGCACGGTTTTAAAATCTCAGGGTTCTAGTGATCCTCTCCATGTGCTTCCTCAACTATCCAAAGAAGGGCAAGGAATTGACGGGAATATGCAATCTCCTAACAGCATGGGTGACAAAAGTAATAAGTTCACTACGTTAAATGTGGTGGATGAAATGGAAAGGAAAAAGAAAATGGGGCATGCGCTTTCTTTGCATGCTACCAGTTCAAAAATAAAGGAAGGGACCTTCGTAATCAGGCTTAATCGTTTCCTATGAAGATAATTACTTGGAATGTTAGAGGTATTAACAAAGTTGCAAATCGTGGGGAGCTGAGAAAAATCATTAATTCGAACCTTTGTGGTATTGCTATTCTTCTGGAAACTAAGATTAAAGAAGTGAATGTGGAGGTTTGTAAAGAACAAGTTTGGTCAGGAGCTAGTTTGATTCATAATAGCAACTGTTCTAACGGGCGTATCTGGGTCCTCTGGAAGCACAAGCAATATTCCTTTGACACTATTCATATTAGCAATCAGGTTATTCATTTGAAAGGGACGATCTTGGAATCTGGAATGCACTTCTTTCTGTCTGCGATTTATGCCTCAAACTTTCAGCATGAAAGAGACCTTCTCTGGCACAATATCATTAACCACTCATCTGCTATTGTTGGGGTTTCTCCGTGGATTATTATGGATGACTTTAATTGTATTTGCCATGCTTCTGAGAAGTTGGTGGTAAACCGGTTCCTCAGAATTTGATTCATAATTTTAATAACATGATTAGTAGTGCTGGTCTTCTGGATCTGAAATCTGTGGGGAATATTCTTTCCTAGAATAATTGCTCCTTGGGAGATAGGAGAAATTTGGCTAGGTTGGATCGTTGTATGATTAATGATCACTGGCTATCTTTATTTCCTGATGCTTTTGTGGACTATTCTTCTTCTTATTTCTCTGACCACTCCATGATGATCATCAATTCAACCAGTATGACATCTTCTGGTCAGAAGCCTTTCAAGTTCTTTAATATGTGGATGACGCATTCCAACTTCCTTGAGGTTGTTAAACAAGCTTGGAAGAGTCAAGTTTATGGATCCCCTACTTATATTCTTTGCCAAAAACTGAAGTAGGTTAAGAAAGCGTTGAAGAAATTGAATAAAGATGAATTTGGAAATGTGCATGATATAGTGAAGCAGAAAAGGGACCTTCTTTCTCTTGTCCAATCCAAACTTTAGAATAATCCCTTGGATCATAATCTTATTGCTGAGGAGAGTCAGTTGAGAGAAGAATATCTTCAAGCTATGAACTTGGAAGAATCCTTCTTTAAGCAAAAATCAAGGCAGCAATGGCTTACTCTGGGCGATAGCAATACTAAGTTTTTCCATGCATCTTTCAAAGCTCGCAATGCAATTAACACCATTCAGAGGTGTAATGATATCCATGGTAATTTGATTGACGATATTGACATGGTGAAGGATCATTCTGTGAACTTCTTTAAGTCGCTTCTGAACCAGCCTTCGATTCATAGCAATTTCGACAAATTTATTCCTAGTCACACTCTTGAGGAAGAAGACATTCAGCAGTTGTGCCATGCTGTCACTGAGGAGGAGATTAAGAATGTGGTATTCCATTCCCCTAAAGGTAAAAGCCCTGGTCCTGATGGTTTTCTAGTTGAGTTTTATCAATGCACTTGGGAGATTGTGGGTGATCATGTTGTTAAGGCAGTCCAACACTACTTCAGAACTTCCAGACTTCTAATGCAAATAAATTGCACCTTCATTGCTCTTATTCCAAAATCTGAAGAAGCTGACTCTTTCGACCAGTATAGGCCAATATCTTTATGCAACTTCTTGTACAAAATTATTTCCAAAATATTGGCTAACAGGCTGCAATCTGTTCTTCCCAAGCTTATCAGTTGCAATCAAGCTACTTTTATCAAAGGTAGGTCGATCCAAGATAACATTTTGCTTGCTAATGACATTGTCAGGGATTTACATTCCAAATCCAAGGGCAACATTCTTTGCTTCAAAGCTGATTTGAAGAAGGCTTTTGATTCCCTCAGAAGGGACTTCATATATATGATGATGAGTAAGATGGGCTTCCCCCTGTTGTTTATCAACTGGGTTCTCCTGCTGGTTTCTTCCAAGGATCCAATGGAGTAAGGCAAGGAGACCCTCTATCACCATATTTATTCACAATCGCAATGGAGGGGTTCATGAACCTCTTGGATGGGGAGGTGCTCAACGGGGTTGTTAAGGTCCCTTCGGCTGGTAACATAAAAATTTCTCATATTGTTTTTGCGGATGACCTTATTATCTTCTACAAAAATGATATTACTTCTGCAACCAAGATCATGAATGTCTTGCATGAATTTTCCATCTGCTCTGGGCTGAATCTAAATCGTAGCAAAAGCAAGCTTTTTATCGGAGGTACGGTGAATAATAAGTAAGAGCATTTGAATATCCTAGATGTAGGTGAAGGAACTCTTCATGTTACCTACTTAGGATTGCCTCTTATTTCTTCATCTATCAAGAGCAAGCATTGTGTTCCCTTAATGGAGAAAATTAGAAAAAGATTGAATTCTTGGAAGAACAATCTCCTTTCTAAAGCTGGGCGCCTTCAACCTATTCAAACTGTGCTGCATTCTTACTCCACTTATTGGTCAATGGCTTTCATTCTTCCTATAGGGTTGATCAATCAGATTGAGAACAGATTTAGAAACTTCTTTTGGGGGGCTTCTTCTGAAAAGAAAGTGTTTCATATGGTCAAATGGAAGGATATTTGCAGACTGAAAAGGGAGGGGGGGTCTTGGATTTAAAAAGTTATTGGAATGGAATAGAGCTGCCTCGGTTAAACTCCTTTGGGAGGTTTTGCAAAGGAAAAGCTCAATCTGGGTTGATTGGATTTATAGTAAATACTTGTTCAAGGACAAATGTTTGGTTAGTTAAATGCAAGTCTTCTTTTTCTAGTGCTTGGAAAGCTGTTTTACAAGAAAGAGCTTGGATGCAAAATCAAATAACTTATCACATTGTAGATGGAACCAAGATAAGCATGTGGTTTGATCCATGGATTGAAGGTAAAAGTATATTTCAGTTATATGGTGATCGTGTGCATCATGACCTGGGAGCTCCAAGGAGCATTACTATGGAACACTTCATTAGTAATGGCGAATGGAATCTTCCCACTGCCACCTCTTTTCAAATGCTATCTCTTTGGCCTTCTATTCAGAAAATGAAGATTCATAAGGATCAGCAAGACTCTATTTCTTGGAATCACAATAATGGTCAATTCTCCATATCCTCAGCATGGAATCAGATAAGGAAGAAGCATGTGCCTTGCAATGATTTTCAATGGATTTGGGGGAAGCCGGGAGCTCAAAATTTAACTTATGTTTATGGCAAGCTGGATTAGATAGGTTGCCCACTCAAAACATTCTCCAAGAGAAAGGGTTTCACCTTGTTAACCAATGTGTTTTATGCAGGAATAAGGAGGAGAGCACTCAGCACCTTTTCTTCACTTGTGATTACATTAATTGGATTTGGAAGCAAATTCTTCAAAGATTTCATGTAGGAAGGCCACCTGAAGAAGGGATCAAAAGAGAGATGGATAAGCTGAAAATAATTTCCCGGTCAAAAATCATCTTTGGTCCCTTGCCCAACTTGCTTTGAAGACGGTTGTAGTCCTTATTTGTATTCTTCAAGACATCAAAACTTGTTTGGAGGGATACAAAACATCAGCCACTTCAGGAAGAGAGAAGGACATCTTTAGGCGGTTCAACATTTCTGTTTCCTAGAAGTCATTTTATGTAATTTTGTTTTCATTCATAGTCCACAGCTTGTGTGGTCATGAATCATCGATCTTTAGAATTCAAATCCTGAGGACGGTGGAATCAAAAGAGAGATGGATAAGCTGAAAATAAATTTCCCGGTCAAAAATCATCTTTGGTCCCTTGCCCAACTTGCTTTGAAGACGGTTGTTTGGTGGATATGGCGGGAGAGATGCATAAGAACCTTTGAGGAGAAGATCAGCTCTAAAATGCAAGTCCTTATTTGTATTCTTCAAGACATCAAAACTTGTATGGAGGGATACAAAACAGCATCCACTTCAGGAAGAGAGAAGGACATCTTTAGGCGGTTCAACATTTCTGTTTCCTAGAAGTCATTTTATGTAATTTTGTTTTCATTCATAGTCCACAGCTTGTGTGGTCATGAATCATCAATCTTTAGAATTCAAATGCTGAGGAAGGTGGAGTGAGAACATTTTACCTCTTTGAGGTAAGGTGCACTCTCCTGGCCCCATTTGGAGTCTACATCCTATGATCCAAGCTCTCTTAGATATAGGCTTTGTATATTCCTTTTGCTCTTCTATACAATGATTACTTACCAAAAAAAAACTTCCGAAAGGTAAGAAACCTTCTATTGCTCATTTCAAAGTGTTTGGTGCAAAATGCTTTATTCTGAACAACAATAAAAGTGATTTGGATAAATTTGAACCCAAGAGTGAGTTGGGGATTTTTCTTGGCTACTCTATTCATTCTAGAGCATATAAAGTTTTTAATGTCAAAGATCAAACTATTGAAGAATCCCCTCAAATAACTTTGATGAACTTAATGATGATGTGCGCAGGGAAAAGGATGATGGAGAATTCCTAGAAAAGGAAGATGCAAATCACAAGCAAGGAAAGGAGTCTGCCACAAATAAAAACTCAAGTGATGAAGATGGGCAAGTGACAATAGCTATCAATGGAACACAGATCAACTGAACATCAGAACGGGGATCATCCTCAAGACAGTATCATTGGTAACCTACTTGATCCACCTAGAACAAGATCTCATTTTAAACTTATTTCTGAATTAGATCAAATGGCTCTTGTTTCACAAATTGAACCTAAAAATGTTGAAGATGCACTAAAAGACACCTTTTGGATAAATGCCATGCAAGAAGATCTGAATCAATTGAAAGAAATAAGGTTTGGCATTTGGTTCCAAAACCTTCTTCTCAAAGTGTCATTGGAACTAAATGGGTTTTTAGAAATAAAACAAGTGAAGAAGGCAAGATAATAAGGAATAAGGCTAGACTTATAGCAAAAAGTTATAATCAAGAATTTGGAATTGATTTTGAAGAATCTTTTGCTCCTGTAGCTAGCTTGAGGCAATCAGAATTTTACTCTCATTTGCATGTGCTCACTGTATTAAATTACAACAAATGGATGTTATGAGTACTTTCTTAAATGGCTAATAAAAGAGGATGTTTTTGTTGAACCCTGGATTTGAATGCACTGATTTTCCTAACCATGTGTTTAAGCTTGACAAAGCTCTCTATGGATTAAAGCAAGCTCCCAGAGCTTAGTATGATAGACTGAGATCATTCCTTACAAGTAAAGGGTATTCCAGAGGTAAAGTAAACCTTTTTACTAAAGTGCAAGAAAATGATATTTTGGTTGTCCAAATTTATGTTGATGACATAATATTTGGATCAACAATATCTTCTTTGTGTAAGGAATTTGTTGATTTGATGACAAGTGAATTTGAAATGAGTTTAATGGGAGAACTGAAATTTTTCCTTGGATTGCAGGTTGTTCAAACTAAGGAAGGAACCTTCATCAATTAGTCAAAGTATGTATAAGATTTGCTAAAGAAGTACAAAATGGAAAATACCAAAGCAATGGCAACACTAATGAGCACAACATTGAGTTTGGATGCTGATTTGAAAGGTAACTTGGTAGATCTAAAGACTTACAGAGGTATGATAGGATCCTTGCTTTATCTGATAGCATCTAGACCTGATATATAGTTCTTTATGTGCATGTGTGCTAGATTTCAGGCTAGTCCTAGAGAATCCCACTTGAGTGCTGTAAAAAGAATTTTTAGATATTTAGCAGGAACTCATGAATTGGGATTGTGGTATCTTGCATCTAGCGAGTATAATTTGATATCTTATTCAGATGCGGATTATTCTGGTTGTAAATTGGATAGAAAGAGAGTGGTCATTGCGATTTTTTGGGAGGGTGTTAGTCTCTTAGGCTTCCAAGAAACAACACTCGGTTGCTCTCTACTGCAGAGGCAGAATATGTAGCTGCAGGGAGTTGTGGCACTCAAGTGTTATGGATTAAACACCAACTCCAAGACTACCAAGTAGATCTTGGATGTGTCCCAATAATGTGTGATAACACTAGTGCAACAAATTTAGCTAAAAATCCAATCCAGCACTCTAGGACCAAGCACATAGAAATCAAGCATCATTTTCTATGAGATGAAGCAAGTAAAAACTCATTTGAATTGCATTTCATTGAAACAGCAAAACAAATTGCAGATATTTTTACAAAACCTTTGTGTAATGAAAGATTTTCATTTCTAAGAAGAGAACTTGGTTTGTGGTTGCTTTATTCATGACTGATTGCTTGATAAACTGCTTGCATATGCTTACTGAAGTGATTGCTTGTCATACGATTTGAAATAGCTTGCTATTTGGTCACTTTATTTCAATATCTGGTGCACTTGGTGGTGGGGGGGGGGGTTGGTTCAAGAATTCAGTGTTTGGAAAGATAAGGTTCAGTGATTCAAAATGGTCAGAAATGTTGAAAGTAGTTGAATACACTGTGTTTGCAATCTAAGAAGAATGTTTCCTTAAGAAAGTCTGAGATTTGGTTTGGCTTAGGTCGACTCTAATGACAAGTGAGTCGACACGATCTTCTTTGTTCTTGAATACTTTTCATTTTCTCTTCTAGTTTCTGTTCACTCTCTTCCTTCTCACAAAGATCCATGCTCTGAGGGGGAGTAAAGTCAACTGTGAATATTTGTATTTTGGGGCAAATTCTCAGGGGGGTTAAATTTCTTATACTCTAAACTCCATTATCTCTGAGAGTAAAAGAAATGGTTTGTTAATTATGAACTTCTAAGTTTAACTTTAAAATTCACTGAAAACATCAAAGAGGTTAAATAACAGTTGCTGAAAACATTGTATCAAGTGATAATTGCATCCTATCCTTTTCTGAAATTCCCAAGTATTTGGTCTCTCTGGCTAGATTCTAAAAATCATCTGAGCTATATTGATTTAAAAATTTCTCTTGAGAGATAAAGATGTTCAAGAACTTTCATATAAAATCCTTAATGTTTACAGAACAATGACTAGGCTCTGAGAAACTGCAAATCCTGATAAATCAGTTGATAAAATTGTATGTCATGATGAGCTAGTTAATTCTGTTCAGGGTTGATAAAATTCTGTTTGTGTTTACTGAGTAACTAGAGATTCCTGTGTCTAACCAACATGTATCCTCAATGAAATGTTGCACACAACCCTTGAGACAAGATGATTACCTCACTTGAGTAATCAAGAGCTCTGGTGTGTAAAAAGCATGAGCTCTTGTATGAAAAAGAAATGGTAAATCTGATTGTTCATCTTTTAATAAAAATGTAAATTGTCAGTCAAATTGAATTTCAAAAATCTGAAAAATCTCAAGATATTTTTTTTTATTTCAATACATCTTGGTTTGCTTATTACATCCATCCTGGGTCACCTTTTTACTTGTGTTAAGTAAGAATTAATAAGACTGCAATTTCACCGGAAAGATTTTTTCACTTGTTATTTATGCTTCTCAGTATTTCAGAGTCTTTTAGTTGGATAAACTAAAGTTTATAACTTACAAACCATTAATTTCACTAATAGGAGTATAAAGTGGGGGAAGAGCATAACTTTTTAACTCTCTCAAAGTTACCCAAATATACATTTAATCATGGCACATTGCTCCTTTCCTAATTCTATCTGAACAGTTCACTGAATTCTTCATGATAGAGTCGACACATGTCTGGTTAGAGTCGACTCATCTTGTTCATCACTTACAATGGAACATGTTAATCTTTCACTGTTCTGCATACTCTTTGCATCATCTAGGGCAGGTTGACGTTGACACGTCTCTTCCCTTATACAGTCTCAGCTCAAGCGCCCATTCGTGTACTTTTGAATCTACCTACTTTTCTTCTTCCTTCCACAAATCCTCATTCCGTGCCTGCAAACCTTCTCCACAATTTCTCGACTTTCCGTAATGGCACCCAAATGCAAGCTCGTCGAGGAGGCGAGAACAAGGAGTCAGAATCAGTTTCTTCAAAACGGCGCACCAAGCCAGGATGATCAAGGGAAGAGTATAGAATCTCTGAAGAAGAAGCCTTATGTTCCTTGTTTCTCTAGCCAACGCTTCTCACATCTGTTGCCCAGCTAGCTAGCCCAGAGGGGGGGGGGGGAGGGTGAATGGGATTTTAAAAAAATCTTTTCGATTTAAACCTGTCAACAAAAATGCTTTAAAGAAGATCACTAGAGACGATGGTTAGTGTTAGTGATAATCAAGATAACAAACACACAAACACAGAAAATTTTATCCTAGTTCGGACCTCCTAACCTAAGGAGTCCTACGTCCAGTCCCCAAGCAACAACTTTGGATTTCACTAACAAGGGTACTGTCCCCCTTAAGGACCCTTACACATCCAGCCGCAGCTGGCCTTCTCTTCTAACGTCGAAGAGGTATACAACCACCCTGATACACAGGTCTTCCTTCCTTACCGAAGGGAATACTCACCACCTATTTTCAACAGGTCTTCTCTTCATAGCCCGAAGAGGAATACACACAGAAAATGTGTACAAGGCGAAATGCCCCTAGATCAAGCTTACAACAAATGCTTGATCTGAGGCTAAGTCTAAGAGGGAAAGATTTTCACTAGAAGAAAACTCTCAGACCTATAAGGCTCTCAAAGAATGTCTAGACAAAGAAAGACTGAGAGCAAGAGCTGAATAAAATTGTGGAGTGAGGCAAGAAGCTCTTCTTGGATGATGAACACTTTTCTTGAAGGCTCACACAAATGTTCAAGTTGTTGAAGTAATTGGCTTAGAGTCTTCAGTCTTGTATATATCTTCTCTTGAGAATATAGCCGTTGAAATGGCCATTGTCTCTAAGCTTGAAGCACGTTAGACAACATGGTCCATCGTGCGTGATAGGTATGCTTGCATCCATTTAATGCTCTGCAGCCATGCACACAAAGAGAAGATTCATCCAGATATTCCTTAGCTTCTGGTTGTCCAACGTTGTAAGATATGACCTGCACATAATAAATGTCAAAGCACAGACAACTAGACTGTCTCTATGCTTGTCAGTCAACGTTAGAAACCATGTAGTAAGAACGTACACTAAAATAGAAATGCCATTCTGCTATCCTGAAAAGTGTTTGCTATAGAAACACAGGAATAGAAGGCACCCAGATATGCGACGTGCAGAGAGGTGTACAATCACATTTAATGCATGGATATTAGTGATGCACGCGGGAAGACTTTTCACTTTCACAATATTTGAAAATATATTTGAATAACATGTATGAAATCGATGTGCTCCATGAAGTCATTGTTCTACTTATGAAATCGTTGTGTGAACAAGTCGTTGATAAAGCAAATCATTCTTACAGTATAGACAAATCGTTGTTTGAGCAAATTATTGTTCAAACATACGCAAATCGTTGTTTGAGCAAATCGTTGTTCAAACATAACAAATCGTTGTTTGAGCAAATCGTTGTTCAATCATAAACAAATCGTTGTTTGAGCAACTCATTGTTCAATCATAAACAAATCGTTGTTTGAACAAATCATTGTTCAATCATAAGCAAATCGTTGTTTGAACAAATCGTTGTTCAATCATAAACAAATTGTTGTTTGATCAAATCGTTGTTCAAACATAAGCAAATCGTTGTTTGAACTGTTAGGATCGGATATTCGGTTATGGCAAAGCTAGAAGGGGGGGTTGAATAGATTTGCAGCGGAAACTTAAGCAATTTAAAAATTACTTCGGATTAAAAGATCTACTCAATTAAAACCCCTTTGATCTGATGCAACGTGTGTAAACAAATCAACAAGTAGTGTGTAAACGAAATCCCTTTGCATGCATCTAGCGCAATACAATGCAAACCACAAATCAAACCACAGTGCACAAGGGATTTTTAGGTGGTTCGGAGATCACACCACGTGACTCCTACGTCCACCCCCCACACAGTGAGGACACACTACTCAAGAACTTAGTACAACACACACACGAGCACACCGGCTCAACCACACACACACGCTAGATCAAGTCCACAATAGATCAGATCCTCTAGCCTTGATCTGACCAACACACCACACACACGTTGTCTGATGCAAACACGCAATCAGAACAACAATCCACACATGGATCAAGCACAAGGAACGCTTGAACCACTACCACACACGCTATGATCTATACGCAACCCTTGTACAGATCACAAACCACACACTTCCACAAAATCCACGCACTGATATCCAATCAATACACACACACAGAGATTGGTGAAAGTAGTGAAGAGAAGAGTTTTGAGATGAAGAATCAAATCCCGATGTAGATCTCTTCTCGTTGGTCATCCAGAAGACTCCAAGCTTCGTCTTGACAAGTATCAGTTGATGGAGAAGCTTGAACCACTGACGAACCAGCCTCAACTCCGCTTGGAAGGTTGTTCTTCTTTGTTCTGGGCAGAGAGATGAAGTAGGGCAGCAGGAAGAAGCTCTTCTCTTGACCTTTGCTTAGGGTTTTGGTATGGTGGCTTCTTGCTGCGAAAATAGCCTCATATGATCCTTATATAAGGGTGTTCAAACATGGAGAGTCGTGCTAAAAGGGATCACCCAAATATAGATCATATCCTGGCCATTAGATCTTCCAAAAACTCCGTCTGTCGACAGACGACTTGCTGCTGTCGACAGATGCTGACAGGTTTGCAAAAACCGAAAGACTGGGCTTTCTGGAAATAGATTTCTGAGTGGATCTGTCGACAGGAGAAAATCATCTGTCGACAGATGCACTATTCATCTGTTGACAGATGCACTGTCATCTGTTGACAGGTGCACTATTTCAGCAACTTGTCTTGTTCTTTTGGGCTTTGTCTTGTGTACATTCACACCTACATTAAAAGACATAATTAGTGAGATATAATGAACATATAAAACATGTGTTTCATTTGCATCCAATTGTCATTCTCATCATGTTTCACACATTCATAACACACATCTTTTGTCTTGTTCATGAAATGTTCATCATAAAAACAAACATAACATCAATTAGTATTGCTCATCATCAAAAACATTTAAGCACTTGTTGTAACCCAACATTCTCCAATATGAGAACCCAACATTCTCCCCCTTTTTGATGATGACAAAATTTTCAATTTATGCACAATTGATGTTTCTCCCCCTTTTGGCAACATCCAAAAAGATAGTGAGTGCACACAAGTAAAAGAATGAATCAAAGAATTGTGTGACCACATAATTGAATTGTGAAAGATATGAGTGGGGAATGAGTGTTCAAATGAGATTGCAAGGTTGAGAATAGGTTGATACCCACTACAAAATGTCATAAACACTAGTATTAAGACACATAAAAATTCTACAATGGTCAAGAGATAATACTCCGGGAATCTCAAGTTATAGCATTTAGAATACATCGTTCAAAAACACATGAAAATGAGATAACCCTTTTGAATAAAACCATTGAAGAAAATCATATACCTTAGTGGGTGATGTTCAGTTGGTAAATGAAGGCAATGTCTACATGAACAATTGACAATAGACAACCCATTGCCCTTGATTTAAATCTTGGAGGCTCCACTCTATTTCTAACATTTGAACAATTTAAGTGGTAATTAGGATCACTTTTACCTTTTGACGTGAAGGTAGACATTTGGGATGCCCGTACCCCTAGTTACTCAGTGTGAGTGACCATCATACCATTATGCAGAGATAATGAAAGGACTTTTTGACGCGAAGACAGACATTTGTGATGCCCGTGTCCCCGGTTACTTAGTGATACTCATCATTGCTCTGCCTTTGTCCCAATTCACATATTTGTTTTTTTTTTAATTTTTGACTTTAGAAATAGGTAGCTTTTCTCTTTTTTTTAGTTGGAAAATCAAGTTCAAAAGGTTTATTAAGGTCAAAGGCCAATGCAAAGACATTAATTTCAAAACCTTCTTACTTGTCAATCCATATAGGAACATGATCATCCACAAGGGAGGTATTCAAGTGAGTTAGGTTAAAATCATTAGATTTGTTCAATGTTTTCTAGATGATGCAACCTAGACTCAATCACAAAATATTATTTCAAAATCATTGTGATTAACCATATGTCTTTGATACTATGTGAGGATGAAATGTTATAATGAATATTTATACCCAATTCTCCCCTTGCATCAATGATATGAACATACTCATGAAGAAATTATGAAGAAGGATGAAGAATTTACAGAAAATGTGTATCTGTCGACAGCAAGAGTGTGCCTGTCGACAGATGCACACAGGCCTGAAAGACATGGTTCTGGGAGGTCAAGAACTGTGCTTGGCTATCGACAGATGGAATTCGTCTGTCGACAGAAACACTCAGAGTTCAAAAACTGATTTCTGTGAAGACATATCTGTCGACAGACTGTTTGGGGCTGTCGACAGGGGCTTTGAAACATCAGATTTAAGGCTTTGAATTGAGAGTGATTTGAACCATAAGATTGAGGGATAAATACACATTGAATATGAAGGGTATCCCTTATGAATTTCACTCACCTAGCCTTAACTTACTCCCCCATAAGATGTGCATGTGATGAGACAACTTTCAAGCATGATATATATACATTCATGACAAGCACTTGCACATAGATTTCATGAGCATATGAGCACTTTCAAATTTACTCCCCCATAACACATGCATAGTAAATGTATCAAGCAATTCACAAATTATTAAGCACTCAACTAGCCTTATGCATTACACGACTTTTGGTACTTGGCGGAGTATTTTACTCACGCATAATGATAGTTTCCAAACAAGCATAACTTGTTTTTCCACATGTCATCATTTGATATACCAAGAGGTCATGAGCACAATTATGCAAGCAAGATGGCATGATTCCAATTGCTAAGAGGCATTGTCATTTGGGGTAGCATTAAGACACATTTCATTGCTCAGATAAAGGTAAAGATCCATTTCAATTCTTGCAGTTCAAAACTGAAGTGATAAAGAGATTTTACCTTAACAGTCTTCAATCACAGTTTAAAAAAAATTTACCTTTGTTCTCCATCATTTCTTGCCTTGCACAGCCAATGGCATGAATCATTTCTAATTTTGGCTGCAAGACATCTCAGCTTGTTGATCAAGCTTGTTTTGGGACCACACTTGCTTGGGTCCTGCAACGACATTAATGTTAGGATATAACAAAGATTTCAAAATCCAAAGTGATTTGATTTTTGGATTTTTGTTGTTTTGTGCAGTTTTCCTGTTCATAGATACATGAAATTTCTGATCTTTATGAACATTTTATCCTTGTGTGTATGAACACATGGATTATTATGGAGCTTTGAAGCATGCACAACATCATGATTTTTATGAGAGTGTTGATTTTTCTTCCAGCAGAATTTAGCAAGATGACCAAGTTTATTGCATTTGTAGCAAACGGGTTGAGCATTTACCTGGAGCTTACCATAGTGTGATTGCATTTGCTGGAATCTCTGAGATCCTTTAGAGTACCTTTGATCACCCTTAGGTTGAGAAGAAGGAGGTGGTACCCTTTGGTATCTCTTGGCATGATGTGGAGTTGGAGATTGCCTTGAAGCTTTTTGAGCTGTTGGAGGAGTTGAAACCTTGTACAATCCTGCTTTCTTTTTCAGTTCCTTTTTCAGATTTTCAATTGTAACAACATTCTTTCTAACTGCTG
Organism: Colocasia esculenta; assembly: GCA_014218235.1. Taxonomy (NCBI): domain Eukaryota; kingdom Viridiplantae; phylum Streptophyta; class Magnoliopsida; order Alismatales; family Araceae; genus Colocasia; species Colocasia esculenta. Next base: position 70,498,233 of record CM024756.1, read on the forward strand.
CATTTTTGTTCAAATTTTTATTTTGTTTTTGAACATTTTTCTTATTTTTCACAGAAGCAAGACTTGTGTTTTTCAATTCATTTTGAACCTTCTATTTTTCAGTTTTAATGCAACAACTTCTTTTTCTGAAGTTTGAAGCTTGTTTAGCATGACATCCAAACCATTTTTCATTTTGTTCTTTTCAATTTCACTTTGAACAATTTGATTTTCCAAGTCAGCAATTTTCTGCTTAGCATTGTTCCATTCATCATTTAATGGTCTGTTATGATACAAGCCTTCAATCTTCTTTTTCAGATGATTATTCTCCTCAAACAGTTGATTGCATTTTTCTTTTATTTGGTGATCATGAGCCATGTTGGAGATTTGTTTGTTCAATTGATCATTATCAAATTTGAGATTCTCATTATGATCAATCAATTTTTCATTTTCATTTTTCAAATCAACATTTTCAGATTCAACCTGATTATGATCTTCTTTCAACTTAGAAAACATGATTTCATAGCTTTTGACTTCATTTTCCAATTTTTCATTCTCCATTTTCAATTTTTCATTTTCTTCATAGAATGCTTGAGTATTATCAATTCTCATTTCATTCTTATCCAATTTTTCTTTTAGCTTCTTGTTTTGAGTTTTTACCTTCTTAAATTGATTGGACAAGTGCTCATAGCAATCTATCAATTCGTCATAGGATATATCATCCTCTGAATCAGAATTTGATATTGATGCATCAAATGGATCTGAATTGGATTTACCTGACCTTTGAGAGTTTCTTGACTTCTCTGACAGATATGATCTTTTAGATTTGTCTAAACTAGGAGAACCTCTGGAGCTACCAAGGGCCATGAAGCATTTGTCTTTGGCTTTATTTGCAATCTTGCTTGTCTTCTTAAAGGAGTCCTGCATTTTATCAACATGGTTATCAAACTCAATACACATTGGTCTATTTATGATACTCGAGAACTCAGACATATTTTTGAGTATGTTATAGATGAATAAACCAACAACCAAAGTAATCAGATCAGTTCAGAATCAATTATAAACCCGATCAGAGCAATTAAGCACACATAAATAAATATGCCAAATCACAACCGATGAACAGAAAACCTGCTCTGATACCAATTGTTAGGATCGGATATTCGGTTATGGCAAAGCTAGAAGGGGGGTTTGAATAGATTTGCAGCGGAAACTTAAGCAATTTAAAAATTACTTCGGATTAAAAGATCTACTCAATTAAAACCCCTTTGATCTGATGCAACATGTGTGAACAAATCAACAAGTAGTGTGTAAACGAAATCCCTATGCATGCATCTAGCGCAATACAATGCAAACCACAAATCAAACCACAGTGCACAAGGGATTTTTAGGTGGTTCGGAGATCACACCACGTGACTCCTACGTCCACCCCCCACACAGTGAGGACACACTACTCAAGAACTTAGTACAACACACACACGAGCACACCGGCTCAACCACACACACACACGCTAGATCAAGTCCACAATAGATCAGATCCTCTAGCCTTGATCTGACCAACACACCACACACACGTTGTCTGATGCAAACACGCAATCAGAACAACAATCCACACGTGGATCAAGCACAAGGAACGCTTGAACCACTACCACACACACTATGATCTATACGCAACCCTTGTACAGATCACAAACCACACACTTCCACAAAATCCACGCACTAATATCCAATCAATACACACACACAGAGATTGGTGAAAGTAGTGAAAAGAGAAGAGTTTTGAGATGATGAATCAAATCCCGATGTAGATCTCTTCTCGTTGGTCGTCCAGAAGACTCCAAGCTTCGTCTTGACAAGTATCAGTTGATGGAGAAGCTTGAATCACGGACGAACCAGCTTCAACTCCGCTTGGAAGGTTGTTCTTCTTTGTTCTGGGCAGAGAGATGAAGCAGGGCAGCAGGAAGAAGCTCTTCTCTTGACCTTTGCTTAGGGTTTTGGTATGGTGGCTTCTTGCTGCGAAAATAGCCTCATATGATCCTTATATAAGGGTGTTCAAACATGGAGAGTCGTGCTAAAAGGGATCACCCAAATATAGATCATATCCTAGCCATTAGATCTTCCAAAAACTCCGTCTGTCGACAGACGACTTGCTGCTGTCGACAGATGCTGACAGGTTTACAAAAATCGGAAGACTGGGCTTTCTGGAAATAGATTTCTGAGTGGATCTGTCGACAGGTGAAAATCATCTGTCGACAGATGCACTATTCATCTGTTGACAGATGCACTGTCATCTGTTGACAGGTGCACTATTTCAGCAACTTGTCTTGTTCTTTTGCACTTGGATTTTGGGCTTTGTCTTGTGTACATTCACACCTACATTAAAAGACATAATTAGTGAGATATAATGAACATATAAAACATGTGTTTCATTTGCATCCAATTGTCATTCTCATCATGTTTCACACATTCATAACACACATCTGTTTTGTCTTGTTCATGAAATGTTCATCATCAAAAACAAACATAACATCAATTAGTATTGCTCATCATCAAAAACATTTAAGCACTTGTTGTAACCCAACATTCTCCAATATGAGAACCCAACATGAACAAATCGTTGTTCAATCATAAGCAAATCGTTACGGCGACCAAATCGTTGTGTAACTTATCGAATCGTTATAAGATGGAAATCGTTGTTACACTTTATGAGTTGTTGTGAAACCGAAATCGTTGTTTCACTTAGCGAATCGTTGTGAGACCGAAATCATTGTTTCACTTAACGAATCGTTGTGAGACCGAAATCATTGTTTCACAAACTTATCAAATCGTTGTGAGACCGAAATCGTTGTTTCACAAACTTATCAAATCGTTGTGAGACCGAAATCGTTGTTTCACTTAACGAATCGTTGTGAGACCGAAATCGTTGTTTCACTTAACGAATCGTTGTGAGACCGAATCATTGTTTCATAAACTTATCAAATCGTTGTAAGGCCGAAATCTTTTGATCACTAACGCAATCGTTGTAACAATAGAATCGTTATGCTTATAAAGGAAATCGATGTGGATTTAGAGGAAATGCATACTATGAACTTCAAATAGTACAGTGAGAAAATTACTTACATATTTGGCTTGATTTATTTCCTATAACTGAGCTTCATAAAAACATGTTAGAAAATAATTTCTTAGAGTTTTGTTAATCACCAAAATTACATATAATTAAATAAAATTATATGAGGATGGACTGATCATCAATCTCCCCCTTTTTGGTGATGACAAAAATATAACAAAACATAACATATAATGTGCAGAAATGAACTTTCTATACTTAAGTAAATTTGTTGATATGTATTTCAGAATGTTTTATTTTCTCCTCCTTTTTGTCATTAAGCAAAAAGATACTAAAGCAATATAAAGAAGAGAAGAAAGATAAATGGAAGCCAAAGAAACCACTATATTCAAGACTATGGCGGTACAGGAAGATAGAAGGCAGGGGACAAAAGGGAGGCATAGCGAATAATAATCGGCCATGCCTTGCGTTCCTGCTCTTCAAAATATTGTTGAAAAGTTCCATAGACCATAGAGTAGGAGGGTCCCATAACAGGAGCCATCCTATGGATGTGCAGTTGCCTCTGAGCTTCTATGAAAGTGCCATATTCGTTTCTGCCAGGAGAAGATTTGTAGAAGGTAGAGGTGCCAAAGCTGGCATGCTGGAGGAACTTATCTATGGTTATGGGGTAGAATATATGTTGCTGTTTCAGTTCCTTTTTCATAGCCACATACACCTTGTATCTCTCAACCCATGTATTATAAGGGTCTCGAACAAGGTGAATGGAATTCAGATCTAGAAATTCTGCAGCAGACAAAAGAGGTTGATTTGATGAGGCCTGAGAAGCATTGAGAGCAGTAAGCTGCTGAGCAGTGAGGGGATAAAACTTTTCCCAATCGGACGGAGATAAGCGCTCACATTCAGATAAAAGAGGGGCAAGAACATCAGACTTGATGTGGCCCTGATGATATTCCCTGAAGATAAATCTGTGGAAAGAAAGTGAACCACCTTTCTGCACTGAAATTCTGCCCATTACCCTAGCAATCTTTCAAAAATTAATGATCCCATGACAGATTTCATGACTAGGGAGTGGAGTGGAGGCAGAAACACAACATCTGGAATTTCTGAAGTGGCAAAATCTACCTGGATGGATGTGGTATGAGCATCATCCAAACCAAGAGCAGAAATAGCTTGCCGGAATTGGCCAAGCGGAACTTCAGGTAGATTATTGAGATAGCAGTGATCAGTGAACATCTGGAAGTAGCAGATGAGCTTGATTTCCTTTTGAATAAATGGACCCCAGTATTTTGTGATGAACCACAAACCACTCAGAGAGAGTGAGTGGGTGATCCCTAGGTGGGAATCTGGCAGAGCGGGCAGATAGGAATTGCCTGTATAAGGACTAATGCCCCCGAGCCCACTGATCTTCAGTTTTGGCTTCAGTCATAGAAAATATTTTGGATTGTTCAAATTTTGAAAGAGAGGAGAGATGGAGAACAATGTTTAAGTGGTCGATGAGAGGTAGATGGGGAAGACCAAAAAGGGTGGCAAATGTGCATTTCTAGAGGAATTCAAAATAAATGGACCTTCTTTGATTTTCAACAGTGAGAGAAAACCAAGAGGTGGAAAACGAGGCTCAGAAGAGGTGGCAAGGGTAGAAGATAGTTTTCTCTTTTTTGGAACATGGCTGGAAGAGCCTGTCCTATGAATGTGAGTGCCAACTAACAGGACTGAGTGAAGTATTGCTACTTCAAACTCATCTTTAATGTCCTGGATTTCATGACCTTCAAGTTGGACACCCTCAGGGATGATTGTAATAAAAGAGGGAGGAGTAGGAGGATGAAGGAAAGAATGAGAGGTAGATGGAGGTGGTATGGATGGTCCAGCTGATGAAGGACCAGAAGAGGAGGCTCCAGCTGAGGAGGATGGTGCTGGAGGTGCCTCAGAAGGAGGAGGAGGAATGAAGGTGGAGGAAACAGGAGAAGAGGAGGATTGTGTAGGGAAGAAATGTTTTTGGGAAGGGTTGTTTGAAGGTGGCAGAAGCTGGAGGAGCAGTGGTGGATGAGGTGGAGAAGGAGGGGCTGGAGTTTGAAGAAGGGAAGAAGGGGGCTCTGGGGGCACAACCTTTGCTATAGGTTCTTCAACTCTATATGGCTCATCCTGAATTTCCACTGGCTCTGATGGCCCTGACTGCTCATCCACAACTGGCCCTGGAGGCCCAGATACTGCCTGTGCTGGCTGACCTGATTCCTCAACAACCTTTGGCCCTGATGGCCCTGCATCCTCAGAACTAATTGGCCCTGATGGCCGGACTTCTTCTTCTTCTTCAATTCTTGGCCCTGATGGCCCTGAACTGCTTGTTGGTACAGCTGGAGTGGGAGCAGGACGGGCAGGAATGGGTAATTGCTCCCTCACAAAGACTGAAAGATCTTGAACTAATTGTCTTCAACAACCCAACTCAACCTTCAAACCTTGGAGCTCAACTTTCATTTCTCCAATCTGCTTGGCTCCTGTGCTTTGGCTCACAAAAATAGATGAAACTTCATGCTGCAGTAAACATAGGATTTCTCCATGAGCATCCAACCAGTCAATTACTGGCTACATGTTGACCTTCAGCTTCTTCTTCTTTGATCTTCGATGAGCCTTATTTGAAAGAAGTGGAATTGAAGTGGCCACACCTTCACTTTTATTTTTTGTGCCATCAACGGGCTCCTAATTATCAACAAGAGCATCATCTTCATCTGATTCAGAAGGGCTTGCAGAAACACCTTCTCTAAACTGATCAACATGGGGGATAGCCACAGGCTCCCCCTGAACATCTGCTTCCTTCTCAACTGAATGCTTCCCCTGAACAGGAGCATCTTCCATAGGAACATCATTGTGGCCTGGTGCCACAACTTCAGGAACAACCTCTTCTTGCTCAACACTCATAACAATTTCTTCATGAGACTTTTCTTGCTCGCCCTGAATCTCTGCATCCTTTTCAGCTACATGCTCCCCCTGAGTGCTGGTGATTGATTCCAGCACATCTCTAAGCACAGATGCTACAATTGAGGTGGGGTTTTAGCCTCTGATAATTGCCCAACGGGCTCAATGTGTTATGGAGGTATTTCTTCAATTCTTCTAGGACTGCTCACTGGAACTTCAATGCTGATTTCTGCTGCTGCCTCTTCTTCCTCTTCTTGAACCATTGGAATTTCTGATCTGACCTCTTCTTGTTATTGTTGAACTGATGAAACAATTGGAGTTTCTGCAATAGGGGCTTCAGTTCTTACAACCACTTCTTCCTCTGCTTTTGGAATCTGAACATCTTGAGCTTCGCCAATGACTGCTTCACCTTCAGCGACTGAGGTTTTTGTCCAAACTCCTGCGACTAGATAAAAGCCGCTCTTCTTCAAATTTCTGCCTCTGATAGCCTAACCCATCTTCTCCGAAACTTCACCATTTAAGTCGATTTTGTAATGCTGGAAAATCTTTGTCAGTAGGTGAGTATAGGGAACGAACACATTGAGTTTGTTCTTTTTGTCCCAAATCATTATAGTCGCAAACTTCATCCTTTTGATAATCACCTCTGCCATATTAATGTTTTGGTTCTGAATCCCCCAGAACATCATGTCTGAGTCAGCTTTCGTGCATGTGGAGAATGTTGCGCCCCTGGACACGAGAATGACAAACAATGAAATGCAAAATTCTATTGAAGGCGTTCAGCTGGTTGATGTCGATTTTACCATCCTTCAGCTTGTATTCAGTACCGATGATCCCCAATCCTTTGGCATGGATATCAACACTATCTACCCCACTGCGACCGGCGGTAGACACTCTAAACAAGCTTGCTAACAAATCATATGTAATATGAATGGGGGTACCTTTGACTGTGGAGGTCAAGGACCCGTCTTCTCCGGATTTCAAACAGACATAGAAAGCTTTCACTAAGTCTGGATAACTTGCCTCAGAAATGGTTGCCATTTTTGACCACTTCATCCTCTGCATAGCTGCCACTACACTGTGCATGCCGTTCTTCTCCAAATCTGCTACATCTACTGCCTTGTTGCCACATACTTTGGTCTTCACCGCTGCAAACCTCTCTTATTGCTCTGCTGTGAGGAACACGATGCTATAACCGCCAATAGTGCCGGAGACCCCAGAAACCACCATGGAATTGAACAAGGAAAGGTTCTAGATGATCGTGGGAAGGAGTAGAGTAGAAACCATCAAGAGATTTTGGTGGGAGAAGAGGGATTCTTTGAAATCTCTTAGAGAAAGAGAGTCAGAATCGATAGGGCTTATCGTTCCAGGCAAGTCGAAAGAGATGAGAGAGAAGGTGAAATCGGTACGGCATAGATTACGGATTTAAAGACAAAGGTAAAGTTGCTTTTGAAAGGACACATCAATAAATGTGGAAAATGACAAATGAAGAGACTATTTCGCAAAGGATAAAGCCTTATAAGATAACGAACCGTCAAACCCATTTATGATGCACGCAATTAAAGAATTCACTTAAATCTAGGGGAGAGAACAAGCATTATTCTGAATATATTATTATTTCAGTTATATACAGAAAAATCTATCACAAATTGCACATGCCTAACTCCCTTCTAAGAGATGTAAATCTCTCTTCAGTAAGGCCTTTGTGAAGATGTCTGCTAACTGATTTAGAGTATCTATGAAAGAAATATTTATATTGCCATTTGCTACATGATCTCTAATAAAATGATATCTAATCTCTATATGCTTGGTTCTGGAGTGCTGAACTAGATTCTTGGTAAGATTTATTGCACTTGTGTTGTTGCACAATAATGGAATTGTCTTGATGTGCAATCCATAATCCTCAAATTACTGTTTTATCCATAGGAGTTGTGTACAACAGCTTCCAGCAGCCACGTACTCAGCTTCAGCTGTTGACAGTGCTACTAAATTTTGCTTCTTTCAGGACCATGAAATCAAACATCCTACAAGAAATTGACAACTTCTACTGGTGCTTTTTCTATCTACCTTGCATCCAGCATAATCAGCATCAGAATATCCTACTAAATTAATTTTGCATGATTTTGGATACCATAAACTTAGATCATGAGTTTTAGCTAAATATCTAGAGATCCTTTTGACAGATATTAAATGAGATTCCTTAGGATCAACCTGATACCTTGCACATATGTATACACTAAATAAAATATCAGGTCTACTAGTAGTTAAATAAAGTAAAGATCCTATCATACCTCTATAAAGCTTTTAGTCTACTTTCTTACCATCTTTATCACTGTCTAACCTTGTGGATGTGCTCATTGGTTTTGACAATGGCTTTGCAATATCGAATCCAAATTTCTTTAATAATTTCTTGGTATATTTTGCTTGACAGATGTGTGTACCTTCTTTGACTTGTTTGATTTGAAGTCCAAGGAAGTAGTTGAGCTCTCCCATCATGCTCATTTCAAATTCTCCCTGCATAAACTTTTCAAAGTACTTGCACAGAGATTCATCAGTAGATCCAAATATTATATCATCTACGTAAATTTGCACAAGCAATATATTTTTGACCTTAGATTTAATAAACAATGTGCTATCTACATGTCCTCTGATAAAGCCATGTTTTAATAAAAATACACTAAGCCTTTCATACCATGCTCTAGGTGCTTGCTTTAATCCATATAAAGCTTTATGTAGTTTGAAAACATGATTTGGAAAACTTACATCATCAACACCAGGAGGTTGTTCTACATAGACTGCCTCCTTTATATAACCATTTAAAAATACAGATTTTACATCCATTTGAAAAAGCTTTAAATCTAATGCAGATGCATATGCAAGTAAAATTCTAATAGCCTCAAGTCTAGCCACTGGTGCATAGGTTTCATCAAAATCTATGCCTTCCTCTTGGGAATAGCCTTGAGCAACCAGTCTAGCCTTGTTTCTGGTGATAACACCAGCTTCATCCAATTTTTTTCTGAACACCCATTTAGTACCAATAACAGGATGATCTGATGGTCTCGGAACAAGGGACCAAACTTGGTTTCTCTTGAACTGATTAAGTTCATCTTGCATAGCTAAAATCCAAGATTCATCAGATAGTGCTTCATTGACTATCTTCAGCTCAATTTGAGAAACAAATGCTAGATAGTCACATGGAATAACATTATCTCTTGTTCTTACCCCAACCGATGGATCTCCAATAATGTTGTCTTTTGGGTGATCCTTCTGATATCTCCATTCCTTTGGAAGATCTTCATGTACAGTTTCCTTTTGTTGTAGTTCTTCCAAGGGTGGATCTTCATATCTATTTGAGAAACACAAGTAGATTGGCTAGTTTTGTTGCTCTTCCCTTTACATTTTATCATGAAGTTCCTTTCTTGGAATGTTCGCGGGATCAATAAATCTAGAAAATGTAGGGAGCTCAATAGATTGCTTAAGTCCTCTGCATGTGATATAGCCATTTTACTTGAAACCAAAATTAAATCAAATCATGCTTCAATTAAGAAGAATTTGATATGGCCTGAGGCTAATTAGGTTAATAATGACTCTGATCTTGCTAATGGACGAGTATGGATCTTGTGGAATTCTTATCTCTTTGATATAAATGTCAATTTTACATCTACCCAATGTATCCATGCAAAAGGGTTGGATAAGAAATCAGGTTGCTCCTTCTGGTTGACTGCTATTTATGCCTCCAATAGTAAGTATGATCGAAGCAAGCTTTGGATGGAAATCAGCAATTTTGCTTGTACTATCTCTGATTCGCCCTGGATTGTTATGGGGGATTTTAACACTGTCAGATACTCTCATGAAAAAGTGGGTGGAAGGGAACTCACTCAAGCTATGTTATCGGAGTTTAATGATTGCATCACAAGCAATGAATTGTTTGATCTAAAGTCTGTGGGAAACTGGCTATCATGGAGGAATAGGGGAAATGAAAGCAGGAAGATTATGGCTAGGCTTGATAGATGCTTGATCAATCATGAGTGGTTGGCTGCATATCCTGATTCTCTGTTGAAGTATGGCTTGCAATACTTTTCTGATCATTCTACTCTCATTATCAATTCAGAGAAAAATATTCCGGTAGGGAAGAAGCCTTTTTGGTATTTCAATATGTGGAGTACTAACCCTCAATTCCATCAAGTTGTTGAATCTGTCTGGAAGATACCGGTTAGTGGTACCCCCCCCGCCCCCCTTTTATCTTGTGCAACAAACTGAAAGCTTGCAAGAGGTCCTTAAGAATGTAATAAGAATGTTTATGGAAATGTTCAGGATTCTGTGCAAAAAAGTAAAGTGATCTACTTAAAAGTCAAGCTCAGCTCAGCAACAACCCCTTTGATGATAGATGCATTAAGGATGAGAAATTAGCTAGAGACACATATTTCAATGCACTTAGAAATGAGGAATGTTTTATCAAGCAAAATCCAGAGAGAATTGGCTGACTCTTGGGGACTCCAACACCAAGTTCTTTTATGCTTCATTAGCTGCTAGAAAAGCCTGAAATACTATCAAGAAATGCAAGGACAAGGAAGGCAATCTGATTCATGATATCAACCTTGTGAAGGATTACACTCTGGAATTTTACCAAGCTCTTCTGAATCAAAATCAAGATCATGCTGATTTGGAAATTTGTGTTGATAAAAAGCTGAACCAAGATGATATTCAATTCCTCACAAACCGTTCACTGATGATGAAATCAAAAGGGTAGTCTTTAACTCCCCCAAAAATAAGAGCCCAGGTCCTGATGGGTTTACTGCTGAATTCTTCCAGGTAACTTGGTCTATCACTGGTCAAGATGTGCTGAATGCTTGCCATCATTTCTTCAATACCGGTCATATTTTTAAACAAATGAACTGCACTTTCATTTCTCTCATTCCTAAAACCGATGGTGCTGATTGTCTGGAGAATTATAGACCCATCTCTTTGTGTAACTTCACTTACAAAATCATCTCCAAAGTTTTGGCTGATAGAATGCAGCAAGTTTTGGATAAAGTAATTATTTGAATCAATCGGCTTTTATCAAAGGTAGAGGTATTCATCACAATGTTCTTCTTGCAAATGACTTAGTGAAAGATATGCATACCAAGCAAAAAGGAAAAAGAATTTGTTTTAAAGCTGATTTAAGGAAAGCTTTTGATTCTCTCAACCGTTCTTTCATTTACCGCATGATGGAGAAAATGAACTTCCCTACTAGGTGGATTGGTTGGATCAGAGATTGCTTGGAAACTCCAAAATTTTTAGTTTTATTCAATGGTTCGCCTATTGGCTTCTTTGGGAGCACTAATGGTATCAAACAAGGGGATCCTCTTTCCCCTTATCTTTTTACCATTGCCATGGAGGGTCTGACTTGCATGCTGGAAAAAGTGGTTGTTGATGGGAGCATCAAGGTTCCTATGGCTGGGAGCACTCATATCTCTCATATCATATTTGATGATGATTTGCTTACTTTTATCCAAAATGATATTGCTTCAATCCATAAGTTGGCAGAAATCCTTAAGAGTTTTGGTAGGAATTCGGGGTTGCAGTTGAATCATAAGAAAAGCAAAGTCTATGTGGGTGCTAACATTGGTGACAAGAGCATGATTACTAGCACCCTTGGAGTGGCTGAAGGAACTCTTCCTGTGACTTACTTGGGTCTTCCTCTTTTCTCTACTGGAATGAAAAAAACCAATGCTAAGATCAAGAAAAGGTTAAGCTCGTGGAAAAGTAGACTGCTCTCTAAAGCTGGTAGACTTGAATTGATTAGATCTGTTTTAAATTCCTACTCTCTTTATTGGCAAATGCTTTCCTTCTTCCATCTGGGTTCATCCAAGAAGTTGATAGTATTCTCAGTAAGTTCTTTTGGGGAGGTTCCAAAGATGGGCGCTCTTTGCATATGATCAAATGGAGTACAATTTGTAAACCAAAAGAAGAAGGAGGTTTAAACTTGAAGAACTTACAGGATTGGAATAAAGCATGCATGATCAAACACCTTTGGGATTTTCTGAAAGGTAAAAAATCTCTCTGGTCAAATTGGATAAATGATAAGTATTTCTACAGGAAATCAATTTGGAGCATTGAAATGAGGTCTCACAATTCTGCAGTAATCAAAGGTATTCTTAAAGCTAGGAATTGGTTGATTCATCACATTGCCTATGGATTTTCAGGAGGGCATGATATCAGCATGTGGTATGATCCATGGATCAATGGTAAAAGTATCTATCAAATGTTTGGTGATAGAGTGAGACAGGATCTGGGGGCTCCAAAAGAATTCCGGGTTTCTCACTTCATTTAAAATGGCCAATGGTGTCTTCCTAATCCAACTTCTATTGATATGCTTTCTCTTTGGCCTGAAATTGCTGCTATTCCTATCCATAATAATGGCCAAGATGGGGTTACATGGATTCATGACAAAGGAAATTCTCAATAAATTCAGCTTGGAATCAGATCAGAACAAAAACAACACTTGGAGTCTCAATAGCTAGGTCTGGGACCGGCCAACTGTCCAAAAATTTTCATTATGTACTTGGCAAGCTCTTCACAAAAACTACCCACAATTGATAATTTGCAGCGGAAAGGTTATGCTTTTGCTAATAGGTGTGCGCTTTGTTTGCAAGACATGGAAACTACTGATCACTTGTATTTTGCTTGTCATTACTCAAGATGGATCTAGAAGGAGATTTTGAAGAGATTTGACCTGAATAGAAACCCTCATTTGACTGCTCATCATGAAATTAATGCTTTGATGCAGGAGTTTCCTACTAAATGCATTTTACTAAAGTTGGTGCAATTAGCATTCAGATCTGCAATTTGTTGGCTTTGGAGAGAAAGATGTAATAGAATCTTTGAAGACAAAAGCAGGGATAAAGTTCACACTTTGCTTGATATCATAATGGATTTGAGATGCTGCATTGAAAAGAAAGAGAAGCTGAGTAGTGTATCCGGGAGAGAGAAAGGAATTCTCACTAGATTCAACTTTTCTATTATCTAGTTCAGTTTATTAATCTCATGCCATCTAAATTCTTCTATTGTACACATGCTTTCATTTAACTTTAAATTTCAGTCATGGATATTTCTATGCTACGACTTGTCTTTGAGTTTTCAGATTTGCTGCTCTTAAGGAATCATCATCTCATGAATCGGGATACAACAAGGGAGATGGCGTGGCGTGGTTCTGCATATTGGTTCTTATTTGTTTTGTCATAGTCCACGGCATGTGTGGTCATGACAGCTTTGCTTTCTACTCTAAAGTGAGAATGGTGGAGTGAGAACATTTCACCTCTCTGAGGTGGGGTGCACTCTCCTGTTCTCCTTTAGGTAGACTCCGCTTTTTGATCATCTCTTGTAAGATCAAAGGCTTCTGTACTTTATTGTGTCTTAATACAATCCTTTATTACTTACCAAAAAAAATAGGGTCGATCTTCATTATCCTTGATAGATGTATCCTTTAGTTTCTTGGATATGTTTTCTGCATCATCATTGTCACTATCTACTTCCTTTCTCTAGGAAGGGTTAGATTCATAAAAAATAACATGGACAGTTTGCTCAATTAATAACTTTGTTTATTAAATACTCTATAACCTTTAGGTTTAGAAGCATACCCCATGAATATTCCTTCATCACTCTATTTATTATGTAACAAGCTGTGTTGATTGCTTCGGCCTAGAAATATCTTGGGAGATTATACTCTGACAGCATGGTTCTGGCCATATCTAACAATGTTCTATTCTTTCTCTCAGCAACTCCATTTTGCTGTGGTGTCCTTGGTGTTGAGAAGTTATGCTCAATTCCTTGATCATCACAAAATTCTACAAAATTTTCATTTTGAAATTCTCCTCCATGATCTGATCGGTACTTATTATACTGAACTTCTTATCCTTCTGAACTTTCTTACTGAATTTCACGAAACTTTCAAAAGTGTCATCTTTATGCTCCAAGAATGATACCCATGTAAATCTTGAATAATCATCCACTATCACGAATCCAAAATTCTTTCCTCCTAAACTGCTTGTTCTCATTGGCCCAAATAAATCCATATGCAACAGTTCTAAAGGTTTGGAAGTGGTTACAACTGTCTTCGATTTGAAAGATGATTTTGTGTGCTTCCCTTTTGCACAAGGTTCACACACACCTTCTATCCTTGAGCTTATTTTGGGAAAACCTTCTACCAGATTTCTCTTGATCAATTTTCTGATTCCATCCAGACTACAGTGACCCAATCTTCTGTGCCATAATTCAGCTGATTGATCATTATTTGCTGCAAGGCATACATCTTGATCCTTTAACTCTTCCAGGTGAAGCACGTATAAATTCTTTTCTCTGCAGGCTTCGAACACTATTACTCCATCTTTCATAATAGACATTTTGACTCTTGAAATCTGATTTAGTGACCTTTGTCACACAACTGGCTGATACTTATCAAATTATGCTTGAGTCCTTGAACACACAGAACATCTTCAATGAGGGTTCTGCCTTGGCTGCCAACTGATCCACAACCGATCACTGTTCCTTTTCCATTATCCTCATAAGTTACTGTACCTTCTTCATCTTCAATGTGTGAGAACAACTTTTTGTTGCCTGTCATGTGCCTTGAGCACCAGCTGTCCAGGTACCATTTTGATGCTCTAAGACATCCCTGCAATAGAAACACTAAGATTTAGGTACCCAAGTTCTTTTGGGTCTTTGCTGGTTAGTTTCCTCACATTTTCTTTTGAGTATCCATTTTAGGTGTTTAGTTGGACAAATTATTTTAGTATGTCCTAATTTGTTACAATGACTACAGCAGGATATTTTACTTACCTTTTCAGTTGGGATATACTTAAAATTTGATTTATATTTAGTGTCTTGTTCAGCTACAAATTTTAGGGTTGGATAGATTTTAGGATGTACTATTGTTTCTTCATTATCAGGTGGAGTATATCCTAAACCATGATTTTTCTTACCTGATCTTCTAGCTCCTTTTAATATTCAGGTTGATTTACCATTTGTGAAATTTTCAATGGTGTTAGTTAGATATTCATTATCTTTGGTTAGTGTGTCAACCTCCCTTTTAAGTTTGCTTGTTGTTTCCTGACTTTCTAGATTTGTTATTTGTTCATTTTTATTTCTCAAGTCTTCACATAATAATTCATTTCTCCTTTTTAATTCAGAAATTTATTTTTTTAATTGCTCATTTTTAGATTTTAAATCTGAGTTAGTGATTTCTAAACATGCATGACTTCTCTTGGTAGTTTTTAATATTTTGCATACATCTTTATATTTATTATATAACTCATTAAAAGCCTCTTCTAAACTATCAGAATCTGATTCATTATAGGAAGTAAATGAAGAGTCAGAGGTTACCTTTTCCTCTATATTTGCCATGAAGGCTAGGTTGGCCTTTTCTTCTTCTTCTTCACTGGAACTAGACTCACTGTTTGAGTCGCTGTCATTGCTCTATGCAACTGCCATCGCTTTCTTTTTGTACCTTCTGAATTTCTTCGAGCTGTCTTTCTTCCTGAACTCTGTCTTCTTCAGTTTCGGACATTCATCATTGTTATGTCCAGGTTTCTTACATTCCTAACAAATAGGTTTAGATTTCTTAGTGTCCCTTACTTCAGTTTTCTTGAAGTCTTTTCCTTTCTTGAAATATCTTCTTCTAGACTGGTACTTCTTCTTGGCTAGGATTCTTTGCAACCTTTTGGAGAGAAATGCTTCCTCGTCTTCACTTCTCCCGATGCTTTTATGACCATCTAATTCATCACCAGATGTGTCTTTATTAGCCTTGAGAGCATTGTTGTGTTTCCTTCTACTGGAAGACTCCCCAAGTCTTTCCATGTTTATCTCGTTGGCCATCAGTTACCCAACAAGATTTTCAAGTGACATCCTTCTCAAGTCGTTTGCTTCTTCTATGGCTGTCACCTTCAGAGTCCAAGAGGCTAGTAGGGATCTTAGTATTTTTCTTACCATATCTCCCATCTCGTAGTTCTTTCCAAGAATAGCCAGACCATTTGTAATATCAGTGAATCTACTGTACATTTGAGTAATTGTTTCTCCTGGCTGCATTTAAAATCGCTCATATTGAGCTACCAAGATATCTATCATTGTCTCCTTGACCTTGTCTGTTCCTTCGTAGGTTATTCTAAGCTTCTCCCACATTTCCATTGCGGACTTGCATGCTGAGATCCTATTAAACTCTTTCTTGCTCAGCGCACAGCACAAAATACTCTTTGCTTTGCAATTTAATGATATCTTCTTCTTATCATCTTCTGTCCAATTTTCTCTATTGTTAAGGACAACTAGATCTCCTTCCTCTATGATCGACTAGATTTGAAAATCGAGACCTTGAAGGAAGAATTCCATTCTAGTCTTCTAGTAGTTGTAATCTTCACCATCGAACAAAGGTGGTTTATTGACTGACTGACCTTCTACATACCCTTGAGCTGCCATTTATCTTTGCTCTTCAGATCACGAGATCTTCTTTGTCGAAGAGACTGGCTCTAATACCACTTGTTGCCCAGCTAGCTAGCCCAGAGGGGGGTGAATGGGATTTAAAAAAATTCTTTTCAATTTAAACCTGTCAACAAAAATGCTTTAAAGAAGATCACTAGAGATGATGGTTAGTGTTAGTGTTAATCAAGATAACAAACACACAAACACAGGAAATTTTATCCTAGTTCGGACCTCCTAACCCAAGGAGTCCTACGTCTAGTCCCCAAGCAACAACTTGGGATTTCACTAACAAGGGTACTGTCCCCCTTAAGGACCCTTACACATCCAGCCGCAGCTGGCCTTCTCTTCTAACCCCGAAGAGGTATACAACCACCCTGATACACAGGTCTTCCTTCCTTACAGAAGGGAATACTCACCACCTATTTTCAACAGGTCTTCTCTTCATAGCCCGAAGAGGAATACACACAGAAAATGTGTACAAGGAGAAATGCCCCTAGACCAAGCTTACAACAAATGCTTAATCTGAGGCTAAGTCTGAGAGAGAAAGATTTTCACTATAAGAAAACTCTCAGACCTACAAGGCTCTTAAAGAATGTCTAGACAAAGAAAGACTAAGAGCAAGAGCTGAAGAAAATTGTGGAGTGAGGCAAGAAGCTCTTCTTCGATGATGAACACTTTTCTTGAAGGCTCTATCACACAAATGTTCAAGTTGTTGAAGTAATTGGCTTAGTATCTCTCTAGAATCCTAGAGAGAGAAGCTCTGGGGATTGCGCTAGCTTCTGTGAGTGCCCGGGATCCCCCCCGCCTTCCGGCGGAGGGTGGACCTCCCTTCCGTTGTCCCTCCGGGCAGCCACCAGTTGGAACTCCTCCATCTGGGGTCTACCATTTGAGAGCTGTGAGCGTGTTGGGTGGTGTTGTTCGGTGCTTGGTGTAGGAAGATGGACACTTCTTTTGCAGGGGGTCCGTCTTCTTCCCCAAGAGTTAGCCGTGTAGCTGCTATTGTTTCTTCTTCCTCGGGCCCTGACAAGGATCGGGTGGTGAGGAAGGGGAGATCTTCTTCGTCAACGAGATGGAGGTCTCGTTCGAGAGGTCCTGTCGAGGTGCCTTCTACACCAAGAACTTGGGCGAGTCTCTTTTCAGCACCGGCCTCAAGTGAGATTTCTCATGCATTATCATTTATTCCTCCAACAGTTGTTTCGGAGAATAAGAAAATTGCAGTTCGTGACGTGGAAGACATTGAAGAGCTGCATGGTGCATGGGATCGCACCATTGTCGGGTATGTAGTCGATCTCAAGACTTCTTTCATTGCTCTTTCATCCTTTATTAAAAGTCATTGGGGAGTTGTGGGTTTCGACTTGCACCTCTTAGAGAATGGCTTCTTTCTATGAAAAATGGATAATGAAGAAGATGTTACCTATATTCTGGAGGGTTTTGTGGTATCCGTGGGCATCCTATGATCCTTAGGCGTTGGGAGAAAGGGGTGCGGATGGAGCTCGAGAGTCTAAAGAATATTCCTGTGTGGGTCTCCATTCACAGCCTACCTATTCACCTCTGGTCCAAAAAGTTCATCTCCAAGCTTTGTAGTACCATTGGAGAACCTCTCTTCATGGATAGGCTAACTGCAGAAAGAAGGCGATTATCCTATGCTCGAGCTTGTGTGATGGTCTCTTTAGAGGTCGAATTGCCGGATTCAATCAGTTACAAGGACCTTGATGGATCACAGCATGATCTTCACATTTCTTACTCATGGAAGCCAAGGCGATGTGGAGGTTGTGGGCTGTTTGGTCACCTCCATGGCCAACGCCAATCTCGTCCTCACTCCAATCCGAAATCCACCCACTAGGTCTACAGAAGGAAGGAGCATCTTTCAGATTCGAATACTTCATCCATGGTCACCAGAAAGGAAACCCCCATGCAGGTAATATGGAAGTGCCCATTGGAGAGAAAGGCAATAGGTTTTCTATTCTTGCAAGCCAAGTAGTGCATGAAGCGAACAAGGAAGGTGAGGTGCTCTAATCCGAAGAAGTTAAGGAAGATGGGGAGATTGCGCAAGGATTAGAAGGAAATCAGCTAACTAAGGAAGATACTCTTCCCACAAAGAAAGATGCATGGAAGGCAGGGAATATTGATCCAGTTAACAAAGAAAGAGGCGTGGATATTGTTGATTGTGATATTTTGAAAGTAAGGAATTGTAGCAACCTGAATTTTTACGAAAAATAAAAATTTAAATAAAGAATTTAAAACCTAGCTAAATGGATATTTAAATAGAGCATTAAATAAAACCCATTAAATGGAAAAGAGTAATGGGCTTTGCTTAATGGATCTTCTAGAATTTATTGGGTCAAAATATGAATTTACAAAGGGAGAATAATAAGAAAATACCCTAAATTCGTAACTAAATTATTACCTAAATGGAAAAGGGTATTTAATGCATTAAATAGGAAGTTAGAGTTGGAATTGGATTCCTAAACCTACCCTATAAGGTTTAGCACGAATTTAGATCTCATCCAAGTCTAAATAGGGATTGGAAAGCAAGGAAGGAAGGTTAGAGTAAGGAAATTTCGGAATTGAAGAGGAATTAGAGTAGTAGTAGGAATAGAAATACATACTTGCATAAATACACCTCTTAAACTCCCTTAGGCAACCCTAGCTCGTGGCCAAGAGTTGCTGGATGTGGAGAAGAGGCTAAGGAGGAGAGGATTTTGTGGAGAGAAGAAGAGCTTGAAGCTTCTTCCCTTGTTCTTCAAGTTCTAGCCCTAGAAGACAAATCGAATCAAAGGTAGGCATTCTCACAAGCATAAACCATGAAACTTTTTCTGTAGGTTCTTCCTACCCTCTTGAACGAAACCCCCAAGTTTCATATTTTTCCATCCATCCTATCTTTTGTTCTTAATTTTGAAGAACTGCAAACATGATAACCCCGAGGTCATGTTTAATTCAAATCTCTATGTATACTTGATCCCATGCTACGAAAGTTTTACTGTAGATACTTCATGTTGTTAGGGATCATTTGCCCCTAAAAAGCCTAAATTTCATTGAGCATGTTGTTCGGATTAAATCAGTCTTGCTCTCTATGTCATGTTCTATGTTACTCATTGTTGTTCATGCTCAAACCATGTTCAAACCCTGCTCTCTCTCTAATTCCAATTTACTGGAAGTACCCTTACATGTCTAGTTTAATTTGCAACTGGTTTCATGATTTTTCATCGTGTATATAATTAGTTATGGATTTCTGAACAACCCTGTATCAAAAGTTGAAATCCCTGGTCCGCAATCCAATGTCTGGTCTGACTCCTGTCAGAGTCAGGCGCAGACAACCAGAAGGCGACACCTCGATATGTCGTTTTCTGGGGCCTGATTGCGACACCCTCCCTGTCGCGACCAAGAAGGCGACAGGTGAGCCGTCGCGTTCTCAGTACCCGATTTGCATGCTCTATCGCGACCTGTGCCAGGCCCTGTCGCGTTCTGCCTGGGCCATGTCGCCATCCTTACAGCCCTATGTCACCTTCACAGGTTTTTGATGAAAAACCCATAAAAAGAAATAAAATAAAATATTTTGTCACTTTCTAAATAATTCTTACGCCTTCTTACGGTTATACCCCCAGTAAAAACCCTACTTAAAAATGGTGCTATATTGAATGATTTAAAATACATGTTCACGACTTATTTCTATCTATGATTTCTCTTGCACTTGCACACACTTGAACCATCCATATATGGCTGAAATCTTGCAGAAAATATCTCATAATGTATTTGGTAATTTATTGAAATGAGGTACATGAATTTCCCTATTTTGAAAGGACTTGTATTTATTTCTCGCGTTGTTTATGTACCGATATCGACGCTCCACTGTCCTAGAATTCCTCTAGAACGTCGAGCACCTGTTTTATATACACACTCTTCTTGGCTTGTGGTGAACTCTCCGTCGGATATTTCTTTCGCCGGACTAGTGAACTCTTGCACAAGGCCTCCGTAAGTCTCCTCTGATCATGGATTCCCACATGGTCGACGAGCCGGTTGTACCCTAAAACCCATTATACCTTTAGGGATCAATATGATCCAAACGGCTATTAGAAGTTCGCTCTTACCTTGAATCACGTCGAACCTCTGGACTTGTGCATAACATGGCCAGCGGAAAGATCGTGAGTTCCACCTGACTGCCAACACCACGTACGCGTGTTGTGCAACTGTTACTATCGTCGTTTACTCGTCGCATTACGTGCAATGTCCACTAGCTCTCATCTATACTTTACTCGCTCGTCTATTCACATTCACTCTACTATCTCGTCTATTCATCTAGTGCTCTCATCTACTTCTTGGTACTCTATATTGGCCATTGACTGATTGTCTAAAGATAAACAATATAACCAATGCCTGGCAATATATAAAGGGCCCGATCAGGTCCTGGGATGTGCGCCCGAAAGTGCTAGTGCCCATGGGAGTTAAATGATCAGAGTGTTTGGCATTACACTCAAGTGCTATCTATCTCGACTATCTATATGACAATCAAAACACAAAACGTGCTATGCTCTCTCGATGTCTAGAATGACAAACAAGTGCTATACTCGTCGTGCTATTATACTTGTGCTAGTTGTGCTATGGCCATCCTGCTATTCGTGCTATACTCGATACTTGTGCTATCTCTTGCTATATTTTGACTCTCTTGTACCTACTTTCGTTAGATACTCTGCCGTTAAATGCATTAATTACTTAAAGCCTGCTTGAGCCTGAGATTTAAGTCCTACTGGGTGTTATCGCTCACCCTATGTTATTTGATGTTGTGTTCTCAGGTGAGACCGAGGATGAACATACACTCACGAGGAAGGGGATGACCAAGAGTGAAGCCTGGAGTACCCTCGAGTCATTATGTATCTTAGAGTTGTAGTTAGTCATTTCCTTTTATTGCAATATAATTGGGCCCTATGGAATGGCTCTGGTATTAGTGGTTGTAACTAGACATTGGAAAAGTTATTAATGAGAAAGATTTGCTTTAGTATTATTCAATGTGTAATGGTTTGATGTCTAGTATTCGCTCTATACCTTTTTCTTGCAACTGCCTTCGCGCTCCGATATTCCGCGTTGGGGCGTGACAGGAATGTTCCTTATATTCAAGGGCAAGGCGATGGAGAAAATAGTCATAACCACTTGGAAAGGACAGAGGTATCTACGCACACTCCACCTACACTTGACAAATCGATGGTCCCTACTCTAAGGCATGAAGCACAAGGCAGGAAGTCTTCTAAGGAAGGTGAGAATCTTGCTATTCCTTCTCCAGATAGTATGAAAGAAGCTAATAGAAAGTTTACTGCTCTAAGTGCGGTTGATGAGATGGATAAATGGAAGAAAATGGGGCAAGTGGTGGCTGCTCATGGGTATGCGTCCAAACAAAAATTGAAGGAATAGAAAATGGGGATGCACTTGCATCCTAATCGGAATTAAGTTCTTATGAAGATTATCAGCTGGAATGTTAGGGGTTTAAATAAAGTGGCTAAGCGTATGGAGTTGAGAAAGTAAAGAACCATAATTGTAGTATTGTGATCCTTCTGGAAACAAAAATCAAGGCTGCTAATGTTGATATGTGCAAGAACCAAATCTGGGCTGACGCTTCTTTTGCTCACAATAGTCATTGCACTAATGGTCGAATATGGGTGCTTTGGAATCCTAATATCTACTCCTTCACTGTTACTCATTCATCTAGCCAAATAATCCATCTGTCTGGGAAGCATGAGACTTTGAATAAGGAGCTTCATATTTCTGCAATTTATGCTTCTAACCTCCATCTTAATCAGCTTTCTCTTTGGGATTCTATCATTAATATCTCCAATACCATTGGTGCAATTCCTTGGATTGCCACTGGGGATTTTAATTGCATCAGATACGCCTATGAGAAGGTGGGTGGTAATCTTGTGCCTTCTCATATGCTGGAATCTTTTAACAATATGATTACTAAGGCTGGCCTTATGGATATGAAGTCTACGGGAAATGTTCTGTCTTGGACTAATTGTTCAACTGGAGATAGGCGTATTGCTGCTAGGCTTGATCGTACTCTTATAAATGACAAATGGTTATCAAGTTTCCCAGAGGGATTTGTTCACTATGGGTCAACTTATTTCTCTGATCATACGATGCTTCTTGTCCACACTTCGAAATTGCTCAACAATGGGTTCAAGCCGTTCAAATTCTTTTCGATGTGGATGAAACATCCTAGATTCATGGATATTGTCAGGAATGCATGGTCTTCTGATTATGATGGATCTCCCACCTATATTCTATGTAAAAAGCTGAAAGAAGTCAAAGAAGCTTTGAGGAAATGGAATAGAGAGGAATTGGGGATGTGACTGATAGAATCAAAAGATATAGAGATTCTCTTTCTCATATTCATAATAGTCTTCAGAATAACCCTATGGACAGTCAGCTGATTGCCCAAGAACTGAGCATCAAAATGGAATACCAAAAAGCTTTGGATATGGAAGAAGAATTCTATAAGGAAAAATCCAAGCAGCAATGGCTTTCCCTTGGGGACAACAATACTAAGTTCTTTCATGCATCTTTCAAAGCCAGAAAGTCCATCAACACAATCTCTAGGTGCATAGACTCTGAGGGGAATAATATTGTGGATATGGATATGGTTAAGCAGTATTCAATGAATTGTTTTTCTTCTCTTTTGAATCAACCTTGTGCTGATTGGAACCATGTGACTATTGAGCCTCGGAATAAGCTTCTTGATTCTGATATTCATTCTCTTTGTGCTGACATCACTGCGGAGGAAATGAGGGAAGTTGTCATGCATTCTCCAAAAGGCAAGAGTCCGTGTTCAGATGGCTTCCTGGCAGAGTTCTATCAATCTACATGGGATATTGTGGGGGAGCAAGTTGTGAAGGTGGTCAAGCATTATTTTAATACCTCTAGAATGCTGAAGCAACATAATTGTACTTTCATTGCCTTAATTTCGAAATCTGAAGGTGCTGACTCCTTTGATCAATACAGGCCTATATCTCTTTGTAACTTTGTGTATAAGATCAATTCCAAGATTTTGGCTAACCGGTTGCAATATGTGCTTCACAAGTTGATCAGTCCAAACCAAGCTGCTTTCATTAAGGGGAGATCGATTCATGATAATATTCTCATTACCAATGACATAGTCCGTGATATTCACTCTAAGAGCAAAGGTAACTTATTGTGCTTCAAGGCTGATTTGAAAAAGGCGTTTGATTCTTTAAATAGAGAATTCATCTATTATATGATGCAGCAAATGGGGTTTCTAGCCAAGTGAATTTCTTGGGTTAAAAATTGTATTGAGAATCCATCATACTCTATTCTCTTGAATGGTTCTCCTATTGGATTTTTTCAGGGATCCAATGGGGTAAGACAAGGGGATCCACTATCCCCTTATCTTTTCACTATTGCTATGGAAGGCTTATTTTGCATGATGGAGGAAGCTGTTTTCAAGGGTAATATCAAGGTCCCCTCAGCAGGTAATATGAAGATTTCCCATGTTGTGTTTGTTGATGACCTCATCATCTTCTTAAAGAATGATCTTAACTCTTCTATTCATCTGAGGAATGTGCTTCATGACTTCTCTCTTTGCTCTGGCCTTGCTCTTAACCAGACCAAAAGTAAGCTTTACATAGGAGGCAATGTTCAAGCGAAAAGAAATTTTCTGAATATTCTGGGTGTTGGTGAAGGTTCTCTCCCGGTTCCTTATCTTGGCCTGCCTTTGGTTTCTTCCTCCATCAAGAAAGTGCACTGTACTCCCCTTATTGATAAAATCAAGACTAGGATGAATGCTTGGAAGAATCACCTCCTTTCTAAAGCAGGGCGATTAGAGCTTATTCGATCGGTGTTGCAGTCTTACTCTGCCTATTGGTCTTCAGCATTCATCCTCCCTAGTGGCCTTATATCCCAGATTGAAGGCATTCTTAGAGATTTCTTTTGGAATGGTTCCTCTGACAAATCGGTGATGACTATGGTCAAATGGAAATCTATTTGTAGACCCAAGAAGGAGGGCGGATTGGGGATTAGAAATCTACAAGACTGGAATAGAGCAGCTTCGATGAAGCTTCTTTGGGACACATTGCAAAGAAAGGATTCGCTCTGGATCGACTGGATATACAGTAAATATTTAGCCAAACAAAATATTTGGTTAATCAAATGCAAATCCTATTTTTCTAGTGCTTGGAAGGGGGTGCTCAAGGAAAGGGAATGGATGCAAAACCAGATCTCTTACTATTTGCTGATGGGTCCAATATTAGTATGTGGTATGATCCTTGGTTGTTCGGGAAGAGTATTTTTCAAACTTATGTTGATAGTATTCGGCATGATTTAGGGGCTAGCAAGGTTAGCCATTTAATTCATTCCGCTAACTGGAATCTACCTCCTCCGACCTCCCATGACATGCTCTCAGATTGACCGTCCATTAATGATACTACGATTCTGGAGGTCATATGGATGCAATATTATGGAAACACAATGGGGGAAAATTCACAATTTCTTCTGCTTGGAATGAAATCAGAGATAAGAATAATGAAGACATAAAATTTTTGTGGATTTGGGGAAAGCCTGGAGCCCAGAAGTTTAATCTTTGCCTTTGGCAAGCTTCTATAGAGAAGCTTCCAACCCAGGATTACATGAAGTAGAAAGGGATTTAGATGCCTAATCAATGCACGCTTTGCAAGAACAATGAGGAAAGTAACAATCATATTTTTTTCAAGTGTCATTACAACAATTGGATCTGGGAGCAAATGATACATAGATTCCACTTTGGAAGACCTCCGGAAGAGACTCTTGAAAAAGAGTTGAAGGTTTTGATTCAAAATTTTCCTTCTCCAAATGTTGCTTGGAAGCTTGCTCAACTTGCACTTAAAGCTACGGTTTTGTGGATATGGCGTGTTGAGGATCTTTGAGGGGAAGCAGAAATCAAAAATGCAGTTGCTCATTAGTATTCTCATGGATATTAAAATCTGCATGGAGAACACTAAGTACAAGTTGCCTACAAGAAGAGAGAAAGAAATTCTGAAGCGATTCAACATTTCCACTTTCTAATTTGCTTCACTTTTCTAGTTTTGGTTTAGTTTTGTCATACTCATAGTCCACAACCTGTGTGGTCATGAGTATTCTATTCTGGAAATACTAATGTTGAGGGAGGTGGAGTGAGAACATGCCACCTCTGTGAGGTGGGGTGCGCTCTCCTGCACTCCATTAGTATGTTCCTTCTATGATCCATTATCCATATGGTCATAGATCTTGTACATTCTGCCTTTTCTTCAATACATTTTTTTTTTTGGTCGGTCAACCAAGGAAATGAATAAATTAATAAAGGGAAACAAAGTACAAAAGACTATTGAGGATCAAGAACCCAATATTCTAGGAAGAAGTAAACAGATGGAGGATGACACGACAAACCGGTGACTAATTCCCATAGCAGATAAGCAATGTGGCACCACAAGTTGGTGACTACAATGGGTTATTCAATATGATATTGAATCTCTCACAAAGGACTTTTGACCGACCAGATAGAACACGGACGTATGGCTTAGCCTCCATACAGCTCCGAACATCATCAATAATGGATAAGGCAGTATGAATAGAAGATGTTCTGATCTCCTCAAAGGTTCTACTACATCTCTCTTTCCAAATCCACCATATGGTAGCTCTGAAAAGAAGGCGAGCTAAAGAGGTACAAAAACCATCAGTTTTGAAGCTCAATCTCAAAGCATGCATTTCCTCCAAGATGGATTGCCGAGGAGGTCTTCTAATGTTCATATGCTGAAGTATCTCCCCCCAAACTGATATGGAGTACAGACACTTGAAAAAGATGTGGTCCTCGCATTCCTCGGATGTGCAGCAAAGAATACACCTACTAGGTATTTGAAAACCCCGTTTCCTTAAATTGTTGAGAGTGGGCAACTTTTGCATAACAGCCTGCCAGCAAGCGAGAGAAAATCTCTGAACAGTGGGTCCTTTCCAAACCCAATCGTCCCATCCTACCTTTTGATTCTGCTCACGAAGCAAGTTCCAAGCATTTTTAGCACTAAACCTGCCTTGTTGCCAGCCAATTTCATCAGTTTGATGAAGAGGAGTCCTGTGAATCATTGGACAAATGTCAAACATTTCCATAGAAGTTCGAGGAGGAAGTGTCCACTGACCATTGCTCATGAAGGAGGCACAAGTAACATTCGTAGAAAGGCCAAGATGATGCCATAGACGATCCACAACTAGCATATAAATACTTTTTCCTTGAATCCAAGGATCATAAAAGAAACTAAAGTTACTGCCCTCTCCCACCTTATAATTGATGTGCTGGAGCATCCAATGCTGTTGCTTGAGAATACTCTTCCAAGCCGTGGAGTGATAAGGTTTCTGTTGTAAACACCAAATCGAGTCCCGCCTCAGATATTTCTGCTGAACCCAATGGGCCCACAAAGAATTGGATTTCTGAAGGATGTCCCATAAATTCTTAGTAGCACAAGCTAAATTCTAGTCCTTCATCCGCCGGATACCCAAACCGCCCTCAGATTTCAGTCTGCAGATAGCCTTCCAACTGACCATATGAGGAGAGCATTGAGAAGAGTGCCCATGCCAATAGAAGTTGGAAAGAATAGTTTCAATCTACTTAAGCACAGCTGTAGGAAGAATGAAGGAGACCAACCAGTAAATAGAATAAGATGACAACACCGATTTAATAAGTTCCAATCTACCAGCCCAGGACAGAAAACAAGTATGCCAAGATTCAATTCTTCTTTTTATCTTGTCAATAATCGGCTGACAGTGAGTTTCTTCAAAGAGCAACTAAGAAGAGGTAAACCCAGATATGTAGTTGGAAGTTTACCTTTAGGCACTTATAAAACAGATTGGATCTCATTTTTGTTCTTCACTTGGCCTCCCAAGTAAAGTCTGCTCTTATTGGTGTTGAGTTGAAGACCAGAATAACTATAAAAATCCTCCAGAAGGCGATTGATTGTAATGGCAAAAGTCACATCATCCTTGAAGAAGATAATGAGGCCATCTGCAAAAACAAAATGAGAGATGGATACAAAACTCGCAGTTGGAACTTCGATGGTTCTCTTGAACAGCAACTTCAATAAGGCTGGTGAAACCTTCCATCACTATAGTGAAAAGGTAAGGTGATAACAGGTCTCCTTGATGAATGCCATTGGAACTATTGAAAAAGCCTTCCGGGCTGCCATTAACAAGGACAGAAAACTGAGCAGACTCCAGACAGCAACAAATCCATCCTATCCATGAAGGAGGGAAGTTCATTTTCCCCATCATATAGTAGATGAAATCCCAAGAAACTGAGTCAAAAGCTTTGCCCAGGTCCACTTTTAAACATATACGGGTACCTTTTTGCTTAGAATGTAAATCTTTTGCTAAGTCATTAGCAAGGAGAATATTACTTTGAATATTCCTTCCATAAATGAAGGTCGTCTGGTGCGGACTGATGATAGAAGGAAGAACAAGTTGCATTCCATTTGCCATCAATTTAGTAATCACCTTATAGATGAAATTGCAAAGAGAGATGAGACGAAATTGATCAAGAGATTTTGCATTAGACTGCTTTGCAACCAGAGCAATGAATGTGGAATTAATCTATTTTTCCCAAAAGCCCTTCTGAAAGAATGAAAGAATGGCATTGGAGACCAGGTCCCCAACAATCTCCCACGTGCTAATGAAGAACTCCACAGTAAATCCGTCAGGTCCCGGACTCTTATCTCTAGGGGAACTAAAGAGAACTTGCCAGACATCTTCATGGGTGAAAGGATGCATGAGAGAGGTGATTTCTGCCTCTGAAAGAGATGCATGGACGTCAAAAGTTGGCAACCTCTTATCATGGGGTTTGTTAAGAAGAGAGTGGTAAAAGGATAAAGCATGGGCCCGAATATCAGCATCACCATACAGGAGACTACCATCACTGGTT
This sequence comes from Colocasia esculenta, assembly GCA_014218235.1. Taxonomy (NCBI): domain Eukaryota; kingdom Viridiplantae; phylum Streptophyta; class Magnoliopsida; order Alismatales; family Araceae; genus Colocasia; species Colocasia esculenta. The sequence continues at coordinate 70,526,546 of CM024756.1, forward strand.
TTGCAACTCTTGATAGAGTTATGAACTCTGCGCACCTTGGTGGCAGCATAAAAGAACTTAGTATTTGAATCTCCCAGAGACAACCATTGTTGCTTGGACTTCTGCTTGGCAAACATCTCTTCCCTCTCTAAAGCTTGGAAGTAAGCCGTGCGGCATTGTTTCTCCTTGTCTTGAAATGCTGTATTATGAGGATCGTCATCTAGAAGGTGCTGAGAATGAATAAGCTCTGTCCGGGCTTCAGAAGTATTGGACTGGACCACGCCAAATACCTGTTTATTCCAATCCCGCAAAGCACTCTTCACAAATTTGAGCTTTTGACAAACTTGGAATAAGGGAGAGCCACTAACATGATTGTTCCAAGCGCCATACACAACAGACTAAAAAGTAGGGTGTGAAGTCCACATATTAAAAAATTTGATAGGTCTTGGTTTGGAGGCCCAGCATCCCTCACTAGTTTTCACCAAGAGCAAGGAGTGATCAGAGACAGTCATATTTTCATAAGAAAGGATCCCATCTTCATACTAATTAGTCCAATGAGTATTAACCATGACATGATCTAAGCGTGCAGAAATACACTGGGTTCCACCTTTTCTGTTACACCACGAAAGAGAATTCCTAATATGTGGCAAGTCAAGCAGCTTCGCATTATCCAGAAAGGCGTAAAAATCAGCCAAATGGCTAGGAAGAATAGAACGGCCTCCTTTCTTTTCATCAGGGTATCGAATAGTATTTAGATCACCCAGAATAACCCAAGGTTGAGAGATAGAGTGAGAAAATTGTAGGAGATCGCTTCGTAACCTTCTCTTCTGACCAACCAGGTTAGAACCATAAACAACCGTTAGGATGAAATTCTCATTGGAGTTCTTCTTGGTGCATTGAACGTGAATATATGGGAGCTCTCAGCAAGAAGAGTTAAGGAAAACAAGTCTTGATTCCAAAAAATCCACACTCTGCCCCTCCAAGAGCTGCTGTAATTGTGGAAGGCACTAAATTGAGGGCATAAGTAATTCTTCACCTTGTCAAAGTTAGATTCTCTAATCTTCATCTCACAAAGAACAACAATATCACATTTATAATCCATCAGTTCCTTCTTAACAGCCAACATCTTAGACTTACTATTCATACCCCTCACATTCCAGGATATAATATGCATGATTAATGTTTATTGGGTATCATCCTTGGTCGTGCCTTAGAACGGCCTAACTTGCTCACTCAGTCCACGTCCTTAAGCTTTGAAGTATCAAAAGAGGTGTCCAAGCTTAAGGGAGAATCTGATGAAGAAACGAGGTTAAGAGAGTAAGTACAGGAGGTACCTTTAGAGTTGGACACCGTTTCTGGAACACTAGCCTTATTTGCCCGATCTCCTGAAGATTTCGGATTTATGCTAATTTCATCAGCCACCGAGGAGACAATTCCCACTAGCTTTTCGTTATCAGATTTGGAAAACTTGCACTGATTAGCGACAATAGGTTCCAGATTTATACTAACAGCAAGAGAGCTGTCATCCACCATGGGCCCCAAAACCATGTCACCAGAAGATTCAGAGTTGTGGAGAACAATAGAAGGAGGTCCCAGATTTACACCAAGAGGAGAAGTATTGCCTCTAGCCACCGTGGGACCCAAAGAAAGAGCCCTAACAATATCTTCAGTATCTGCAAGAGAGATATTCGTCCATTTGCCATTAGAGAATTCTTGCCTTTATCAGAAATACTACCCTCCAAAAGAACCGGTTTTATGCAAACATCAATGGTTGCACTAGAATTCAAAATGTTGCTATTAGCCACCGAGTTGCCAGAAGTGACACCCTCCAACAGACCCTGATCTGCTCCACACGAAGTGACGATCGTTATAGACTCTTCAATAAAAGCCATGGAAGAGGATTCATCACGAAGAATATCAAACTGGTTTGCCAAGGCAACAAAGGGAGCAGAAACTGCAGTTTGAGGTCGACATTCACGCCTAGTTAGACGAACAGGAGCATCCTCAACTCGATCAGACATTGAGGAACAAGTTCAGTCCAGATGACCAAAGGATGAGCATACAGAACAAGCCTTCGGGTTCCACTCATAATCCACCAGAACATCTTCAGAATCACCAGAATCATGCAACACCGTGATCTCTGATGGGAATGAGAACTCAGATGAAATAAGAACACAAATTCGAGCAGCAGTGATCTTGGCCATGAAGAGAGGCTTTCCAAGAACACTGCCTAACTTACTCAGAGAAGTATGAGACCATAGATGAAGAGGAAGATTTGGAAAAGAAACCCACAAAGGTATAGACGAAAGCATAGCCTTCTCCATCCTCACATCACGGTTCCAACGTTGAAGAATGAAAGGATGACCGCGAATATGCCAAAACCCTTCAAGAACCATCTGCATGTCTTCCTCTAAAGAAAAAACACACACAAAGAAACCACCCAGTCGCAGATGAAGATCATAGTTACCTTTGGGCTTCCATTGTTTATCAATGAAATTCTTGAGAGGAGTATATGCTGTCTTGATCCCCACGATGTAGCCCACAACAGTGAAAGTCCACACGCTTGCAAGCTCTTGTGAGTCTTGAGAACAGAAGGAAGCAGCAGGCCGATCCCCATGCACGATAGGCTCGATGAAGTCAAGACGTAGACCGGTGCTAGGCAAAGATGAAGCTCCTTCGAAGAGTTCATTCCAGGCCTTCTTAGAAGAAGAGACTGAGTGCACAGGAACTCTAGAAAGAGACCTACCACGAGAACGCCCGCGAGAAAGACGTGGAGGATGGTGGGCAGGAACACCTTGTGAGGATCCATGTCCATGGACCAGATCACTCGCGGCATTCACGGTAACACCTTTGGAGATAGAAACCCCTCCCAAGGAAGAAAGAGGTCGTTCTCCTGGTGCAACCCCCACACTAGAATCCCCCATCTGACGGACTGGAACAACCACCCTCACCAGAGCGGGAGGACCCTGACGGAGGGAGGCTCCGCCAGGGGAGGTCCACCCACCACCGGGAAGGAGGCGGTGAGCCCAAGACCCCTCAAACCCTGCGCAAATCCCAGAGTTTCTCTCTCTAGAAAACTAGTACGCAAGTCAGAGTGAAAAAAAGAGTCTTCAGTCTTGTATATATATTCTCTTGAGAATATAGCCGTTGAAATGGTCGTTGTCTCTAAGCTTGAAGCACGATAGACAACATGGTCCATCGTGCGCGACAGGTAAGCTTGCATCCATTTAATGCTCTAGAGCCATGCACGCAAAGAGAAGATTCATCCAGATATTCCTTAGCTTATGGTTGTTCAATGTTGTAAGATATGACCTGTACATAATAAATGTCGAAGCACAGATAGCTAGACTGTCTCTATGCTTGTCAGTCAACGTTAGAAACCATGCAGTAAGAACATACACTAAAATAGAAATGCCATTCTGCTATCCTGAAAAGTGTTTGCTATAGAAACATAGGAATAGAAGGCACCCAGATATGCAACGTGCAAAGAGGTGTACAATCACATTAAATGCATGGATATTAGTGATGCACGCAGGAAGACTTTTGACTTTCACAATATCTGAAAATATATTTGAATGACATGTATGAAATCGATGTGCTCCATAAAGTCATTGTTCTACTTATGAAATCGTTGTGTGAACAAGTCGTTGATAAAGCAACTCATTCTTACAGTAGAGACAAGTCGTTGTGAACACAAATCGTTGTTCAAACATAAGCAAATCGTTGTTTGAGCAAATTGTTGCTCAAACATAAACAAATCGTTGTTTGAACAAATCATTGTTCAAACATAAACAAATCGTTATTTGAACAAATTGTTGTTCAATCATAAACAAATTGTTGTTCAATCATAAGCAAATCGTTGTTTGAACAAATCGTTGTTCAATCATAAACAAATCATTGTTTGAACAAATCATTGTTCAAACATAAGCAAATCATTGTTCAATCATAAGCAAATCGTTACGGCGACCAAATCGTTGTGTAACTTATCGAATCGTTATAAGATGGAAATCGTTGTTACACTTTACAAGTCGTTGTGAGACCGAAATCATTGTTTCACTTAGCGAATCGTTGTGAGACCGAAATTGTTGTTTCACTTAACGAATCGTTATGAGACCGGAATCGTTGTTTCACAAACTTATCAAATCGTTGTGGGACCGAAATCGTTGTTTCACTTAACGAATCGTTTTGAGAACGAAATCGTTGTTTCACGAACTTATCAAATCGTTGTGAGACCGAAATTGTTGTTTCACAAACTTATCAAATCGTTGTGAGACCGAAATCGTTGTTTCACAAACATTTCAAATCGTTATGAGACCGAAATCATTTGATCACTAAGGACATCGTTGTAACGATAGAATCGTTATGCTTATAAAGGAAATCAATGTGGATTTAGAGGAAATGTATGCTATGAACTTCAAATAGTACAGTGAGAAAATTACTTACATATTTGGCTTGATTTATTTCCTGTAACTGAGCTTCATAAAAACTTGTTAGAAAATAATTTGTTAGAGTTTTGTTAATCCCCAAAATTGCATATAATTGAATATAATTATATGGGGATGGACTGATCATCAACATTCTCATTCGGGCAAGGAGAAGACCTTCTCCAAAGGAAAAAAGAAGACAGAGTATGTAGATTTGAGCAGTTCTAGTGAAGACAACAGTGTGCAAGCATCCCTTACTTAGCACTCTGAAGATTCCCAAGAAGAAAACCCTAATGTTCAGGGTTCAGTTCATTCTTCTGATGATCAGGTATCAAATGGTCAAGAAAGTTCACATTCGAAGGGACCCAGTGTCAGTAATGCAGTTGATTCAGATGGTTCCGAAGAAGAAGACTCTCAAGAGGTTAGGACTGAGGGTGGAAAATTGCCTGAGACAACAACAAATTCTTATTCGATGTCACAAAGTATTGCTCAACCCTCAGAGTAAAAAAATTGGGGGAACTGAATCTGATAATGTAACCATTTAGGCACATGAGACAGTTTATCTCACAGCTGAGAATAAACAAATTTTGCATCCAAGAACTGTGGATGTTCTTGATGAAGGTATGAATTCTGTCTTTCCAGAATTATTAGATATGATAGAATTTCAGGGTTGGACAAGTTTTGTCAGTGAGCACAGGATTTTCTATCCTATTCTAGCTCAGGAGTTTTACAAAAACTTGGTGAGCAAAGAATATACTCTAGAGTCTAAAGTCAGAGGGATACCCATTGTACTCACCACAGACTTTGTGAGTCAAACATTAAATATCCCCAATGAAGGTCACAATCCTCATGAGTATACTTTCTATGTTCATGAAGCATATACCCTCATGACTGGACAAGTGCATGACAAAGAAAATATAGTCCAGACTAGGGTATCAAGTTTGAATGCAAACAAATTCCCTCCACTAAATATAGTGCTACACCATATATGCACTAAGGTTAATCTGTCAACCATTTTCTGTCAACTCCTTCATGAATCCACAAGACAAGAACTGAGAAGAAGTTTGCCTTATGCTGCTCATCTATCTAGTATTTTAAGAAGGAAAACATTCCACTTGACAACACAAAAACTAGGACAATCCCAAAGTATATCTACTGTCTGGCTCATATTGTAAAATTCATGAAGCTCAAATTGGAAAGAGCTCAATTGGTGAGAGGACTTGCTTCCTCTCAAAGTCATGAGAATGATGATATTGCTATGGAACAACCACAACAAGACCTAAATGAGTAGGGGGATGATGTTGCAACTCAAGGAGTTCAGTTGACTTAGGACAATCCTTCACCTACACCCTCCTATGCTACAAGACCTTTCTCTCCAATTCCTAGATTTGATGATCTGGGAGTGGATCCTCTACAGTACTCTCCTACTCCTCACACTCATAAGGAGGCATTTACTTCACAGAATGCTCATCCTTCAACTTCCATAGCTGAAGTTACTGTTCCTCCACAACTATTACAGTTTCTTCAAGATCAGTTTGCTTCTTTAAATGATTATGTTGGCCAGCTAAATGCCAAGTTTGAAGAATAGTTCCTCATATTTGAGAGTCAGTTAGAAGAAATAGAAAAGCAGCTCAGTGACAATATAGATTGGCAGGAACAGTCAGCAAGATTCGTAGCTTTTAGATCCAATAAGCTTATTGAGAAAATTGGAGAAGTATTCAATAATGCAGCTTTTACTCAGGCACAGATTTTTGACAAGCTACAGTCAGTTGAAGAACACTACATAAAGGATTAGATAAGCTAGCTGATATTCCAGCTCTGCAAAATTCTTACACTATACTGACTGGAAATATGAACATTCTGAGAGATTATCATGTAGATATGTCTCTCATATCAAATCCTTGAGACATGAGTTTAATCAAGTGTGGAAGCTACATGAAGATGTAGAAACAGCTGAGAGCACACATGCCACCTCATCCACTGCTACCCCACCGATGCCTCATGGGATAGATCAGGTCCCAGTTGTTGTCTCTGCGAAGCTAGAAGAAATGCAAGGCTTTCTAAACACAAGGCTGAATGCTATACAGATCTATCTTCGAGACAATTATGATGATTTGGAAGCCAGACTAGCAAGGATTGAGCGGAGGCTCATTATGCAGATACCTCCACCACCTCCTTCCCCTCAATGATTCTTTTGTTTTGATAATGTCAAAGGGGGAGACATGTCATAGAGACTTTTGACTTTGATATGTTTTTTTATTCTGGCAGATATTTTCTGGTTGTAACACTCTTAAGCAATGGTAATTAATGAAATCATCTATGTGCTTGTGTGAATTATTCTTGTGTGGACTTGTGTGATTGCTTGTTACCATGTGTGGACTTGTGTGGATTACTTGTTAAGATACATTTAATTTAGTGAATCAAAATTCTATGAATCATTGTTGCCATCATCAAAAAGGGGGAGATTGTCGTGTCCCTGGTTTTGATGATGTCATGAGTCAAGCAAAATGTCATAAATATAAATAAGAATTTTTCTAACACAAGTTTTTATATGACAGGAAAATTCACAAAGTCAAATTATCTCATGAGAGTTGACCTTGATTGTTTAATAGGTCGACACATGTCTCAGTGATTGAGTTACTAGAGTTCTGTGAAGCACTTGAGTCGACACTACCCAAAGGATAGGTCGACACTGCATAGTCTTTTGGTAGCGCAAAAGTCTAAAGTATCACATAAGGTCTTTTTTTTTATGGTAAGTAATACCGGAGTTTTGTATTGAATATAGCAAAAGAGAGATCATGTACAAGGATGGGTCCATGCTACCACAATCCGATAGCTATGGGCCCGACGAAGGAGCAAGAAGCTCACTAAGGAGTGCAAAAAAAAAAAAAAAAACCAAACCAAACAACACCATAGAAAAAGTGACTCAAACTCTTCGAAGATTGAAATTCCTGAGTATTCTATTGGACCTAACAGAGGAGGTATGCACCTGAATGTGGGATTCAGTAATAATACGAATGTCCGATAGAATGGAAAGAAGCACTTGCACCCTGCTTCGAGTTCCTAAATAAAATATTCGAGAGCATCTCTCCTTCCAAATCCACCAAAGAGCAGCTCTAAAGGTAGCGAAGGCCACACAAGTCCCTTCACCAGGAGCATGAAAACTCAAGAGTAGACTTTCACTTTCAGCTAAAATAGTCTCCTTTGGCCGACGATGGATATCCAACCTATGCAGAAGTTGCATCCAAATCCAGGAGCTGTAAGAGCATTGAAAGAAAAGATGATTGACATGATCATCATGCATCTTACACAGAACACAAATATTGGGACCATACAAGCCCCGTCTTTGAAGAACATCAAAAGACGGAATACCGCCCATCATAACCTACCATGCATGAAGGGACTGCTTCTGAATAGTAGGCCTCTTCCAGACAAGATGAACCCATGGCACCTTCGGGTAAATGACTCTCTTCAGATCATGAATATAATTGCTACTAATGGACCCATTATTCTGGCTCTAGACAATAGAATCCTCACGATTAGCATAGATGGAAATGCAAAGAATTCGTGGCCAAAGATCAAGCATCGCACTAGAAGTTGGCGTAGGAAGACACCATCTCCCATCTTGAATAAGAGTACTTATAGTGGCATTAGCGGGCAGCCCAAGCAAAAATCTGATATACTCCCCCCTAAAGTGTTAATAGAGTCCCCATCAATCCAAGGATCATCCCACAAGTTGATTGTGTCCCCTTTACCAATCTTATAGGTCACATGTGATCTCATCCAATCTCTAACTTGTAACATACCCTTCCAGGCATGGGAATGATAAGATTGGGACTTAGCTGACCAGATAGAAGTCTTCTTGAGATATCTACTCCTCACCCATTGAGTCCATAAGGTATCCTGATTGGAGAGGATCCTCCAAAGCTGCATAGTGATCATTGCAGAATTCCAAACAGGAAGCTGCCGTAGACCCAATCCACCCTCATTTTTGACCTGCACAACCACTCCCACATGATTAAGTGGAAAGGCTTATACTCACCAGATGCATGGCAAAAGAAGTTCCTCAACAATCTCTCAACATCTCCAATAAGCCTCTTGGGCAAAATGAAGGAAACAACCCAGTAAAGAGCATAAGAATTCAGAACAGATTTAATCAATTCCACCCTTCCAGCTTTAGAGAGCAATCTGGTTCTCCAAGAAGCAATGCGCTTAGTAATTTTCTGAATAATTGGAGCATAATGCATGCTAGTCAATCTAGTGGAGAATAAAGGAAGTCCCAAATAAGTAGCTGGTAAAACACCCTCCTAAACTCCCAAAGCATTAAGCAGAGCCCCTTTATGATGAATCGCAGCCCCAACAAAAACCTTGCTCTTGGCAACATTCAATTGCAACCTAGAGTAAGTATGAAAGGCCTGTAGGATATCAGAAATGCAACGAGCAGAAGAGATATTTGGCTTCAAGAAGAGAATAAGATCATCAGCAAAAATGAGATGTGACAGCTTCACTGCACCAAAGGATGGAACTTGTAAAGAACCATCTGCCACCTTTTGCTCAATGAGGATAGAGAGACCCTCCATGGCAATATAGAAGAGATAAGGAGATGGCGGATCTCCCTGCCGTATGCCATTAGAAGAACCAAAGTAGCCAACAGGACTTCCATTAAGTAACACCGAAAAAGTTGTAGTATTAATAAGGATCACAATCATATCAACCAACTGATCTGGAAACCCCATCTTCCTAAGCACAAGGAGAATGAAATCCCGGTTAACTGAATCAAAAGCTTTCCGAAGATCCACCTTCATGCACAGAATGTTACCACGATGCTTGGAGTGAATGTCTCTAACCATATCATTAGCAAGGAGGATGCTGTCTTGGATCTTACGGCCCTTGATAAAAGCAGACTGATGTTTGCTAATAAGATGTGGCATAAACTTTTACATACGATTAGTAATCGGTTTTGTGATAATCTTGTAAAGAAAGTTACACAAGGAGATTGGTCGAAACTGATCAAAGGAATTTACAGTATCAGTCTTCGGAATAAGTGAAATGAAATTATGGTTTACCTGATGGAGCCAACGTCCACCATTGAAAAAATAATGCACAGCAGCCAAGACATCATTTCCCACAATGCGCCAACACAACTGATAAAAGTCCGATGGGAAACCATCTGGCCCTGGACTCTTATTCTTAGGAGCACTCATGACAACATCTGTAATTTCTTGGTCTGAAAAAGGCCTCAAAATGGAAGTTCGATCTTCATCATAAAGTACTCGGGAGGAATGAAAATCCGAAATCTCATAATGCTGCTGATGATTTAGAAGACCAGTGTAGAACTCAATTGCATGATTCTTGAGTTGTTGCAAGTCAAAAGTAACATGCCCATCAGACAATCTACATTTCCGAATGGTATTGATCATGCGCCTCCCTTTAATACTAGCATAGAAGAACTTAGTATTATCGTCAGTCTGGGTTAACGAATGCTGCTTCGCCCGCTGTTGTGCATAAGCTCCCTCCATGCTTAAACAAGTGAGATAAGCTTCACGAGCCTGATTTTCTTTCTGAATTAATAGGTCATTCATAGGATCAACAGCTAAATCTTTTTTTTTATATAGGTAAACGTAAATTGTATTAGATGAAGAAAGAATGTGCAAGAAGCCATATCTACACACGTCGTAGATTATAGCCAAAGGTCCCAAAGGGGATCTAGGAGAGTGCACCATCCCTCAGAGAGGGAGAGTGTTCTCACTCCACCAGAATCATGCCTTCGAGAAATACATGAAAACAGGAGTAATTCATGACGCTCATCCGCAACATCCCAGCAACACCAATCTGAAAAAGACAATAAGAGAAGAGATCGAAGCTTGGAGATAACCATTAGTGTTGAAACAATAATAAAAGGACTATGCATGTAACTATTCGAAAGACAAGATGACCAAGTTCTGACTATATTCGGGTGAAGTTAAATCTTGTGAGAACCCCTTTCTCTCTCTTAGTTAGAGCGGCCTTGTTTAAATGATGCTGTATCAGACTTCTAGTATCGGAGAGAATATCAATGAGAATGCTAACATTTTCCCTGATTTTACCTTCAAAGGTGCGTAAACACCTTTCCCTCCAAATCCACCAAATGGTACATCTGAAAGCAATCTTCACAAGACTAGTAAGAGTACCTTTGGTAGGGAAGGAGTGCACTAAGGCCTGCATCTCGGCATGGATATTACAATGAGGAGTTCTGCTGAAGTCAAATCTCTTAAGGATTTCATGCCAAACCCATTGAGAATAGGAGCACTCGAAGAAGAGATGATCAATTGATTCATTGTTACAAGAGCACAAGCAGCACCTATTAGCAAGAGAATCCCCTTTTCTTTGCAGATTGTCAATTGTAGGAAGCTTTTTGTGGATAGCCTGCCAGGTACATAAGGAGTGCTTGGGTGAGGTTGGGCGATCCCAGGCCTAATTATGGTGAGGCCAAGATGACTGCTTATCTCTGATGTGATTCCAAGCAGAAGTAGCACTAAATTTCCCTCGATCATGAGTCCACTTAATCTCATCAACCCCGTTATTACAAAGAGGGACAACAACAATTTGAGACCAGAGATCTATCATATCTGCAGAAGTGGGTTGGGGAAGACTCCAATGACTATGATGAATAAACTCAGAGACAGCGATGTCTTTAGGTGCCCCCAAGTCCTGCCGAACCCTATCACCATAAACATGATGAATACTCTTACCATGAAGCCAAGGGTCATACCACATACTAGTTGACCTGCCATTGGAAATAGTATAGGATATGTGATTGCTAATCCAATCCCTAGCTTTAAGAACTCCTTTCCAAGCAGCTGAGTGGTACGATCTAGATTTGGCCACCCAAATATTAGTTTTTGCAAGGTACTTGCTGTGAATCCATTTGATCCAAAGAGTTTCTGCATTGTGCAAGACATCCCAAATCTGTTTGACCATACAAGCTTTATTCCAATCTTGTAACTTTCTCAAGGACAACCCTCCTTCCTTCTTAGGAGTACAGATAGTGGCCCAATTAACCATGTGAATAGCCTTCCCATCTCCATGACCATTCCATAAGAAATTGCAAAGAAGTTCATCGATCTCATGAATCAAACCAGAAGGTAAAAGAAAAGCATTAGACCAATAAACCGCATAGGATTGTAACACTGAATGAATAAGTTCAAGCCTACCAGCTTTGGACAGGAATCTTGTTTTCCAAGCATTCAATCTGATATGAATTTTTTCAATGATAGACTGACAATGACTTTTTTTACTCCCAAAGAAACAAGAGGAAGGCCCAGATAAGGACAAGGAAGTGAACCCTCCTCCACCTGCAAGTAATCAGTGATTAATTGCTTATTTTTTATCCCAGCACCCACATAAACTTTTCTCTTAGTGTGATTGAGATGGAGGCCCGAAGCATCCCAAAACTTTTTAAGAATGGACGCTAGCTGTTGAACTGAGGGAAAGTCATTTTGCAAAAGAATAATGAGATCATCCACAAAGGTAATGTGAGAAATCTAAGTTGTCCCAGCAAAAGGAACACGGAGCTGGCCACTTTGAACAGCCTTATCAAGCAAGCAAGTCAGACCTTCCATAGCAATTGTAAAAAGATAGGGTGATAATGGATCTCCTTATCTGATACCATTACTACTACTGAAGAAACCAATAGGAGAGCCATTAAACAAGATAGAGAACTTCGGAGTCTCAATGCAATTCTTAATCCACTTGATGAAAGCAATAGGGAAATTCATTCTTTCTAACATATGATAGATAAGAGATCTGTTCACAGAGTCAAAAGCCTTCCTTAAATCTGCTTTGAAGATGATTCTATTGCCTTTGCTTTTAGAATGCAAGTCCTTTGCCAAATCATTAGCTAAGAGGACATTATGATGAATGCTTCTCCCCCTGATGAAAGCAGCTTGATTGAGACTAATGATATTACCCATAACTTTCTGCATCCGATCAGCTATCACTTTGGAGATAACCTTATAAATGAAGTTACAAAGGGATATATGTCTGTAGTTCTCCATGCAATCAGCTCCGTGAGTTTTAGGAATCAAAGCTATGAAAGTGCAATTCATCTGGCGATGGATTTGGCCAGAAGAAAGAAATGTTGACAAGCTTTGATAACATCAGGACCCGTGATTTAGGAATCAAAGCTATGAAAGTGCAATTCATCTGGCGATGGATTTGGCCAGAAGAAAGAAATGTTGACAAGCTTTGATAACATCAGGACCCGTGATGTGCCAAGTTACCTGGAAGAACTCAGCTTGAAACCCATCAGGTCCAGGACTCTTGTTCTTAGGGGATTTGAAAACCACATTCTTGATTTCTTCATCAGTGATTGGATCAATAAGGAGAGCAATTTCCTGATCAGTAAGTTGCTTCATGGGTTCAATGGGTGTGCCAGGAACTTGCTGAGTTTGATTCAAAAGCGAATGATAGAAGTCGATGGTATGAGCTTGAACATGGGTTAAGTCTTCAATAAGATTACCCTTGCTGTCCTTACACTTTTTAATAGTGTTGGTGGCTCTCCTAGAAGCAATTGAACCATAGAAAATTTTTGTATTGGAGTCACCCAAGGTTAACCAATTTTCTCTTGATTTCTAACTAATGAAGCTCTCTTCACAATGCAAAGCCTGAAGGTACTTGTTTTGGGCCTCCTTCTCCTTGTTGATTAGATAAGGATCAAGAGGGTTCAACTGCAGCTCAGATTGAGTATCAGTAAGATCTTTTTTGCATTTGAGAAGGCCATCCTCAACCATGCCAAAAGTCTTCTTATTCCAAATTTTTAGAGCTTGTTTACAAACTTTAAGCTTTTGACACAAAGAGTACTGAGGAGTCCCCCTGATAGGTGTTTCCCAAGCAGTTCGAACCACATCAAGAAAATTAGAATGAGTACTCCACATGTTGAAATATCTAAATGGTTTACGACCATGAGGGACAGAACGTTCAGAAGTTATGTACATGATGGAATGATCCGAGAAGAATTGAGCACCATATTCCAGAACAGAATCAGCAAAGCTGCGCAGCCAATCATGGTTTATCAAGCATCTATCAAGTCTGGCCATAATTCTTCTATGACTGTCACCTCTATTATTCCATGAGAGCCAATTACCAACAGATTTCATATCCATGAGGGAAGAAGTAGAGATACAATCGTTAAAATCAGAAAGCAAAGATTCTGGGATTTCTCTTCCTCCCACCTTTTCAAGGGGATATCTAACAGTGTTAAAGTCCCCCGTAATCAACCACGGTAACCCATGAGTGGAGCACGAGATGTTGTTAATGCTTGACCACAAAATTTTCCTATCTGAAGCACTATTAGAAGCATAAACAACAGTGATATAGAAGTCGAGATTCGTTCTTTTATCCAACCCCTTGATATGAATGAACTGAGTAGTATATGACAGGCGGTCAATGTCAAAGAGATTGGGGTCCCACAAGATCCAAATTCGACCAGAAGATAAAGTAGAGTCATTGGTTAAAAGTTTGGCTTGAGGCCAAATCGAAATCTTTCGAGGAGGTACATGAGTAGGTTTTATTTTTGTTTCAACAATAATAGCTATTTCAAATGCAAATGATCTAATAATCTTATTTAATTCCCTGCATTTCTCAGATTTATTAATGCCCCTAACATTCCAAGTGATGATCTTCATGATAACTAATACAAAAGGGTATTAGAAAACTTAACTCTAGGGATGTTTTTTATCTCTCCCTTTCCTCCCTTTCACATTAATGCGATCTATCTCATCCACAGATTGCAAGTTTTTAAATTTCAAAATACCTTGGATAGAGGCTGCACCGTGGTTACCTTGTAGAGATGAGTTGTTCCCTCCTTTGTCCAAGACTGCCTTGGTTGCACTTCTTCTTTTGTCAAATCCTTGCGTTGCTGGATCATGGTCTTGCCCCAAGTCTTCCTTGCCTAAATTGTTTTCTTTGTTAAGTCTTTCCTTGTGGAGAGTAATACTCTGATCAGTAGCTAAATCTGATTGTGCTTGATGCAAAACTTCACCTGCATAAGCGACCTTATGAAAGATGAGACCAAACTCTTCCCGATTCCACACTTTAAGAGCTGTCTTAACAGCTTGAAGTTTGTTGCAGAGGACAAAAAGTGGTGTCCCCTGAAAGTGAGTATGCCAAGCTTTCTGAACAATGGAAAGAAAAGAATTATGCTGCGCCCACATAGTATAGAATTTGAATGGCTTTGGGCCACCCGCCACAAGGTCTTCAGTGAAAACAGTAAGCTGAGCATGGTCAGAAAGAAACTGGTCACCATAATGGACATAACTAGCAGGAAACATATCCATCCACAAATGGTTGATGAGAGCTCGATCAAGTCTACAAGCAATTCTCTTAGTGCCCACAGAGCGATTACACCAAGAGAAAGTGTTACCCACACTCTTCAGATCCAGAAGTGAAGAAGAGTCAATACAGGAGTTGAAATCACGAAGCACGGAAGGAGTCAATTTACGTCCTCCAATCTTCTCATGAGGAAAGCGGACACTATTGAAATCCCCAACAAGCAACCAAGGCAAAGATATGGAAGTAGAGAGAAGAACAATGTCACGCCACAGAGAATGTCTTTCATAAGATAGATTAGATCCATAAACAGCAGTCAATTGAAACAATTTGCCGGAGGAGATGTCAGTGCAATCCATGTGAATTAACTGGGAAGTAGTTTTAACACAATGAATGTGAACAGAACCAGCATTCCAGAGAACCCAGATTTGCCCTCCAGGATGATCATTATAATTGTGCAACATATTAAGGTGAGGAGCAATAGAGAGCCTTCTGCTAACCATATTATCCATATGAACTCTAGTTTTAATTAAGATGATAACATCTGCGCTGGAATGAGAGAGAGATTTTTTGACACTCATTCTATTCACTCGATTATTGAGGCCCCGCACATTCCAAGAAATTACCTTCATTATTGATTGTTGGAGAGTGAGCGAATCCAAGCTTGCAGCTTATCCATTTTATGTTCCAAAGACACCCCTGTAGACGAAGCATGGCCAACTTGATGTCTCCCCCCAGGTATATCTGCAAGACGTTGCATGGAAACGTCCCCATCACCACTACATTGCACCTCTATCGTGGACACCATATGAAATCCCCCTTCTTTAGGGTAAGAACTTGCATTTTTATCTCCCAAATTATCAGATTGCATTGGAAAGGAAGTGTAATGTCGCGTGTTTTTTGGATCCTTACGAATCATGTGTGTATTGGTTGAGGTGGCCATTGTGAGGCCAGTGTGGTTTGGTCGTGTGGTGTGTGCAGGTTTGGTGCAGGTTTGGTCTTGAAACAAGATAGGACCTGCTGTAGTTGATTAGGGGTTGACGGCCAGGTGTGGTCGTTGATATTGTTGGCGTCCATGTATTTTGACGTTTACTCTATGAACTTGGCGACAAGGGATATGGACGTCTAATCTTGGCGGTCTGATTGGCGACAGCCTGGTTGACGCCAACCTATGCGCCCTGCAGAATATAGGTCTACCCGAGGGCAGTTTCCTCAGCCCATTCTCCCTCTCCCTTGCCCTGTTTTCATGTTCCTTGCTTCCTTACTACTTCCAAAGGTTACAGAAGGTTAATTGGAGGATCGTGAAACACGAGGTGGTGACTAATCGGCCAACGAAATGCCGGAGTGAGGTGTAATCTCCGTAGGAGCTCGCGGAGGGTTTGGTGCGAAGCAGGAGAATTTAGGAGGTTTAAGCGTGTCCTGAGGTAGGGGACGATCCCTTTAGTTCATTCTAATTGCTTTAATGTGTTCTGAAAGCATGAAATGACGTGATTATCAGCATTTCTAGGAAGGAAGTGATCCATGCGGGTTAAAGGGTGGTTTGATTAATTTAAGTAGCAAAACATGCGGTTACGGTTTGGTTATAGTGTGTGGATGTTAGAGGAAGTATTTCCTTATGTTTTCTTGATGGTTTCGGGACCAAGAATACTTGTAGAATCGGTTTAGGGTTTCTACAGGAACTGGAGTTGAGGAGCTTGGCGTCAACATCGATTGACGCCAGGTTCTTCAGCTGGGAACTAGACGGCCAGATTCCTTGCCGTCTATATCCCATCGACGGCAGTCGATGTTGCCGCTAGCATGCTTTTATTTAAATATTGTTATGTTGAATATTCAGCAATACTGAGCGATGTAATGGTAACTGTGGTGCACTAAGTGCACGTGGTATGAGATTAGCGTACTGGGTACGCAGTTGGCTGGTTCTTTACATGTCTACATGGTGTTCACGTGTAGTGGACTAAAAGTGCAAGTGGTTTACGTGATTCTTCACGTGGTTTGTGTGACGTGCACGTGGTTTTGTGTACGTGTCGAGTAGTACGACGCCTACCGTGGTTACCTCTCCAGTTGGGTGCCCCAGGTTCTCTGTGAGCCAGGCTGTTAGCTCGGGGCTTTGTCCCGGTACTTGTGTTGTACCGTCGAGGTCTGTGTCGTCTGACCTGGACACCCTCACTCCTTTGTTTGAGTTGTACGTCTGGCTGAGGGAAAGACGACAGTGGGACAGTGACTACCGTAGTTGTCTTTTAGTCACTTGTAGCGCGCTCGTAGTTGGGGGTACGGACACCAGTAGTCGACACTGGTCCCCAGCTAGTCCTTTTCCAGTGCCTCACTCTAGCGAGCCCAGGCCAGGGTCTCTAGAGGTGTCAGGCATGGGCCTGCGACCGTGTGGTCCGCAGGTGGTGGTGTTTAGTAGGTCTCCACAGTTGCTTGACCTTTTCACATGGAGCGGCAGCTGGACCTTTCGTCCGTGGTTGCGAGACTGAGAGGTAGACCTGTGTTAGCTTGTCCGAGTCAGTCTCTGGTGTCGCGAACTAGTTCACGTGGCTCGTGTTTGGCAGTCTCTACTTTAGCTCGTACACTTGTACTGGTTTACCGTTTAATTATTATAGTTGTTTTTCGTAGTCGGCAGACGGTGAATACTTTACAGCTTTCTTATCCTGTTTAGCTGTTTTATAAATTGTTGGTACTGTTTACTACTTTCGTACTTGTGTTTCGGTTTTGCTCGGTGTTGGGGGAGTTCCCTACTGAGCCAGTGACTAGCGAGGCTCACCCCTACCCCCACAGGTGAAGGCGAGGAGGACGTCTCTCGACCGTCGTCCAGTTCAGAGCCGCGTCGTAGCGGTGCAGGGTCAGTACCTCCAGCTGTGTAGTAGCAGCTCCAGCAGTGTAGTGTGGCAGTAGTAGTGCTGCTAGTTGTTTACTTCTTCCAGTTGTACCTCGGGGTATGCCCCAAGCTCTTGTACTTCCTTTTCTTTTCTTGGAAATATGGCTATATAAACTTTTGAAATATATATATGAAATGGTGTGTTCCTTTGTGTTTTCACGGACTATGGTATGGTATCCCTTGCGAGGCTTCGGCCCGTTCGCGGGAGGCGGACTCGGATCAAGTACGTTATTGGTTTAACGGGCTTGAACGAGGTGTTCCGTCACAGTTGGTATCAGAGCAAGGTCCGTGTTAATATAAGGGAACTAGAAAGATACATAGCATTATTTCGGTTTTTGTACACTACTGGTAGGGGCCCTGGTTTCTAATAGTTTGTTGTTTTGTTTTTGTTTGGTGTTTTGCTTATGTAGAAGTTTGAAATGGTAGATAGAAGAGATTGGGGTGGTGGAGGAGACGATCCAGAGGAGAGCACTCAGCGTATGATAGAGAGGATTTGGGAAAGCCTCATGGATATTCGGGCAAGGATGGATCAGCAGGCGCCGATGCCGCCAGCAGCAGTACCCCCAGTTGTCAGAGGGGTTGTACCTGAAGTTCCTGTACCACCACCGCCAGGGATGGAGTTACCTTTTGTGCCACCATCACCACCAGTAAGAGTAATGGAGGAACCAATGATGCAAGTTGAGAAGTTTCTGAGATTGTAGCCGCCCACTTATACGGGAGGGCCGAATCCAGATACGGCGTAGCACTGGGTCCATGAGATTGAAAGGGTCTTTACGACCATGAGGTGTCTGGCAACAGATAAAGTAGTATTAGCTACTTACCAGTTGAGGGGTTTTGCATTGGAATGGTGGCGATTGAAGATGCAGACCACTTTCTCCGGTAGAATAGAAGAGGCTATCACTTGGTCGGAATTTCTTGATGTATTTAACGATACATTCTTTCTGATTCAAGTGCAGCATGTGAAGAGAGAGCAGTTTCGGACACTCCAGCAAGGTAACTCTTCAGTTTTAGAGTACCAGATGAGGTTTATGGCGCTTAGCCGATATGCGCCTTATGTAGTATCAGATAATAATATGATGGTTGAGTATTTTATTAGAGGTTTGAGAGTAGAGTTGCAGAATGTTGTAGTGCCACTTATGTGTAAAATAGTGGAAGAAGCAGCTCAGAGGGCAGCTACGTTGGAGAGGTCTATTCGGACTCGTCAGGTGGGCGAGTCAGGCTCAGGTTGTTTTCGGCTACCGCAACAGTCAATGAGTGCGAGTAAGGGTAAAGCACCAGCAGGACCTTCTTCATCAGGTTTTGGTAAATGGGGTCAGAAATTGAAGCAAGCATTCAAAGGTAAAGGAAGAGGATGGGGAGGTCAACAGCAATTTCAGCAAAGTCGTGGTAGACCAGAGGTGGAAGAGTCGCAGCAGAGTACTGTCAGACAGCCTATTATTCCACCAGGGTATAGATGTTATAATTGCAATCAGCCGGGGCATTTGATTCGTAATTGCTCCTATCCGAGAGAGTATGGGTATGGAAGAGGTGTGCAGCAGCAGCAGCCTCAGCAGTTTCAGCAGCCACAAGCAGGTCGTGGCAGAGGAGTACCGCAGCAGCGGGGAAGGGGCCGGGTTATGGCTATCACCCGAGCCCAGGCGGAGGCATCAAATATGATAGAAGGTATTTTACCTCTTTATGACTATTCAACAAGAGTTTTATTTGATTCGGGTGCCTCTCATTCTTTCATTTCTGAAGAATTCCTGGATTGTATGGTTCAACCTTTAGAAGAAAAGTCTTGTGAGTTAGTTGTGGAAGTTCCCTCGGGTGAGTTCCTGCTCACTTCGAGCTATGTAGATGAAGCTCCTATTGTGATCGAAGGGAACCAGATGCCAGGTCGGTTGTATGCCCTGCAGTTGACAGATTATGATATTATTTTGGGTATAGATTGGCTTGAGATTTATGGAGCAATGTTAGATTGTAGAAAGAAGAGGATCAGGTTTTGTCATCCTAATGGTGCAGTATTTGAATATCAAGGTATGCCTTTTTATACCTCTAAGTTTCTAATTTCTGCAATTAAAGCTAGAAAGTTGATAAATGTTGGATGTGTGGCTTATTTAGCCTCAGTGAGTTTGGTAGAAGCTAGTCAGTCAGTAGAAGCAGTTCCCGTGGTTAGGGAATTTGCCGATGTTTTTCCTGAAGATTTGCCTGGTTTAGCTCCACATAGAGAGGTGGACTTCACTATTGAGTTGCTGCCAGGTACCATGCCGATTTCTAAAGCTCCATATCAGATGGCACCAGCAGAACTTAAAGAATTGAAAAAGCAATTAGAAGAGCTGTTGCAAAAATGGTTCATTAGACCAAGTCATTCCCCGTGGGGAGCACCGGTGTTGTTTGTGAAAAAGAAAGATGGGAGTTTTCGGATGTGTATTGATTATAGAAAGTTAAATGATGTGACCATTAAGAATAAATACCCATTGCCGAGGATAGATGATCTGTTTGATCAGTTGCAATCGGTAAAATATTTTCTGAAACTGATTTGAGGTCCGGGTACCATCAGTTGAGAATTAAAGAGGAGGATATAGATAAAACAACATTCAGAACCAGATATGGTCACTATGAATTTGTGGTTATGCCATTTGGGTTGACCAACGCTCTTGCAGGTTTTATAGATCTGATGAATAGAATTTTTCATCCGTATTTAGACCAATTCATTGTGGTCTTTATTGATGATATTCTGATTTATTCAGCATCTGAAGAGGAGCATTCAGCTCATTTGAGGTTTACTCTGCAATTGTTAAGAGATAATCAGTTGTTTTCCAAATTCAGTAAGTGTGAATTTTGGTTGAAAGAAATTCAATTTCTGGGTCATGTTATCTCAGCTAAAGGAGTAGCAGTGGACCCAAGTAAAGTGGAAGCAGTGATGAAATGGGAAGTGCCTAAGACAATTACTGAGATTAGAAGTTTTCTGGGATTAGCAGGTTATTATAGGCGCTTCATACAAGATTTTTCTAAGATTGCGGCACCTATGACCAAGTTGACCAAGAAAAGTGTGCCTTTTGTGTGGTCCGGTGAATGTCAGAAAAGTTTTATGGAATTGAAGAAAAGACTTACATCCGCACCCATATTGACATTACCGGTAGGGAGTGGTGGTTTTGTAATATATACAGATGCTTCAAGGAGAGGACTTGGCGCAGTGCTCATGCAGTATGGTAAAGTAATAGCTTATGCGTCTAGGCAATTGAAGCCAGCAGAAGAGAATTACCCCACTCATGATTTAGAGTTGGCAGCAGTTGTGTTTGCCTTGAAGATGTGGAGGCATTATCTGTATGGTGAGAGATTTGAGATCTTTACAGATCATAAAAGCTTGAAGTATATCTTCTCACAGAAAGATTTGAATCTCCGTCAGCGCAAATGGATGGAATATTTAAAAGATTATGATTTCAGTTTGGCTTACCATCTGGGTAAGGCCAATGTTGTGGCTGATGCCTTGAGCAGAAAGGCATATATAAATCTGATGATGATTAAAGAGTGGAAGTTGTATGAAGAGATAGTGGAGAATTCCTTGTATGTGCCCAATAGTCAGCGGCGGGCAGTACTAGCTGCTAGTGCTGTAGAGCCGTCTTTGTACTGGCAGATTGTTGAGGCTCAGAGAGCAGATGTAAATTTAGCTGAGATTGTAAAAATAGAAGGAGTTACCATTGATGATAATTGTGTGGTTAGGCTCAGAGGCAGGTTGTTTATACCGGCTGAAAGAGAAGTAAAGCAGCGAGTGTTGGAGGAGGCTCATAAATCCAGGTACACTATCCATCTGGGTAGTACTAAAATGTACCACGATTTGAGGAAGCATTTTTGGTGGCCTCATATGAAAAAGGAAATAGCAGAATTTGTTGCAAAGTGAGCTATCTATCAACAGATTAAAGCAAAACATCAAAAGCCTGGAGGTCTATTGCAACTGTTACCCTTTCCACAGTGGAAATGGGATGATATTGTGATGGACTTCGTGGCAGGCTTACCAAGGTCAGCTTCGGGACATAATGGAATATGGGTATTTGTTGACAGATTGACCAAGGTGTGCAGATTAGTGGCAGTAAGTATGTCTTGGACAGTGGACAGTTTAGCAAAGGTTTATGTTGAAAGAATTGTTCCACTGCATGGTATTCCGAAGACTATTGTGTCTGACAGAGATCCAAGATTTACTTTTGGTTTCTGGAGAAGTCTACAGAAAGTAATTGGCACTGAGCTGAGATATAGCTCCGCTTATCATCCCCAGACAGATGGCCAAACAGAAAGGACTATCCAGACTATTGAAGATATGTTAAGGGCTTGTTGTTTAGTATGGGGAGGTAGCTGGGAGCATCATTTGGGAATGGTTGAGTTTGCCTATAACAATAGTTATCATACTAGTCTTGGGATGGCACCGTATGAAGCTTTATATGGAAGGCCATGTAGAACCCTATTGAACTGGCATGAAGTGGGAGAAAGGCAGTTAGTGGGTCCTTAATTGATTCAGAAAACCACAGAAGTAGTGAAACTTATTAAGGAAAAATTGCAGGCAGCTCAAAGTAGACAAAAGAGTTATGCAGATATCCGAAGGAGACCACTTTAGTTTGAAGTGGAAGATTTTGTTTTCTTGAGAGTTTCCCTGAGTAAAGGTATTATGAGGTTTGGCAAGACTGGAAAATTGAGCCCAAGGTATGTGGGACCTTTCCAGGTAATTGAAAGAATTGGGGAAACAACTTATAGGCTGGATTTGCCAGCAGATTTTGCGGATGTCCATGATATATTTCATGTTTCTATGTTAAGAAAGTGTATTGAAGATCCAGCTCAAATATTCAGTTATCAAGGTGGTGACCTAAGGCCGGATATGACCATGCCAGAGTATCCAGTGCAGATCACTGATCGAAAAATAAAGAAGCTAAGAAGTAAAGAAATCGAGCTAGTTAAAGTGCGATGGGAAAATAGGTTGGGTGGTGAGGATACCTGGGAATTAGCCAAAGAGATGGCTAAGGGGTATCCTTATCTGTTTGAATGAGGATTTATGTTTCTTTTTAGATGATAGTAGTTGTAAAAAATGTGCATATTTAAGTTGTTTATGCTTGAGTTGTGTTATGAATTTCGAGGTCGAAATTTTCTTTTTAGATGATAGTAATGTAACATCGCGTGCTTTTTGGATCCTTACGGATCATGTGTGTATTGGTTGAGGTGGCCATTGTGAGGCCAGTGTGGTTTGGTCGTGTGGTGTGCGCAGGTTTGGTGCAGGTTTGGTCTTGAAACAAGATAGGACCTGCTGTAGTTGATTAGGGGTTGACGGCCAGGTGTGGTCGTTGACAGTGTTGGCGTCCATGTATTTTGACGTTTACTCTATGAACTTGGCGACAAGGGATATGGACATCTAATCTTGGCGGTCTGATTGGCGACAGCCTGGTTGACGCCAACCTGTGTGCCCTGCAGAATATAGGTCTACCCGAGGGCAGTTTCCTCAGCCCATTCTCCCTCTCCCTCGCCCTGTTTTCATGTTCCTTGCTTCTCTACTACTTCCAAAGGTTGCAAAAGGTTAATTGAAGGATCGTGAAACGCGAGGTGGTGACGAATCAGCCAAGGAAACACCGGAGCGAGGTGTAATCGCCGTAGGAGCTCGCGGAGGGTTTGGTGCGAAGCAAGAGAATTTAGGAGGTTTAAGCGTGTCCTGAGGTAGGGGACGATCCCTTTAGTTCATTCTAATCGCTTTAATGTGTTCTGAAAGCATGAAATGACGTGATAATCAGCGTTTCTGGGAAGGAAGTGATCCATGCGGGTTAAAGGGTGGTTTGATTAATTTAAGTAGCAAAACATGCGGTTACGATTTGGTTATAGTGTGTGGATGTTAGAGGAAGTATTTCCTCATGTTTTCTTGATGGTTTCGGGACCAAGAATACCTGTAGAATCGGTTTAGGGTTTCTACAGGAACTGGAGTTGAGGAGCTTGGCGTCAACATCGATTGAAGCCAGGTTCTTCAGCTGAGAACTAGACGGCCAGATTCCTTGCCGTCTATATCCCATCAACGGCAGTCGATGTTGCCGCCAGCATGCTTTTATTTAAATATTGTTATGTTGAATATTCAGCAATACCGAGCGGTGTAATGGTAACTATGGTGCACTAAGTGCACGTGGTATGAGATTAGCGTACTGGGTACGCAGTTGGCTGGTTCTTTATGTGTCTACATGGTGTTCACGTGTAGTGGACTACAAGTGCACGTGGTTTACGTGAGTCTTCACGTGATTTGTGTGACGTGCACGTAGTTTTGTGTACGTGGCGAGTAGTATGACGCCTACCGTGGTTACCTCTCCAGTTGGGTGCCCCAAGTTCTCTGTGAGCCAGGCTGTTAGCTCGGGGCTTTGTCCCGGTACTTGTGTTGTACCGTCGAGGTCTGTGTCGTCTGACCTGGACACCCTCACTCCTTTGTTTGAGTTGTACGTCTGGCTGAGGGAAAGATGACAGTGGGATAGTGACTGCCGTACTTGTCTTTTAGTCACTTGTAGCGCGCTCGTAGTTGGGGGTACGGACACCAGTAGTCGACACTGGTCCCCAGCTAGTCCTTTTCCAGTGCCTCACTCTAGCGAGCCCAGGCCAGGGTCTCTAGAGGTGTCAGGCATGAGCCTGCGACCGTGTGGTCCGCAGGTGGTAGTGTTTAGTTGGTCTCCACAGTTGCTTGACCTTTGAAGGATCGATAAAAGATGTGGACAAGATCTAGAAGGGGGGGGGGTTGAATAGATCTATGCCAACCAATGCGGAAGCTAAACCAATTTTGAAAAGCCTTTGAATCAGAGTTAGATTGAAAGTAAATTTCACAGATCTGAAGTGAGATTATGTGAGTTAAACAATTGGAGTGTGAAAAACAAGTTGATTAGATAGATTCAAACGATCCTATGCATTCATCTAACGAGGAGTAAATTCAAACCACAAGCAGACCAATGCACAGAGATTTTTAGGTGGTTCGGAAATCACACCACGTGACTCCAACATCCACCCCTCACACACAGTGAGGATCCACTAACAACCTGGGTAACACAACCCACACTGGAGCCTGACAACTCAGCAATTGAGTTAAACAACTCACACACTACCTAGAGCAAGACTACTCTAGACTCTGAGCAAGACTGCTCAACCACACAACTTGAGTACGACGACTCAGAAACCTGAGCACAAAGGCTCACAACCACTTGCTAGAATAAAAACAACAAGATGCAGATCCTCTAGCAATGATCTGATCTATTAAGGCCAATTCAAGAAAATTGGTGCAACAGATTATGCACAATTTCTAGAATAGCCAAGAAGAAACAAGAAGGACTTAAGACTCAAGGTTGACAGGTCTTGTTCTTCAAGAAAACTCCCTTGTAGAGGCCGAATTGGAAGAATCTTGGTCACTTGAAGTCCCCTAGCCGATGCTCTGCAACTTTGATCTTGGGATCTTCCTTGAGAGATTCACAATTGCTGGCTTCTACTTGATCTGCTCCTTTGAAGTTGATGCTAGTGCTTCATGTTGATCAGACTTCGATCCTTGTGCTTGGAGAAGGGTGAATTGAGGTGTGGAAGCACAGGAGGGAGCAAAACAGGGAGGAGGAACTCTCTAGCCGCCACTTTCAGTTGCTGGAGGCTCTTAGAAGGTTCTCTTAGGGATGAGTGCCCTTAAGGAGGGTATTTATACCCTAAATATCCGAAAGATACCCTTGGGGTACGTGGGCACACGATCCAATGTTGATCTGACATCTCCCTGGGGTGCCACGTGTCCAGGAGGGAATTTAAGTCACAGAGATTCCAGAGTGTGTCGACCTGCCCAAGAGGTGTGTCGACACACTGTCCCAGACTGGCAGAACAATTCCCTGGGAGAGGCCTCTAGTGTCGACTTGAGATGATCCAGTGTCGACCTGCTGTCCCAGACAGCAAAACAGGCCTTCTGGGAAAGCCATCTAGTGTCGACCTGATGCCATTTGGTGTCGACCTACTGTCCCAGACTGGAAAACTGGCCTTCTGGGAGAGCCATTAGTGTCGACCTGATGCCATTTGGTGTTGACCTGCTGTCCTAGTTTGATGATTTGTTTCTCTGGAACTTGTCTCTAGTGTCGACCTGCTCTGGACTAGTGTCGACCTGAGATGAACTTTTCTTCACATTTCTGCCTTTGTTCTGAACTATTGTGTCGACACCAAGGGTGGTTGTGTCGACACTACCTTTGCAGAAAATGTTGTTCCTGAGAAAATAAACACATAAATCATTAGTTAAATATATTATCATGAATATCAATGATAAATTGCTTGGAAACATGCTTTTTGAATATTGTGATTTCAGGTGATGTATTTTACATGTTTCAATGGTTATGCATTAAAATCACAACTTGTCATCATCAAAATGTGAGGAGAAATGAATTATATTCACACTCAACCCAACAATCTCCCCCTTTTTGATGATGGCAACATTAAGTTCATTTGGAATTGGAAATTTTCAATTAAATGTGATTTTAAGCATTTTCATTTTCCTTTATTTATACTTGTCAAGGACCTTTGAACAATTTTAGTGACATTTGAGAATTGACCACATGAAAAACACAATGTTGCAAAAGAAGGCTATTCTCACACAGAGGTCAAGCAGCTTGACAAGCATTCATCACATTCACATTCATTCAAAAGATTTGCAATCACATTTAAGGCACACAAATAAGAATAAGCACAGAAACTATTCATTTCATTTCATTCAAGATTTGAACATTACAATTTCAAACACACTTCTCCCCCTTTGACATTATCAAAAGAAGTACATTATTGAGGAGGAGGAGGAATGGGTAACAAAATTTGCTCAATATCTGATAGCCTCTTGTCCATTGAAGTCAAACTAGATTTCATTTGAGTTTGTAGAGTGGAGAGTCTTGTGTGCAATAGATTCTCCATTCTTTCTGAATTTTCTGACAAGGAAGCTTGAAGAGCACTGAAGTCATTTGACCTTGGCTGTGAAGAGGAAGATGAACCAGTTGACCAACCAGGCCTATTCAACACTTTGAATTCTTGCTTGAGTGCAGACATTTCTTCATCTATGTGAGCAGACAGGTTTCTCATACCTTCCATGTTATCAACCAGATGTGCAAAAGATAGTCTTGTCTTTGAAATCTGAGCGAGTGTCTCCTTTGTGTTGAAGACATCAGCTTGGGAATTTGCCAAAATTCCCTGAAGAACTATTTCCAACTTTTTCTGGTGCTCCTTCAGCTCAATCGAAGCATCTGCCATTGTCCCAATCAACCTGTTGAACCTTTGGGCAGCATGGTCTGAGGCTGCCTTTGCTCAATGAACTTAGCAGATACTGTGTTCTCCAATCTCTGAATCCTCAACTCAAAATTTGCTGACATGGTCTGAATAGATGTGTTCAAGGTATCAAATTTGTCATTTAGTAAAGTGAGCAACTCTGGTGGAACAGAAGGTCCACCAAAGGAGGAGGATGCATGAACTGGATGTTGTGGAGAAAAAGATGGGATTTCAGTGTCAAAGTTCATGGAGGAGGAAGGCTGAATTTGAGGTGAATGAGGGACAACAAGTGGGTCATTAGCTTGAGCTGCCATAGGAGGCTGATCCTCATGTACTTGAGGCTGGTCCTCTTGCATTGGAGGCTGGTCCTCTTGCATTGGAGGCTGTTCCTCTTGCATTTGAGGCTGGTCCTCTTGGACCACATGGGCCTCTACTGTAGCTGGCCCTCTCCTCACTTGATCCCCAACAATCCTAAAGCCCATGAATTTCTGAACATGCTTAAAGCAATATATGTTGGACTTAGGAATCTTCTCAGATTTTTCATTCTCTAGAGGCACACCAAAGTGATTGAAGACTGCAGTCAAATGGGCTGCATATGGAAGTGATCTTTTCAAATCTGCCCTGGTGGTCTCAGAGATGATCTGGAACATGATTACATGAAGGTTTATTTGAGGTTCTTGCTCATACAGAAAAGGACAAACCTTTGAATGTCTGTTAGCCTATCTCTCCCACCACCTTGAGGTGTGATGATGGTAGTGAGCATGTGATGAGTAAGCCTCAACACAGGGGGAAAGGTGTTGGTGTTGAATTTGGTGACATGGGTTTGCTTAATATCTGACTCATCTGCAGGCAAACCAGTCATTATGGTGTAGGCTTCATGGAGATTAAATTCAAAATTGTGATAATCTTCACCTTCATCTGGGATCTTGAAGATTGTGGCTGCTAGGTCTGTTGGCATGTCAATGGCAATACCTTTGACTTTTGACTTGTACCCTTCATCTGTGCATTCCAAATTCTGATAAAACTCTTGTACAAGTCTAGGGTAAATGATACGAAATTCTGATATGAAAGACTGCCAAGACTGAAAGTTGAAGAAGTTCAAGACTTCAGGAAATGCAGCTATCAATTCACTGTCATCCAAATCTACTGCCCTTGGTTTCAGTATAGTCTTCCCGGCACTTAGGGGTTTGGAAGGGGGTCTCCTAGAGGGCTGGGAGGACTCTGATGAGGAGGATGATGAAGAGGATGAGGATGAGGACTTTGCAGAAATTTCAGGAGAAGAGTCTAGGGTTTTCCTCCTAGGGTACATGAACCCTTGACCAGAAGAGGATGCCCTACCTCTCTTAGCAGATGCAGATCCTGGCTGCTTGGCAGGATCATGGCGACGCTTGGTTCTCCTCTCAGAAGAAGGAACCTCATCCGCCGGAATGGGCCTTGCCGTAGCCCTTGATTTTGCTCCACGGCGAGGAATCTGCTTGGGTGCCATGAGAGCAAAATGGAATCGGGGATGATGGAGAGAGAGGAATGAGAGAAGATGGATGGAGATGAGATGGAGGAGAGAGGAGATGGAGAGGATTCAAATGGCCTGCCGGAAACCAGAAGAAGGGCGACCGTCGGGTCGACCTGGGGAAGAAGAAAAGGGTTTTAGATCCGCTGCCCCGCAGGAACATCAAGGCTTAACCGGTGCCCATGGTTTAATTTAGTCTGGCAGGTGGTCAGTGTCGACACTAGATGAGGTGAGTGTCGACCTGAGAGGAAAGTGTGTCGACACTAGATGGAGTAGTGTCGACCTGGCCTGATGAAAGATTTTGGATTTGAGTATGGAAAAATTATGTGACTTTTGGGACATCTTTATAATGATAAGCAATGGGTGGAATAATCATTTCAAGGATATTTAAGAGACTAAAAAATTCATTTGTTAAATTTTGCAAAAAATTCAACACAATTCAAGTTTTACACAAAATCCAACAGGATATGAGCATTCAGTGACTTGAGTCATTAAAATGATAATTTGAGGGATATAAGACATTTAACAATCAACTACACACTACCATATTCTTCAATTCCAAAGAAGAAAAAATAATCTTTTAGACTGAAATCAAGTGTGTTGACATTAAACAATTTTTAAGAACAACTTGATGATGGATAAGAGTGATTCTTTAAAACAAATTCTCCAATGACATACATATTGTTTTGAAGCAAACTATCAAATGAGATATATCTTGTTCACTCAAGAACTAATGCTTTTCACACACTATAGTCCCTGGATACTGAAGATTTATCTATTATCAAGTCTCAAAGGGGTAAATGATGACCTTTTGACATGAAAATATACGTTTATCAGACGCCAATATCTCCAGTTACTCAGTCATCATCAAAAATTGGGCATAATTATTTTGTTTTGCATTTATTTTTTATTTTTAATCCCCTTTGAACAGAGTTAGCATTAGTGCCTCATGACATACATGGCACTTCATTCATTGTGAAGGTGTGCAGTTTCTCAGCACATGTGCCATTGCTCTGTTGAATTGATATATTTTGGAGAGTTTTTGACAAAAAGACATCATCCATATCCAACATCAATTGCAAACAAAAACATGTTTAAAAAATCAAGACACACAATATCCTTCAGTCTTAGAAAGAAATTTGAATTTCTATGGTTTTGAAGAGTATAGGTGAAAGTTGACAAATGAATGTAAAAGATCACTCAAAGAATCATTTTGAGACTCTAGACACCTGAATGAGGACATCATGCAAGGAAATTGATGTAATGCAAGAAGAGTTTTGAATTTTTCGAAAGACATGACTTGTGAATTTTCTAGCTCCCCCTGAGATGAGAATTTCAACCACTTTTTATCAGAATAAAGATATGCAAGTTTTGAAATCAGGAATGATTCTCTTTAAAACAATAAAAGCTCCCCCTCAACAATTGCATATTCATTTCTTGGTACTTGGCGGAGACATATACTCTCGCATAGTGAAAGTGTCCAGACAAGCAGAACTTGTCCTTCTACAAATCACCATTTGATATACCAAGAAGTTCAACACAATGTGAGGTGAAGAGTTCATTGTCAAAAGGAGTTAGAAGTGAAAAGTAGAGAGATGTGATGAATCAAGGAAGCAAATGAGTATGATTATGCAAAGAACTCCCCCTCAGAATATGCCTAACACTCAACCCAATCCCAATGAGAGAAATCAAGAAGATGGACATTTACAAAGACCAAGTTCTCTCCTTAAAGATGAGAATCTACTGTCAGGAAGGGGTTTGGTGAAAATGTCAGCAATTTGCTTTTCAGTTTCTATGAAATGGAGTTCAAATGATTTCTTTGCTACCTCATCTCTCAAGAAATGATGCCTAATTTCAATATGCTTGGTTCTGGAATGCTGAATGGGGTTCTTAGACAGATTTATTGCACTTGTGTTATCACAAAGGATGGGAACACAACCTAACTCTTGATTGTAATCAAGAAGTTGATGTTTCACCCAAAGAATTTGGGTTCCACACCTACCAGCAGCAACATACTCAGCCTCTGCAGTTGACAGAGCAACTGAATGTTGCTTCTTAGAAGCCCAAGAGATTAGGCACCCACCTAAGTACAAACACAAGCCACTTGTGCTTTTTCTATCTAATTTACAACCAGCATAATCAGCATCACAATAGGCAATCAAATCTAACTTGCAATTAGCAGGATACCAAATTCCTAAATCACATGTTCCAACAAGATATTTAAAAATTCTTTTAACAGCTAGCATGTGACTTTCTTTAGGATTTGATTGAAATCTAGCACACAAACACACACTGAATTGAATATCAGGTCTAGAAGTTGTAAGATAAAGTAGAGAGCCAATCATACCTCTGTAGGTTTTTGGGTCTACTGACTTACCATTGGAGTCTTCTTCTAGCTTAGCATTTATAGCAATTGGTGTGTTGGAGTGCTTGAGGTTTTGAAAGTCAAACCTTTTCAAAAGTTCCTTTACATACTTGGTTTGACTGATGAAGATACCCTCATGTGTTTGGTTAACCTGCAATCCCAAGAAAAACTTTAGATCTCCCATTAAACTCATTTCAAATTCATTTTTCATTTGATTGGAAAATTCATTGCACAGGCTTTTATTAGTTGAGCCAAATATTATGTCATCAACATAAATTTGGACTGCAATTATTTCTTTATTGACTGTTTTTGTGAACAGTGTTTGATCAACATTACCTCTAGAGTATCCTTTTTCAAGCAAAAAGGAGCTCAACCGGTCATACCAAGCTCTTGGAGCTTGTTTAAGACCATAGAGAGCCTTATGAAGCTTGAAAACATGGTTAGGATATTTTTCATTTTCAAATCCAGGAGGTTGTTCAACAAAAACATTTTCCTTGATATATCCATTTAAGAATGCACTTTTGACATCCATTTGATAGACTTTAAATTTCATGGAGGATGCAAAAGCAAGGAAAATTCTTACTGCTTCTAGTCTAGCTACAGGGGCATATGATTCTTCAAAATCAATTCCAAACTCTTGATTGTACCCCTTTGCAACTAGCCTAGCTTTATTTCTTATGACATGACCAGATTCATTCAGTTTATTTCTGAAGACCCATCTAGTGCCAATGATGGTTTGATCACTAGGTCTAGGTACTAATTCCCATACTTGATTTCTTTCAAATTGATGAAGTTCATCATGCATGGCATTAATCCAATCAGAACTTGATAAAGCTTCATCAATTGATTTTGGTTCAATTTGGGAAATTAGAGCTAGTGGGTCTTCTTCAATAGCATGCATGAAAGATGATCTAGTCCTAACTCTATCATGTAAATTACCAACTACATTATCCAAAGGGTGATCTCTTAAGATTCGATGTTCAGATGTTACCTGTTGAGGGGTACTCAAATTTGGAGCAATGTTACCTGTTCCACTTGAAGATGGTGAATTGTTGTTCAAGTTCTCACCACAGTCTTCAAGCTCCTCAACAGTTGGTGAAGAGTCCACAATGAAGTCATCCTCTTCACTGTCTTGTTTTTCCCTGCAAGATTTAGAAGTGTTAATTGAAAAGGAATTTTCATCAAATATAATATGTGGAGATTCTTCAACAGTTTTGTTTTTGAGAATGTACACTCTGAAAGCTCTTGACACTTCTGAATAGCCAAGGAAGATGGCTTCCTGACTCTTTGCATCAAACTTGTCAAGATTTTCTTTATTATTGTTGTGTACATAACATTTGCACCCAAAGGTTTTGAAATAAGAAACAGTTGGCTTTTTGTTTTTCAATAACTCATAGGGGGTTTTTCTGATTTTTGGTCTGATCAAGGCTCTATTCAGTATGTGATTTGCTGTGTTTACAGCTTCAGCCCAGAAGGATTTGGGCAACTTACTTTCTAAGAGCATGGATCTAGCCATCTCCACAAGAGTTCTATTCTTTCTTTCCACAACTCCATTTTGTTCTGGAGTTCTTGGTGAAGAAAACTTGTGGAATATTTGAAATTCAGCACATAAATCAGAAAAAGATTGGTTTTCAAATTCACCCCCATGATCAGTCAAAATATTTTTGATTTTATATGAATAATTTGTTAAGGCAGTGGTACAGAATTTCCTGAACTCAAGACAAGAATCACTTTTGTGGGACAAGAAGATAACCCAAGTAAATCTAGTAAAATCATCAATGATTACGAACCCATATCTCTTGCCACTTAGACTTAGAACTCTTGTTGGTCCAAAAAGGTCCATGTGGAGTAGTTCTAGTGGCCTAGATGTGAGTACTTCATTGAAGGTCTTAAAAGATTTCCTGGTTTGTTTTCCTTGGGCACAGATCCCACAAACTTGATTTTCAATGTTAGAGAAAGATTCAGGAAAACCCTTAACCAAATTCAGCCTTAACAATTTATTCATTGTTCTGAAACTTGCATGGCCAAGTCTTTTGTGCCAAGTCCATGCAATTTCATCTTTATTTGCAACAAAACAGAGATTTTCAGAAAAGTTTTTATTAAGGTCAATCATGTAAACGTTGTTTTCCCTTTTTCCACAAAATTTTATCTTATCAGTTGATGAATCAATGATCTTACAGAAATTGGATTCAAACACAACTTTGTGACCTTTGTCACATAGTTGGCTAATACTTAGCAGATTGTAATCAAGACCATCAACTAATAAAACACTGTCAACAGAGTTTGAGGAAGTTTGACCAACCTTTCCAGATCCTATGATCTTTCCTTTATTTTTACCTCCAAATGTTACTGAACCTCCCTCCTTCTCTAGCAGGAAAGAAAATTTGGCTCTATCTCCAGTCATATGTCGTGAACACCCACTGTCAAGGAACCACACATTTGAATTGGGTGCACGACCTTCCTGCAACATCAATTAGTGGAGAGAAGATTTTGGTACCCAAACAGAGTTGGGACCATCAGAATGTTTGAACACTGTTAACAAATCTTTTCTCACCCAAATTTGACTTGTTTTGATTTTGTTTTATTACATTGGTGTTCTCTGTCTTTTTCACTTTCTTCTTTCCTTTAGAAATGAAAACACCATTGTTTTTGTTTTTGGTAGGAGGGGAAGTTTTAATTTGAACATGAGAGTTTAGATGAGGAGGTGGAATCCAAGGATTTTGTTGGTACATCAGAAAGTTTGGATAGAAAAATTGGGGATGATACCAACTTGGGTTATGATACCATTGGCTCCAAGAATTGGTCCAATCAGCTTGATATGCTGTCTTGGAGGTCCAAGGTTCTTCATTAATGACTTCCTTTGACTTTTTCTTATTTTTCAGATTTTTATTTGAATTTTTTATTTTGTGGTTTGTCTTGGTTGATGTTGAGCAGGTCGACCTGTCCTTGACTGGTGTCGACACAACAGCCACAGAAGCCTTCTTCTTGTGGACTGGTGTCGACCTGTCAGGAGATTGTGTCGACCTGGTTGCCTTGTTTTTGTTCTGAGATTTTGGACTTTTTGGTGTTTTGCTTGATTTTTGTTTGATTTCACTGTTTTCAAGACTAGGACCTTTGACAAATTTAATTAAGGGTGCTTTATCCTTTTTCTCACCAGATTTGTCTTTCTTGGTTTTTTGTTTGTTAAATCCTAGTCCATGAGAGATTGATTTCATGTTTGTTCCCAGCAAGGCCTCCAGATTATCTTTACCATTTGTAAATGTTTCAATAACTTCATCTTTTTGTTTTAGCTGGTTTTCCAAGATTTTGATTTCTTCAATCTTTTGTTCTTTATCTTGGTTTTCTTTTTCCAGCTTTTCAGATAGTTCTTTGAATTCATTGGTGGCCTTTTGAGAAGCTAACTTGAGTTCATCAATCAAGTTCAGAAGATTTTCTTTTTCTTCATTCAATTCTATTACTTCATTTTCTAGTTCACAAATTCTTTTGTTTGAAGATTGGTTATGATAAATGTTTTCAATTTTCTTTTTGATGTGTTTATTTTCTTTTCTCATTTCAGAATATTTTTCTACAAGTTCAGCATAAGCATCCTGCCAATCTTCAACTGAAAAATCTTCAAAAGAAGTGCTTACCTTTCCATCCGAACTATTTGCCATGAAGCATATCTCCTCACTTCCAGAGCTTGAGGATTTTTCTTCTTCTTCTTCTTCACTTGAGTCTTCATCAGACCAAGTGGCTACCATGGCCTTTGGCTTCTTGAATTTGTGAATTTTCTTGTGCTTCTCCTTCTTGTTTTCAGGACATTCTCCCTTCATATGTCCTGGCTTATTGCACCTGTAACAAATGACATTAACGTCAGATTTCTGATTCCTATTAGAATTAACATTAGAAGAGGAAATATTTCTTTTACCTGATGGGAATTTCTTTTTCCCTGAGAATTTTCCTTTTCTGTATTTTAGGAATTTCCTGAATTGCCTGGTCATGAGGGCAAGCTCATCCTCATTGGACTCAGACTCATCAGAACTTGTTTTCTCTTGGTTTTTGTCTTTGTTACTTGATGAGGCCTTTAATGCTACTGGCTTGGTTTTGATTATGTGTTCCTCATTTCTCTTTAAATTAATTTCATATGTCATTAAGGATCCTATCAACTCATCCAAAGAAATTTTGGACAGGTCTTTAGAATCTTCAATGACAGTGGCCTTGGTGTGCCATATTGAAGAGAGAGAACGCATGATTTTTCTTACCAAGTCAGCATCCGTATAGTCCTTACCTAAGGCCTTCAGTCCATTGACTATGATCATAAACCTGGCAAACATTTCAGAGATTGTCTCATTAGATTTCATCATAAATAACTCATATTCAGAGACAAGTATATTAGCCTTGGTTTCTTTAACCTGTGATGTTCCCTCATAGAGTAGCTCAAGTTTATCCCACATCTCTTTGGCAGACTTGCACATTGAGATTCTCGAGTACTCTTTAGGGTGAACAACACATTGAATCATGTTCATTGCACTATAATTCAATGTAGCTCTTCTTATTTGTTCCCTAGTCCAGGTATCTTCCTCTCCCTGGTTTTCATAGGGTCCTACCTCCACTACTTTCCAGATTTCATAGTTTTGGGCTCTTAGAAACACTTGCATTCTATTTTTCCAATAAGAATAGTCCGTTCCATTAAAGAATGGTGGCCTATTTATGGAATGGCCCTCAGCTATGAATCCTCTGGAATCCATTTAGTTAAAAGATGGTGCAAAGAAGGAAACACTCAGCAAGCAAACAATCAAGCAAACAAATCACACAAAGTACTCAGAAATCACTCAGATCAAATCAGATCAGATGTAAACCCGCTCTGATACCAATTGAAGGATCGATAAAAGATGTGGACAAGATCTAGAAGGGGGGGGGGGGGTTGAATAGATCTATGCCAACTAATGCGGAAGCTAAACCAATTTTGAAAAACCTTTGAATCAGAGTTAGATTGAAAGCAAATTTCACAGATCTGAAGTGAGATTATGTGAGTTAAACAATTGGAGTGTGAAAAACAAGTTGATTAGATAGATTCAAACGATCCTATGCATTCATCTAACGAGGAGTAAATTCAAACCACAAGTAGACCAATGCACAGAGATTTTTAGGTGGTTCGAAATCACACCACGTGACTCCTACATCCACCCCTCACACACAGTGAGGATCCACTAACAACCTGGGTAACACAACCCACACTGGAGCCTGACAACTCCACAATGAGTTAAACAACTCACACACTACCTAGAGCAAGACTACTCTAGACTCTGAGCAAGACTGCTCAACCACACAACTTGAGTACGACGACTCAAAAACCTGAGCACAAAGGCTCACAACCACTTGCTAGAACAAAAACAACAAGATGCAGATCCTCTAGCAATGATCTGATCTATTAAGGCCAATTCAAGAAAATTGGTGCAATAAATTATGCACAATTTCTAGAATAGCCAAGAAGAAACAAGAAGGACTTAAGACTCAAGTTTGACAGGTCTTGTTCTTCAAGAAAACTCCCTTGTAGAGGCCGAATTGGAAGAATCTTGGTCACTTGAAGTCCCCTAGCCGATGCTCTGCAACTTTGATCTTGGGATCTTCCTTGAGAGATTCACAATTGCTGGCTTCTACTTGATCTGCTCCTTTGAAGTTGATGCTAGTGCTTCATGTTGATCAGACTTCGATCCTTGTGCTTGGAGAAGGGTGAATTGAGGTGTGGAAGCACAGGAGGGAGCAAAACAGGGAGGAGGAACTCTCTAGCCGCCACTTTCAGATGCTGGAGGCTCTTAGAAGGTTCTCTTGGGGATGAGTGCCCTTAAGGAGGGTATTTATACCCTAAATATCCGAAAGATACCCTTGGGGTACGTGGGCACACGATCCAATGTTGATCTGACATCTCCCTGGGGTGCCACATGTCCAGGAGGGAATTTAAGTCACAGAGATTCCGGAGTGTGTCGACCTGCCCAAGAGGTGTGTCGACACACTGTCCCAGACTGGCAGAACAATTCCCTGGGAGAGGCCTCTAGTGTCGACCTGAGATGATCCAGTGTCGACCTGCTGTCCCAGACAGCAAAACAGGCCTTCTGGGAAAGCCATCTAGTGTCGACCTGATGCCATTTGGTGTCGACCTGCTGTCCCAGACTGCAAAATTGGCCTTCTGGGAGAGCCATCTAGTGTCGACCTGATGCCATTTGGTGTCGACCTGCTGTCCCAGTTTGATGATTTGTTTCTCTGGAACCTGTCTCTAGTGTCGACCTGCTCTGGACTAGTGTCGACCTGAGATGGACTTTTCTTCACATTTCTGCCTTTGTTCTGAACTATTTTGTCGACACCAAGGGTGGTTGTGTCGACACTACCTTTGCAGAAAATGTTGTTCATGAGAAAATAAACACATAAATCATTAGTTAAATATATTATCATGAATATCAATGATAAATGTGCTTGGAAACATGCTTTTTGAATATTGTGATTTCTGGTGATGTATTTTGCATGCTTCAATGGTTATGCATTAAAATCACAACTTGTCATCATCAAAATGTGAGGAGAAATGAATTATATTCACACTCAACCCAACAACCTTTTCACGTGGAGCGGCAGCTGGACCTTTGTCCGTGGCTGCGAGACTGAGAGGTAGACCTGTGTTAGCTTGTCCGAGTCAGTCTCTGGTGTCGCGAACCAGTTCACGTGGCTCGTGTTTGGCGGTCTCTACTTTAGCTCGTACACTTGTACTGGTTTACCATTTAATTATTACAGTTGTTTTTCGTAGTCGGCAGATGGTGAGTACTTTTACAGCTTTCTTATCCTGTTTAGCTGTTCTATAAATTGTTGGTACTGTTTACTGCTTTCGTACCTGTGTTTCAGTTTTGCTCGGTGTTGGGGGAGTTCCCTACTGAGCTAGTGAATAGAGAGGCTCACCCCTACCCCCACAGGTGAAGGCGAGGAGGACGTCTCTCGACCGTCGTCCAGTTCAGAGCCGCGTCGTAGCGGTGCAGGGTCAGTACCTCCAGCTGTGTAGTAGCAGCTCCAGCAGTGTAGTGTGACAGTAGTAGTGCTGCTAGTTGTTTACTTCTTCCAGTTGTACCTTGGGGTATGCCCCAAGCTCTTGTACTTCCTTTTCTTTTCTTGGAAATATGGCTATGTAAACTTGTGATATATATATATGAAATGGTGTGTTCCTTTGTGTTTTCACGGACTGTGGTATGGTATCCCTTGCGAGGCTTTGGCCCGTTCGCGGGAGGCGGACTCAGATTAAGTACGTTATTGGTTTAACGGGCTTGAACGAGGTGTTCTGTCACATGAAGGGCTAGCAATATCCATCTTACTGTGCACCTCACAAGGAAACCCATGGGCCCCACTTCCTGAATCAGAATTGCCGCAGCTCACCATCTTCCCAAGGGAAGCACCAGCCTGAATGGATTCCTTAGTTTGAAGAAAATGGTCCTCATTAGTAGGCAAGAGATGAAGCACCATATCACGCGTGGCCCCACTTGCATTCTTAGAATTATTCGTCATTCCACGGTTTATACCTGCAGAAGAAGGAAGTAAGCTAGCCTTGGGAAGGTGTAAGTCGCTAGCTGCACTTCCTTGTAGCATACCATCCGCAACAAGCCCTCCGTCATCTACTCCAACCGTATTTTGCACTACAATACCCCCGTTAGCAGATTTGTGGAGACGCGCAGGATCACCAGTGGCCCCACTTCCATGAGAATGGAAATCCGCCTCTTGAGTACCTTCCAATTCCTCCAAAATAGAGAAACGATTTTGCACAACACAATTCGAAGGTTGCAAGTCTGCAGAAACGATTGCACGATGCGTTTGCTACTATAGCTGCTGGGTCTTCGGTCGCCACTCTCTCCTGATTACTGTTGTGCCGGATTGGCATTCCCTATTGCCATGAACAAAGGAGTTGCACTCCTTGCACAACACCGGCTTCCATTCATATTCAACAAGAACCTTGTCGAAAGAACCATCAGCGTTCTGGATGTCAACTTCAGAAGGAAACTCTGCATGCACATCGACCAAGACACAAACTCTTACAAAATGAAGTATCTTCCTCGTTGCTGTCAACGTATCCATATGCAAAGGCCGACCCAAGAGACTTTTTTTTTGCTAAGTAATAATTGTATAGATGAACAGAGGAATGTACAAAACCTATGACCAAAAGAGCATGGTGCATAGAGACTAGACTCCAAATGGGACCAGGAGAGTGCACCCTACCTCAAAGAGGTAGAATGTTCTCACTCCACCGGTCACAACATTTGGATGTCAAAGATGGACAATTCATGACCACACAAGCTGTGGACTACGAATGAAAACAGAAGATTACAATGATAAAGAAAACTGACTATAAGATAGAGATGTTGTAGCGCCTAAAGATCTCCTTCTCCCTTTGCGATTTAATTGCTGGATTGTAGTCCTCCATGCATGATTTGATGTCTTGAAGGATACAAATGAGAAGTTGCATTTTGGATCTGTTCTTCACCTACTCGGGGCATCCAAAGATTTGGTGTAAAAGGGAAGCTCAGTCCTAGATTCATCGGTCCTTTTGAAGTGCTCGAAAGGGTTGGTGAGGTTGCTTACCGGCTGGCATTGCCACCAAACTTGGCATGTGTACACAATGTGTTCCATGTCTCCATGCTTAGGAAATAAGTATATGATCCTACACATGTCATTCGCCATGAGGAGCTGGTGCTAAACAAGGACATGACATATGAAGAAAAGCCAATCAAGATACTGGAACGGAAGGTGCAACAACTCAGAAACCATCCCATCCATGTGGTTAAAGTCCTATGGAATAATCGTGGAGTGGAAGAAGCCACATGGGAACCTGAAGGAATCATCAGACGGAACTACCCCGATCTTTTCGGTAAGACATTCTCTCCATTGTGATCTTATGAATTTGGGGACCAAATTTTTTTAAGAGGGGGAGGATGTAGCAACCTAGAATTTTCTTTTTAAAAATAA
The DNA here is from genome assembly GCA_014218235.1 of Colocasia esculenta. Classification (NCBI taxonomy): domain Eukaryota; kingdom Viridiplantae; phylum Streptophyta; class Magnoliopsida; order Alismatales; family Araceae; genus Colocasia; species Colocasia esculenta. The sequence goes on from CM024756.1 coordinate 70,566,229, forward strand.
AAATGTAATAATATTAAAAATTAACTCAATTGGAAAATCAAAGAAAAGAGAATTTATTAAAACTCATTAAAAGAAAAGAAGTAATGGGCTTTGCTAAATGGACCCTCTAGAATTTATTAGGGCCAAAATAGGGATTTTTAAAAGAGGAATAATAGAATAATACCCAAAATTCGTATATTTAATATTGCCTAAATAGAAAAGGGTTAATAAATCATTAAAATAGCTATTTGTGTTGGAATTGGATTCCTAAGCCTACCCTAATTGGTTGCCACAAAATTGCATCCCAACCAAACCCAATCGGGAGTTGGAAAGCTTGGAAGGGGGATAGAAATAGGCAATCTCAGAATTAAATAGGAATTAGGGTTCTATTAGGAAATAGAAACCCAAGTAGCTTAAATACTCTCTAAACTCTCCATGGCCGGCCCTAACACATTGCTGGGGCTTGCTGGATGAGGAGAGGAGACCAAGGAGGAGAGGAATTCATGGGAAGAAGGTTGGACCAAGCTTCAACCCGAGTTCTTCAAGTCCTAACCCTAGAAGATCAAATGAGTCAAAGGTAGGCATTCTCATGAGCAAAATTATAAAATTTCGTCTGTAGATTGTTCCAACCATCAGGAACAAAAGTCCTCTAGTTTCATAATTTTCTATCGAGCCAATATTTTCTTCTTGATTTTTAAAGTTTTGCACTCGTCATGACCCCGATCTTTCATCTAAAATCTAGAACTTCATGAATACTCGACCCCATGCTATGAAATTTTAACTAGAGATACTGATGGATGTTAGGCATCGTTTGCCTCTGAAAGCCCTAAATTTGATCCATCCTACTGCTCGAATTAATTCTTGCATCTCAACTGTACACTGTTCCATGTTCTTCGTGAATAAACCTATTTGAAGCATGCCGAAACCATGTCTGTTTTCAAATTCCTTTTTATTAACGTTCCCTCACCTGTCTAGATCGATTTGCAAGTGATTTTGCAATTTTTCATCCACTATACAATTAGTTTTAAATTTTTGAACGAACCTATGTCAAATAAGGGCAACCTGTACTATAATCCAAGGTGTTGTCCTTTTCCCTCTCGGACTCAGCCGCAGGACCTGAGAACGCGACGGCCCGATAGGCCGCGTTCTCAGGGCCCGTCGTGACACAGTACCTGTCGCATTCTGAATGCGACAGGCAACCCTGTCGCGTTCTGGCAGCCTGCTCTGGCCGACCTATCGCGACCTGTGCATGACCCTGTCGCGTTCTGATTTGACCCTGTCGCGACCCTTACAGGGGTACGTCGCGATCTGGGATTTTTGCATGAAACCCCCTCTTTCTGCAAGTCTTGATTTTCTACAGTAAAATCATGCCCTATTAACTCTCTTAAACACAGTAAACGAAGTTGTTAAACATGGATATATTTTAATCAATTAAAATCTTTCACATGACCTTTCATGTCCATGATTCTTCATGACACATGCACACACTTTGAACCATCCAATATGGCTTAACTCGGCATGAAAATATCTCATAATATATCTGGTAATTTATTTCAATAATATATTTAAATTGCCATGTTTTTAAATAAACTTGTCTTCATTTTCATGCGATGTTTTGGGAATACCGTTAACTACGCTCCACTGTTCTAGAATTCCTCTAGAATGTCAGGCACTTGTTTCTCTATAAACACCTTTTCTTGACTTGGACGAATTCTCCGTCAGATACTCCTTTTGCCGGACTAGTGAATCCTTGTTCAAGGCCTCCATAAGTCTCCTCTGTCCATGGATTTCCATATGGTCGACGAGCTGGTTGTACCCTAACACCTATGATACCCTTTACGGATCAACATGATCCAAACGGCTATTAGAAGTTCACTCTTATCTTAAATCACGCTGGACCTCTGGACCTGTGCATAACATTACCAACGGAAGGGTAGTAAATTCCACCTGACTGCCAACACCAATCGCACGTGTTGTCCAACTGTTACTACCGCCCGTTTACTCAACAATGTCCCTTAGTTCTCATCTATACTCTACTCGCTCATCTATTCTCATTCATTCTACTATCTTGTCTATTCATCTAGTGCTCTTGTCTATTTCTTGGTACTCTATATTGGTCATTGACTGATTGTCTAAAGATAAACAATATAACCAATGCCTGGCAATATATAAAGGGCCCGGTTTGGTCTTGGGATGTGCGCCCGAAAGTGCTATTTACCCATGGGAGTTAAATGACTAGAATGTTTGGCATTACACTCAAGTGCTATCTATCTCGACTATTTAAATGACAATCAAAAGTGCTATATTCTGTGGTTGTCTATTGACAACAAAGTGCTATACTATACTCGTTGTGCTATTTCTATACTTTGTGCTATTGTGCTATGGCCATCTTGCTATTTCGTGCTATGCTCGACTCTGGTGCTATATTTGGAAACTTGTGCTATTTCAATCACATGCTATCGTGCTATCTCTTATAGTACTTGACTCTCTCGCTCTATCATTAGTTACTCTGCCTTTTTAATACATTAATCATTTAAAGCCTACTTGATCCTGAGATTTAAGTCCTACTAGGCGTTATCGCTCACCCGGCGTTATTGGTTATGTGTTCTCAGATGAGACCGAGGAAGATGCTTACACTCCAGAGGATGGGAATGACCAGGAGTGAAGTCAAGAGTACCCTGGCGTCTTAGTAATATATTAGAGTCTTAGTTCGGTCTTTTGCTTTTATTCAATGTAATTGGGCCCTATAGAATGGCTCTGACATTAGTGGTTGTAACTAGACATTGGAAATTATTAATGAGATGAATTTGTTTTAGTATTTATTCTTGTCCAATGGTTTGATGTCTAGTACTCGCTCTGTACCCGTTTTACTTGCAACTGCCTCGCGTTCCGATATTCCACGTCGGGGCATGATAGGAGCAATCAATATGGATTATAAAGGCAATCAATGTGTAAGGCAATTGATATGAATAACAACAATCTATGTTTGATGACCAATCGATGTTGGTCAGCAATCGATGTGTAAGGCAATCAATATATCTATTGACTGCCAACTTCGACTGGCCAAAATATAACGTTGTCAGTCGAAGTGGACTTCGTATATGATGAAGCTAAGCTTCGACTGATCAAGACCAAATCATGTATGACTTCGTATATGACGAAACTAAGCTTCGACTGATCAAGACCAAATCATGTATGACTTCATATATGACGAAGTAGACTTTGTATATGACAAAGCTAAGCTTTGACTGACCAAGACCAAATCATGTATGACTTCGTATATGATGAAGTTAAGCCTCGACTGATCAAGATCAAATCATGTATGACTTTATATATGACGAAGTTACTGGTCATTGCCAAATTATATAATGCGTGTTAATTTTATACCCAATGATAAAAAGGGGTTAGTCAAGATAAACATGTAAAGTATGGGCCATAAATCATGTCTAAAACCAAGTCAAATGTGGAAATATGGATTTGCTTCCTAAAACTTAGGGATGGATTGATAAGGAAATAACTCCTATGAAAGTTCTGAAACATAATAGGATTCTTACCAAGAGTTTAGGAGACTACAAACTTAGAAATTTCATCGTCACGACACTATAAAACCATCGTGAGACCCCATAGCCAACCCTAGATCTTTCTCTTCATTGCTGAATGTGGGAGGAATTTTTAGAAGCAAGGAGGAAGAGCTAGTAGCAAGGTTTCGAGGATCCTTCATCCCTTAGCAACTGCTTCGACTTGTAAGGGCCCTGGTGTTAGTAGCAACCAAAGGTAGATAATCTCGAGCACCAACTTAACATAGAGTATATCTTCTGAAAGTTCTTCAAGTCTAGTCTCATGTGTCCCCATTTTTCTTGATTTTACCATTCATGTAAAGAGTATCAGGTTATTTCTGAATTTCATGCATATTCTGAACCTTGTTCCTGGTATCTCTTGTAACTGGGTCAAACGAACATTATAGATCTATTTACCTTTCATTTCGAGCAATATCTTTCGTTATTGTCTGTTCCAGGAACCTTATATTTGGAGTTATGGATCATGCAAGTGAGTATACGTCTGTACTTTAAAAGCCATCAACCACATATTAAAAACATTAATTGCATGAATATGATTCTAACATTCTATATGGAAGTTATTGATCATACTCTCCATCAATTATGCCCCTTTCGTCCTTATGTTCCAACTCAAAGTTAAAACGCCTTGATATAATCTGTGTCATAACCATGTTGGTGAGAACACATGCTAGGTTTTGACATGAGTCTACTTGGTTTTTTTTTTCCATGATCCCTACTATGGCCTGACTTTCCTTATTGGATATGCTTTCTGATTATTGCGTGTACTGTTGTTCTTTGCATACGTAGTCAAGAAAGTCTTTATACTATATGGATTTGTTCATAGAGACTGTAGCACCTAAAAAATTTAGTAAATGAAAAATAAGAAATAAATTGGAAAATAAAAATCAATATTATCAAAATAGTATTATGGGCCAACATCCACTCATAGCCCAAAGAATGAAAGCCTAATGAGCAATAAATCCCCAAAATTCGTAACTTTAATTGGGCATAAAATAGAAATGGCAATTAGGGCAAAATCTAAGACAATTAGACTTCCATATTAACCCATATTCATGCCCAACAATATTATGGAGTTTCCAAATGGTTCTGCTACTCAAATTGGGGTGAGAATCCTCAAATTAAGGAAGTGATTAACTAAAACTCAGAGCTCCCCTTTCCTAGACTCATTAGGACTTCTAAACAACCCTAGAACTATAAGTACTCGTCATAAACCCCTTGGGGACTAGATACCAACTTGTTGGGGTCATGAGGAGCATAGCTTGAGCACTAGAGGAGGTGGAGATCGCCCCAACCGGAGCTCTCTTCACTAACAGCATTCTGCATCGACCTGTAGAAGACCTCTCTTAGGAACGATCAAAGGTAGGTGTTCTCGGGCCAAATCTTAACAAGCCATATACCATGTTAAAGCTCTTCGAGTCTAGTTTCGTATGTGTTGTGCCCCTGGTTTTGATGATGTCATGAGTCAAGAAAAATGTCATAAATATATATAAGAATTTTTCCAACAAAAGTTTTTATATGACAAGAAAATTCACAAAGTCAAATTATCTCATGAGAGTTGACCCTGATTGTTTAATAGGTTGGCACATGTCCCAGTGACTGAGTTACTGGAGTTCTGTGAAGCACTTGATTCGACACTACCCAAAGGAAAGGTTGACGCTAGACAGTCTTCCAGTAGCGCCGAAGTCTAAAGTATCGCATAAGGTCAACTCAAGTTGAAGAACAAGTCGACACTAGTTGGTCTTTTGGTTAGTGCTGAAGGAAAAAAATTGCATAAGGTCGACTCTAGATAAGAATTAGGTCGACACTAGTTGAATTCTTGTTAGCGCCTAGAGAAAAGAAATGCATGAGGTCGACTCCAAATGAGGATCAGGTCGACTCCACCAGTCTATGAGGTCGACTTCAGATGAAGATAAGGTCGACTCTACCATTCAATAAGGTCAACACTCAGAAAGGTCAGCTCTACACTTTGTATAGCTAGTCTCTACAGCAATCAAATGGAATAGGTCGACTCAAGAAGGCATGGAGTCGACTCTACTGAAGCATCTGCACTGGACGAAGTCATGTTCTATGTGAGTCGACACTATGCTCAAGTTGTGTCGACTCTCTGACACTTTTATTCTAGTGATGAAAAGAGTCTACCAACGCATTAGTTCTAGGCACATGACCCAAGTTCCAATGATTGGGTCTCTAGGCACACTATACAAGTTTCTGGAAGATACCCTCTTTGGAGGCAAAAAGCATCTCCCAGCGAATTGGGATTCTATTGGGGCCCACTAGGAAGATTCTGTGATGTTGATAAAAAAGGGACGCAACATCCTCTTCATAAGATAACACACACAAAAAAAGCAGAGTGGAGCAGAGAGCTTGAGTTCGGAGAAGAGAGCAGGCTTCAGTGTAGTCAACTCATCAAGAAGAAAGGATGCTGGATCGTTTCCTCTACCCGTATGAAGATCTGCTGCTGATCAATTGAAGCAGAGCATTGGATTTCAACCTAATTCATTGATGATTGATCCTTAAGTTGCTGCCAGAAGAAGAGACTGATGAGTTCAAGCCTGGAGAAGATGCAACTGGGAGTTCAAGGAGAAATCTGATTAGATCTCAACTCTAGTGAAACTACACGTAGAGTGTTTGCAATATTTCTGCATTCTTTCAGCAATTTCTATCGTTTTGGTTTTTCCATTTCTTCTAAACATGAAACTATTTTGCTGTCTGCTCTAGTCGGAGTAGATGGACTGATCCTGCACTTTGTGTGTGAGGATTGAGAGATTGATACAATCTTGAAGCTATGAATCAGCAGGCTCTATGAAGCTGTGAATCAGCAGTTGTATGAGTGTTTTCACACGTTTGGATTGTTGAGAGAAGCCTCACTTAGTTTAGTGAGGGGTGGATGTAGGTCTCCACACTAGAGCCGAACCACCTTAAAAATTCAGCATGCATTATGTGGTGTGTTATGCATTGGTTCTATTGCTTAGTCTGGTTTGATACAAGTTGCTCTTTCATATCCTAAGATCTATTTTGGGTTTTTAATTTTTAAGTGGTAAATATCTATTCACCCCCCTCTAGATATTCATTCCATACCCAACATGTGGTATTAGAGCTAGGCTCTCCAATTTTTGGTTTAACAACCAGGAGAGATCTGTATGGAATGGATTCCAGAGGATATATTGCAGAAGATTATTCTATAAACAGACCCCCCCCCCCCCCTATTTTGATGGAACTAACTATGCTTATTGGAAAACTCGAATGCAGGTGTTTTTGCATGCCCATGATCATCAAATATGGAGGGTAGTGAGTAATGGTCCCTATGAGTTACCCGAAGATGAAGAAAAGTGGACTCCAGATGAAATCAGAAGTCAAATGCAAACTAGAGCACTATGAACATCATGCAGTGTTTACTTCATCCTATAGAATTTTTGAGGGTCTCATCATGTGCTAGTGCGAAGGAAATATGGAATCGCCTTATGGTCATTTATGAAGGTACGTCTGAAGTGAAAGAAACAAAAGCTAACATGCTAGTTTTTGAATATGAAGCCTTTAAAATGAAGCATGATGAAACCATTTCAGATATATATGGTAGATTGACCTTGTTGACTAATGGCCTAAAGAATCTAGGAAAGACCTATTCAGAACAGGAACTCATTAGAAAAATTCTTAGATCTCTAACCCCTGTATGGCACACAAAGACCACTGTAGTGGAAGAATCAAGAAATTTATCTACTACATCTATTGATGAATTAATCGGCTCCTTGATGCCTTATGAATTGGGTTTAAAGAGAACAGAAGAAGATGTCAAGAAAAAGAAGCCACTTGCTCTCAAGGCAAGTCCAAGCATCAAGGAAGTCACTGATGAAAGTGAGTCATTCATCCACTTCTGAAAATGACTCAGGTGAGTTTGCCCTTATCACAAGAAAGTTTAGAAATTTCTTAGGAAAGAAGATAAGGGATTTTTGAAAAATAAATCACATGTAAACAATTTTTCAAAGCCTAAACAGTATGTAAATAAGAGATCTAACAGGGTTATATGTTATAATTGTAGGAAACCAGGGCATGTGAAATTAGAATGTCCTAAACCCTTGAAGAAGACTCAACCTAAATGGATAAAAAATAAACAAAAGGCTATGGTTGGAACATGGAGTGAAGAGGAAGATGATGATGAAGAAGGATGTTCAGAAGCTGAGGAATCACATACTAAAATTTGTCTGATGGCTAGAGGAGAAGAAGGAGATAAAGAAGAGGTAGTATCTCCATTTAAAGACTTTTCATTTAGTGATTGGGAACATGTTTATTTTGAGTTGCTTGATCAATATGATGAAGTTAAAAGGAAAACAAAGTGCTTAAAAGAAAATGAATCATATTGTTCATGATACCTCAATGGAAGAGAGAAAAGGAGTTTGTTCAAGAAATCATTGGGTTAAAAGAAAATGTTTGTGAACTGAAAGTCAAGGAGATAGAATATGTAAAGAAAATGAAATTGATTGCTGAAAAATATGATGCCATAAAAAGTGTGAATACTGAAATGAAGAAAGAAATTGAAAATCTTCATAAAGAAGTAACCTGGAGACAAGAAGCTTTGGAAAGATTTGTGAGTGGTAAAAACAACTTACAAGCATTTCTTGGAATAAAAGTGAACTTCAACAAAGAAGGATTGGGTTTCAATCCTTCAAAGAAAAACTTTGAAAACCATCACATTTATTTCTTCAACAAATTCAGAAACCTCCTCATCTAGAAAACAACTCAATGGGAGGGAAACTTAAAGAAATGAGAAAATAGAAACTGTTAAAAATTCTGAACCAGAAAAATTCAAAAAAAAAGGTAAAGCAAATACTGGAATCAATCACATGACTGTGTAGGTCAACACTATTCCTATGGTAGGTCGACACCTTCATACACCAGACCACAGAACATGTCTAGGTGGACTCATGGTAGGTTGACACCTTCATACACTAGACCACAGAACATGTCTAGGTGGACTCATGGTAGGTTGACACCTTCATACACTAGACCACAGAACATGTCTAGGTGGACTCATGGTAGGTCGACACCTTCATACACCAGACTATAGAACATGCCTAGGTGGACTCATGTAGGTCGACACTATCCCTATAGAGTGTCGACACACTCTTACAACTTTGCTAGATCTAGACATTCAGAATATCCCAAAAGGTCTAGTTATTAGAATTATTCTTGGTTTCCTCAAAAGAACACTGAAGGTAATTTCTTTTTTTTTTGGTCGGTCAACCAAGGAAAAGAATAAATTAATAAGAAGGTTAAAAGTACAATAGAAGGACGTGAGATACAGAAATCCAAGACCTAAAAGACAACAAAGAAAGGGGATGACACTACAAATCAGTGACTATTCTCCTAAAATGACTCAAATGTGACATCACAGGATGATGACTACATTGATTTATTGATGTTAATATTGAATCTTTTACAAATAGAGTTGGACCGACCAGATAAAGGACAAGTGTATGGGGAAGCTTCTACACAACTCCGAACATCATGAATAATAGAAAGAGATATGTGAATAGCTGAAGTGCAAACACCATCAAAAGTCCTACTGCATCTCTCTCTCCAGATCCACCAAATGGTAGCCCGAAATAGAAGCCGAGCTAAGAGTGTAGCAAACCCATCTTTATAAAAGCTGTTTCGTAAAGACTGAATTTCCTACAAAATAGATAAACAAGGGGGCCTTTGAATGTTTAACCTGTGAAGAATCTCTCCCCAAACCGCATTAGAGTACAGGCATTGAAAGAATAGGTGATCCTCGCATTCCTCAGAAAGGCAATAAAGAATCATCTACTTGGGATTTGAAATCCTCTCTTCCTCAAGTTATTAATAGTTGGAAGTTTGTGCATTATTGCCTGCCAACAAGTGAGAGAGAAGCACTGAACTGTGGGTCCTTTCCAGACCTAATCCGCCCAACCCACCTTCTGATGATTCTCTCTTATATGGTTCCACACTTCTTTCGTGCTGAATTGACCATGATTCCAGACAATGGCATCATTCTGAGTTAGGTGAACACTTTGAATCAAAGGGTAGATGTCAATCATGTCAATAGAAGTTTGAGGACGAAGATTCCACTGATCGCTTTGAATGAAGGGTGAACAGGTAATATCTCTATGAAGCCCAAAATGTTGTCTAAGCCTATCACCCATCATCATATAGATGCTCTTCCCATGTATCCATGGATCGTAAAAGAAACTGAGCTGACTGCCAACACCGACTTTGTAAGTTAAGTGTTGGAGAATCCAATGTCGTTGCTTTAAGATAGTTTTCCAAGCTGAGGAATAGTAAGGTTTTTGCTTAATGGACCATATAGAATTACTTTTGAGGTACCATTCATGAACCCATTTGATCCAAAGAGAATCTTGTTTCTGCAATATGTCCCACAGATTTTTTGTTACACAAGCCAGATTCTAGTCTTTCATGAAAATAAAAGAAACAGTGAATAAAAAATTTCTGGAAACAATAGAAAAAATAAAAACAACATGAAACCAAAAATACCATTGAACCCACAGTAAAAAGGCAAGCTTGGATTCCAAAAAGTCTGCTTTCCTATGTTCTTGAATTGGGTGATTTGAAGGGACCCAAATGTACTTGGGTTCCAAAGATCTTTCTTTGAATGTGTTGCAGGTATGTCTTACAGCCAAGAACAACAAGGGGTATCTTGACAGTAGCTGTTCAAGATATATGACAAGAGACAAAGACAAATTTTGTTTATTGTCTAAAAAGAAGGCAGGACATGTGACTTTTGGAGGAAACAACAAAGGTAAAATTGTCGGTTCAGGTAAAGTGGGTAAAAATCCTTCAAACTCAATTGATGATGTACTTTTGGTGGAAGGATTGGAATACAATTTTCTACGCATAAGTCAACTCTGTAACAAGGGTCACAAGGTAATTTTTTATTCTCTTGGATGTTCATTTTTTAGCCGAATTCAAACTGTGTAAATTTTCTGGTAAAAGAATCAATAATGTTTATATAGTTGATTTTGGATGAACCTGAAAACAACAATCTTTGTCTTACTGCTAATAATATGATCTTGCATGTTTGTGGCATCGTAGACTAGGACATGCTAGCTACAATATGCTACATAATTTAGTCAAATTTAACATGGTAAAAGGCTTGCCAGAAATTTGCTTCAAGCAAAATGTCAAAATCTGTGAAGCATGCACTCTTTTTTTTTCGGTAAGTAAAGATGGAATTAATGAAGTAATATGTACAAAAGCCTTTGGTCATACAAGTCATGATCTAAAGGCAATAGTCACCTAGAGGAATTTAGGAGAGTGCACCCCTACCTCAAAGAGGAAGAATGTTCTCACTCCACCAAACAATCACCCTAGAATAACAAAGCAAAAGCTGAAAGTCCATGACTACACAACCTGTAGACTATGGATGAGAAAATTTTTGATTTCAATGAAGTCTTCAATCTAAATAAGTTCCTTTGAGTGCTGAAGATTGCAAGTTGGTCGATCCTTTCTTTGGTTTGCATCCTCCAAACCTGACAATGTTAGCAAAGATCCAAACAAGGAAATAGCCAAATAGTGAAGATTAAAAAACTCATGCATATAGAAGAAGAATTTATGCTTGATGACTGACATTCTAATTAGTTAATGGTAAAATTGAATCTAGATAGAACCCCTTTCTCACGTTTCTTGAGCTTACTGGAATTAACAAATTTCTCAATACAACATCTTGTATCCGAAAGAATAGCAATCAGAATGTGCACTTTATCTCTTTTCTGACCTTCAAAGATCCTAATACATCTTTCTCTCCATGTCCACCAGATAGCAGATCGAAGAGCATTTTGAGCAAGTTTTGCTAAAATTCCAGAAGAAGGGAAGGATTGAATCATTGCTTTGACTTCCTGAGTAATATTGCTGTAAGGATCTCTTGTAAAGTCAAATCTTTTCAGAATTTCTTTCCATATCCAATTACTATAAGAGCAAGTAAGAAAATCCTTCAAAAGTAGATCTGAAAGTCAATCCTCTAAACCTTTTGAACTTATTCACATGGATTTGTTTGGACCCACAAGGACAAACAGTCTAAATCGGAAAAGATTTGGATATGTACTTGTTGATGACTTTTCAAGATTTACGTGGGTATTGTTTCTTGCTCATAAAAGTGATGACTTCGTGGAATTTCAAGAATTCTATAAGAAAATTCTTCAAGATGGAAAGTTCAAAATAATATGAATCATGTCTGACCATGGTGGTGAATTTGAAAATACTGATTTTGAAAATCTTTGCAAGGAAGAAGGAATATCTCACAAATTCTCATCACCAAGAACCCTTGAACAAAATGGAGTGGTAGAAAGGCGAAATTAAACACTGGTTGAAATGGCAAGAACAAAGTTGATTGAAAGTGGGTTGCCCAAAAAATTATGGGTAGAAGCAGAAAACACTTCTTGCTACATCATAAATCGTGCAATGGTAAGGCCACTAAGCAAAAGGACTTCTTAGAAGCCTCGCAGATGCGGGTCGTGTGGGCTGTTTGGCCACCTACACGGTAAATGCAAAAACACCATACCGAGTGGAAGGATGCAGCAAACCTACAAAAGGAAGGATATTCCAGAAGGTATAGCAACTAATCAGAATCAGGGGGAAATGAGGAAGGTCTCTTCGCAACAGGTGGCTAATGTAGAAGATAATAGATTTTCTATACTTGCTAATATGGATAATGAGGATTCTCTGGAAGAGGGACAGATCGGTCCAAGGAGGGTGAAGGATCTATCAAGGTTGGAAATGTCTACAACCAGGGTAACATTCATGCAAGCAAGGAAGCTGTTAACATAAGCAAGGAAGGAGGGAATGGCAAGGAGTCTTGTAAGGAAGTTCAGACCACTTTTGAGGAGGGGACGAAGGATCTTTCAAGGATGGAAATGACTGCATTATAGACAAACGGTCATGCAAGAAGGATGAGACGTTTCTAAGCAAGGCAGGAGGGAAGGGCAAGGAAAAAGAATCTTTGATATCTAGCTTGGCGGCAAGCTTGGAGGTGGAAAAGGGGGAGAGCTGTTTTAAAAATAGGCAAATTGAGTCTTGGAAGCTAGCCATCTGTAAATGGTACTGAAGGAAGGTCTATTCATCAAAGCAAGCAATCTTCACAAGAGGAGGAAGGGCGTTTTCTGGAGTCACCTTGTGAAAAGGAGGTAAGTCCACCTCTCCCATGCACGGTTTTAAAATCTCAGGGTTCTAGTGATCCTCTCCATGTGCTTCCTCAACTATCCAAAGAAGGGCAAGGAATTGACGGGAATATGCAATCTCCTAACAGCATGGGTGACAAAAGTAATAAGTTCACTACGTTGAATGTGGGGGATGAAATGGAAAGGAAAAAGAAAATGGGGCATATGGGCTTTCTTTGCATGCTACCAGTTCAAAAAATAAAGGAAGGGACCTTCGGAATCGGGCTTAATCTTTTCCTATGAAGATAATTACTTGGAATGTTAGAGGTATTAACAAAGTTGCAAATCGTGGGGAGCTGAGAAAAATCATTAATTCGAACCTTTGTGGTATTGCTATCCTTCTGGAAACTGAGATTAAAGAAGTGAATGTGGAGGTTTGTAAAGAACAAGTTTGGTCAGGAGCTAGTTTGATTCACAATAGCAACTGTTCTAACGGGCGTATCTGGGTCCTCTGGAATCACAAGCAATATTCCTTTGACACTATTCATATTAGCAATTAGGTTATTCATTTGAAAGGGACGATCTTGCAATCTGGAATGCACTTCTTTCTGTCTGCGATTTATGCCTCAAACTTTTAGCATGAAAGAGACCTTCTCTGGCACAATATCATTAACCACTCATCTGCTATTGTTGGGGTTTCTCCGTGGATTATTATGGGTGACTTTAATTGTATTCGACATGCTTCTAAGAAAGTTGGTGGTAAACCGGTTCCTCAGAATTTGCTTCATAATTTTAATAACATGATTAGTAGTGCTGGTCTTCTGGATCTGAAATCTGTGGGCAATATTCTTTCCTGGAATAATTGCTCCTTGGGAGATAGGAGAATTTTGGCTAGGTTGGATCGTTGTATGATTAATGATCACTGGCTATCTTTATTTCCTAATGCTTTGTGGACTATTCTTCTTCTTATTTCTCTGACCACTCCATGATGATCATCAATTCAACCAGTATGACATCTTCTGGTCAGAAGCCTTTCAAGTTCTTTAATATGTGGATGACGCATTCCAACTTCCTTCAGGTTGTTAAACAAGCTTGGAAGAGTCAAGTTTATGGATCCCCTACTTATATTCTTTGCCAAAAACTGAAGTAGGTTAAGAAAGCATTGAAGAAATGTAATAAAGATGAATTTGGAAATGTGCATGATATAGTGAAGCAGAAAAGGGACCTTCTTTCTCTGTCCAATCCAAACTTCAGAATAATCCCTTGGATCATAATCTTATTGCTGAGGAGAGTCAGTTGAGAGAAGAATATCTTCAAGCTATGAACTTGGAAGAATCCTTCTTTAAGCAAAAATTAAGGCAGCAATGGCTTACTCTGGGTGATAGCAATACTAAGTTTTTCCATGCATCTTTCAAAGCTCGCAATGCAATTAACACCATTCAGAGGTGTAGTGATATCCATGGTAATTTGATTGACGATATTGACATGGTGAAGGATCATTCTGTGAACTTCTTTAAGTCGCTTCTGAACCAGCCTTCGATTCATAGCAATTTCGACAAATTTATTCCTAGTCACACTCTTGAGGAAGAAGACATTCAGCAGTTGTGCCATGCTGTCACTGAGGAGGAGATTAAGAACGTGGTATTCCATTCCCCTAAAGGTAAAAGCCCTGGTCCTGATGGTTTTCCAGCTGAGTTTTATCATGCACTTGGGAGATTGTGGGTGATCATGTGGTTAAGGCAGTCCAACACTACTTCAGAACTTCCAGACTTCTAAAGCAAATAAATTGCACCTTCATTGCTCTTATTCCAAAATCTGAAGAAGCTGACTCTTTCGACTAGTATAGGCCAATATCTTTATGCAACTTCTTGTACAAAATTATTTCCAAAATATTGGCTAACAAGCTGCAATCTGTTCTTCCCAAGCTTATCAGTTACAATCAAGTTGCTTTTATCAAAGGTAGGTCGATCCAAGATAACATTTTGCTTGCTAATGACATTGTCAGGGATTTACATTCCAAATCCAAGGGCAACATTCTTTGCTTCAAAGTTGATCTGAAGAAGGCTTTTGATTCCCTCAGAAGGGACTTCATATATATGATGATGAGTAAGATGGGCTTCCCCCTGTTGTTTATCAACTGGGTTAAGAACTGCATTGAAAATCCATCTTATTCCATCCTCTTCAACGGCTCTCCTGCTGGTTTCTTCCAAGGATCCAATGGAGTAAGGCAAGGAGACCCTCTATCACCATATTTATTCACAATCGCAATGGAGGGGTTCATGAACCTCTTGGATAGGGAGGTGCTCAACGGGGTTGTTAAGGTCCCTTCGGCTGGTAACATAAAATTTCTCACATTGTTTTTGTGGATGACCTTATTATCTTCTACAAAAATGATATTAATTCTGCAACCAAGATCAGGAATGTCTTGCATGAATTTTCCATCTGCTCTGGGCTGAATCTAAATCGTAGCAAAAGCAAGCTTTTTATCGGAGGTAAGGTGAATAATAAGGAAGAGCATTTGAATATCCTGGATGTAGGTGAAGGAACTCTTCATGTTACCTACTTAGGATTGCCTCTTATTTCTTCATCTATCAAGAGCAAGCATTGTGTTCCTTTAATGGAGAAAATTAGTAAAAGATTGAATTCTTGGAAGAACAATCTCCTTTCTAAAGATGGGCGCCTTCAACCTATTCAAATTGTGCTGCATTCTTACTCCACTTATTGGTCAATGGCTTTCATTCTTCCTATAGGGTTGATCAATCAGATTGAGAACAGATTTAGAAACTTCTTTTGGAGGGGTTCTTCTGAAAAGAAAGTGTTTCATATGGTCAAATGGAAGGATATTTGCAGATCGAAAAGGGAGGAGGGTCTTGGATTTAAAAAGTTATTGGAATGGAATAGAGCTGCCTCGGTTGAACTCCTTTGGGAGGTTTTGCAAAGGAAAAGCTCGATCTGGGTCGATTGGAATTATAGTAAATACTTGTTCAAGGAGAAATGTTTGGTTAGTTAAATGTAAGTCTTCTTTTTCTAGTGCTTGGAAAGTTGTTTTACAAGAAAGAGCTTGGATGCAAAATCAAATAACTTATCACATTGCAGATGGAACCAAGATAAGCATGTGGTTTGATCCATGGATTGAAGGTAAAAGTATATTTTAGTTATATGGTGATCGTGTGCATCATGACCTGGGAGCTCCAAGGAGCATCACTATGGAACACTTCATTAGTAATGGCGAATGGAATCTTCCCACTGCCACCTCTTTTCAAATGCTATCTCTTTGGCCTTCTATTCAGAAAATGAAGATTCATAAGGATCAGCAATACTCTATTTCTTGGAATCACAATAATGGTCAATTCTCCATATCCTCAGCATGGAATCAGATAAGGAAGAAGCATGCGCCTTGCAATGATTTTCAATGGATTTGGGGGAAGCCGGGAACTCAAAATTTAACTTATGTTTATGGCAAGCTGGATTAGATAGGTTGCCCACTCAAAACATTCTCCAAGAGAAAGGGTTTCACCTTGCTAACCAATGTGTTTTATGCAGGAATAAGGAGGAGAGCACTCAGCACCTTTTCTTCTCTTGTGATTACATTATTGGATTTGGAAGCAAATTCTTCAAAGATTTCATGTAGGAAGGCCACCTGAAGAAGGGATCAAAAGAGAGATGGATAAGCTGAAAATAAATTTCCCGGTCAAAAATCATCTTTGGTCCCTTGCCCAACTTGCTTTGAAGATGGTTGTAGTCCTTATTTGTATTCTTCAAGACATCAAACTTGTATGGAGGGATACAAAACATCAGCCACTTCAGGAAGAGAGAAGGACATCTTTAGGCGGTTCAACATTTCTATTTCCTAGAAGTCATTTTATGTAATTTTGTTTTCATTCATAGTCCACAGCTTGTGTGGTCATGAATCGTCAATCTTTAGAATTCAAATACGCTGAGGACGGTGGAATCAAAAGAGAGATGGATAAGCTGAAAATAAATTTCCCGGTCAAAAATCATCTTTGGTCCCTTGCCCAACTTGCTTTGAAGACGGTTGTTTATATGGCGGGAGAGATGCATAAGAACCTTTGAGGAGAAGATCAGCTCTAAAATGCAAGTCCTTATTTGTATTCTTCAAGACATCAAAACTTGTATGGAGGGATACAAAACAACATCCACTTCAGGAAGAGAGAAGGACATCTTTAGGCGGTTCAACATTTCTGTTTCCTAGAAGTCATTTTATGTAATTTAGTTTTCATTCATAGTCCACAGCTTGTGTGGTCATGAATCATCGATCTTTAGAATTCAAATGCTGAGGAAGTTGGAGTGAGAACATTTTACCTCTTTGAGGTAAGGTGCACTCTCCTGGCCCCATTTGGAGTCTAGATCCTATGATCCAAGCTCTCTTAGATATAGGCTTTGTATATTCCTTTTGCTCTTCTATATAATGATTACTTACCAAAAAAAAACTTCCAAAAGGTAAGAAACCTTCTATTGCTCATTTCAAAGTGTTTGGTGCAAAATGCTTTATTCTGAACAACAATAAAAGTGATTTGGATAAATTTGAACCCAAGAGTGAGTTGGGGATTTATCTTGGCTACTCTATTCATTCTAGAGCATATAAAGTTTTTAATGTTAGAGATCAAACTATTGAAGAATCCCCTCAAATAACTTTTGATGAACTTAATGATGATGTGCGCAGGGAAAGGATGTTGGAGAATTCCTAGAAAAGGAAGATGCAAATCACAAGCAAGGAAAGGAGTCTGCCATAAATAAAAACTCAAGTGATGAAGATGGGCAAGAGACAGTAGCTGTCAATGAAAACACAGATCAACTGAACATCAGAACGCTAAGGGATCATCCTCAAGACAGTATCATTGGTAACCTACTTGATCCACCTAGAACAAGATCTCATTTTAAACTTATTTCTGAATTAGATCAAATGGCTCTTGTTTCACAAATTGAACCTAAAAATGTTGAAGATGCACTAAAAGACACCTTTTGGATAAATGCCATGCAAGAAGATCTGAATCAATTTGAAAGAAATAAGGTTTGGCATTTGGTTCCAAAACCTTCTTCTCAAAGTGTCATTGGAACTAAATGGGTTTTTAGAAATAAAACAAGTGAAGAAGGCAAGATAATAAGGAATAAGGCTAGACTTATAGAAAAAAGTTATAATCAAGAATTTGGAATTGATTTTGAAGAATCTTTTGCTCCTGTAGCATGGCTTGAGGCAATCAGAATTTTACTCTCATTTGCATGTGCTCACTGTATTAAATTACAACAAATGGATGTTATGAGTACTTTCTTCAATGGCTTAATAAAAGAGGATGTTTTTGTTGAACCCTGGATTTGAATGCACTGATTTTCCTAACCATGTGTTTAAGCTTGACAAAGCTCTCTATGGATTAAAGCAAGCTCCCAGGGCTTAGTATGATAGACTGAGCTCATTCCTTACAAGTAAAGGGTATTCCAGAGGTAAAGTAGATCAAACCTCTTTACTAAAGTGCAAGAAAATGATATTTTGGTTGTCCAAATTTATGTTGATGATATAATATTTGGATCAACAATATCTTCTTTGTGTAAGGAATTTGTTGATTTGATGACAAGTGAATTTGAAATGAGTTTAATGGGAGAACTGAAATTTTTCCTTGGATTGCAGGTTGTTCAAACTAAGGAGGGAACCTTCATCAATCAGTCAAAGTATGTATAAGATTTGCTAAAGAAGTACAAATGGAAAATACCAAAGCAATGGCAACACTAATGAGCACAACATTGAGTTTGGATGCTGATTTGAAAGGTAACTTGGTAGATCTAAAGACTTACAGAGGTATGATAGGATCCTTGCTTTATCTGATAGCATCTAGACCTAATATACAGTTATTTGTATGCATGTGTGCTAGATTTCAGGCTAGTCCTAGAGAATCCCACTTGAGCGCTGTAAAAAGAATTTTCAGATATTTGGCAGGAACTCATGAATTGGGATTGTGGTATCTTGCATCTAGTGAGTATAATTTGATATCTTATTTAGATGTGGATTATTCTGGTTGTAAATTGGATAGAAAGAGAGTGGTCATTGCGAATTTTTGGGAGGGTGCTTAGTCTCTTAGGCTTCCAAGAAACAACACTCGGTTGCTCTCTCTACTGCAGAGGCAGAATATGTAGCTGTAGGGAGTTGTGGCACTCAAGTGTTATGGATTAAACACCAACTCCAAGACTACCAAGTAGATCTTGGATGTGTCCCAATAATGTGAGATAACACTAGTACAACAAATTTAGCTAAAAATCCAATCCAGCACTCTAGGACCAAGCACATAGAAATCAAGCATCATTTTCTAAGAGATGAAGTAAGTAAAAACTCATTTGAATTGCATTTCATTGAAACAACAAAACAAATTGCAGATATTTTTACAAAACCTTTGTGTAATGAAAGATTTTCATTTCTAAGAAGAGAACTTGGTTTGTGGTTGCTTGATTCATGACTGATTGCTTGATAAACTGCTTGCATATGCTTACTGAAGTGATTGCTTGTCATACGATTTGAAATTGCTTGCTATTTGGTCACTTTATTTCAATATCTGGTGCACTTGGTGGTGGGGGGGGGGGTTGGTTCAAGAATTCAGTGTTTGGAAAGATAAGGTTCAGTGATTCAAAATGGTCAGAAATGTTGAAAGTAGTTGAATACACTGTGTTTGCAATCTAAGAAGAATGTTTCCTTCAGAAAGTCTGAGATTTGGTTTGGCTTAGGTCGACTCTAATGACAAGTGAGTCAACACGATCTTCTTTGTTCTTGAATACTTTTCATTTTCTCTTCTAGTTTCTGTTCACTCTCTTCCTTCTCACAAAGATCCATGCTCTGAGGGGGAGTAAAGTCAACTGTGAATATTTGTATTTTGGGGCAAATTCTCAGGGGGGAGTTAAATTTCTTATACTCTAAACTCCATTATCTCTGAGAGTAAAAGAAATGGTTTGTTAATTATGAACTTCTAAGTTTAACTTTAAAATTAACTGAAAACATCAAAGAGGTTAAATAACAGTTACTGAAAACATTGTATCAAGTGATAATTGCATCCTCTCCTTTTCTGAAATTCCCAAGTATTTTGGTCTCTCTGGCTAGATTCTAAAAATCATCTGAGCTATATTGATTTAAAAATTTCTCTTGAGAGATAAAAGATGTTCAAGAACTTTCATATAAAATCCTTAATGTTTACAGAACAATGACTAGGCTCTGAGAAACTGCAAATCCTGATAAAATCAGTTGATAAAATTGTATGTCATGAGGAGCTAGTTAATTCTGTTCAGGGTTGATAAAATTCTGTTTGTGTTTACTGAGTAACTAGAGATTCCTGTGTCTAACCAACATGTATCCTCACATGATATGTTGCACACAACCCTTGAGACAAGATGATTACCTCACTTGAGTAATCAAGAGCTGTGGTGTGTAAAAAGCATGAGCTCTTGTATGAAAAAGAAATGGTAAATCTGATTGTTCATCTTTTAATAAAAATGCAAATTGTCAGTCAAATTGAATTTCAAAAATCTGAAAAATCTCAAGATATTTTTTTTTATTTCAATACATCTTGGTTTGCTTATTACATCCATCCTGGGTCACCTTTTTACTTGTGTTAAGTAAGAATTAATAAGACTGCAATTTCACCGGAAAGATTTTTTCACTTGTTATTTATGCTTCTCAGTATTTCAGAGTCTTTTAGTTGGATAAACTAAAGTTTATAACTTACAAACCATTAATTTCACTAATAGGAATATAAAGTGGGGGAAGAGCATAACTTTTTTAACTCTCTCAAAGTTACCCAAATATACATTTAATCATGGCACATTGCTCCTTTCCAAATTTTATCTTAACAGTTCACTGAATTCTTCGTGACAGAGTCGACACATGTCTGGTTAGAGTCGACTCATCTTGTTCATCACTTACAATGGAACATGTTAATCTATCACTGTTCTGCATACTCTTTGCATGATCTAGGGCAGGTCGACGCTTGACACGTCTCTTCCCTTATACAGTCTCAGCTCAAGCGCCCATTCGTGTACTTTTGAATCTATCTACTTTTCTTCTTCCTTCCACAAATCCTCATTCCGTGCCTGCAAACCTTCTCCACAATTTCTCGACTTTCCGTAATGGCACCCAAAATGCAAGCCCGTCGAGGAGGCGAGAACAAGGAGTCGGAATCAGTTTCTTCAAAACGGCGCACCAAGGCCAGGATGATCAAGGGAAGAGTACAGAATCTCTGAAGAAGAAGCCTTATGTTCCTTGTTTCTCTAGCCAACGCTTCTCACGTCTGTTGCCCAGCTAGCTAGCCCAGAGGGGGGGGGGTGAATGGGATTTTTAAAAAAATCTTTTCGATTTAAACCTGTCAACAAAAATGCCTTAAAGAAGATCACTAGAGACGATGGTTAGTGTTAGTGTTAATCAAGATAACAAACACACAAACATAGAAAATTTTATCCTAGTTCGGACCTCCTAACCCAAGGAGTCCTACGTCCAGTCCCCAAGCAACAATTTTGGATTTCACTAACAAGGGTACTGTCCCCCTTAAGGACCCTTACACTTCCAGCCGCAGCTGGCCTTCTCTTCTAACGTCGAAGAGGTATACAACCACCCTGATACCCAGGTCTTCCTTCCTTACCGAAGGGAATACTCACCACCTATTTTCAACAGGCCTTCTCTTCACAGCCTGAAGAGGAATACACACAGAAAATGTGTACAAGGCGAAATGCCCCTAGATCAAGCTTACAACAAATGCTTGATCTGAGGCTAAGTCTGAGAGGGAAAGATTTTCACTAGAAGAAAACTCTCAGACCTACAAGGCTCTCAAAGAATGTCTAGACAAAGAAAGACTGAGAGCAAGAGCTGAAGAAAATTGTGGAGTGAGGCAAGAAGCTCTTCTTCGATGATGAACACTTTTCTTGAAGGCTCACAAAAATGTTCAAGTTGTTGAAGTAATTGGCTTAGTGTCTTCAGTCCTGTATATATCTTCTCTTGAGAATATAGCCGTTGAAATGGCCATTGTCTCTAAGCTTGAACCACGTTAGACAACATGGTCCATCGTGCGCGACAGGTAAGCTTGCATCCATTTAATGCTCTACAGCCATCCACACAAAGAGAAGATTCATCCAGATATTCCTTAGCTTCTGGTTGTCCAACGTTGTAAGATATGACCTACACATAATAAATGTCGAAGCACAGACAGCTAGACTGTCTCTATGCTTGTCAGTCAACATTAGAAACCATGTAGTAAGAACGTACACTAAAATAGAAATACCATTCTACTATCCTGAAAAGTGTTTGCTATAGAAACACAGGAATAGAAGGCACCCAGATATGCAACGTGCAGAGAGGTGTACAATCACATTAAATGCATGGATATTAGTGATGCACGCGGGAAGACTTTTGACTTTCACAATATTTGAAAATATATTTGAATAACATGTATAAAATCGATGTGCTCCATGAAGTCGTTGTTCTACTTATGAAATCGTTGTGTGAATAAGTCGTTGATAAAGCAAATCATTCTTACAGTAGAGACAAATCGTTGTTTGAGCAAATCGTTGTTCAAACATAAGCAAATCATTGTTTGAGCAAATCGTTGTTCAAACATAAACAAATCGTTGTTCAAACATAAACAAATCGTTGTTTGAGCAAATCGTTGTTCAATCATAAACAAATCGTTGTTTGAGCAACTCGTTGTTCAATCATAAGCAAATCGTTGTTTGAACAAATCGTTGTTCAATCATAAGCAAATCGTTGTTTGAACAAATCATTGTTCAATCATAAACAAATTGTTGTTTGATCAAATCGTTGTTCAAACATAAGCAAATCATTGTTTGAACAAATCGTTGTTCAATCATAAGCAAATCGTTACGGAGACCAAATCGTTGTGTAACTTATCGAATTGTTATAAGATGGAAATCGTTGTTACACTTTATGAGTTGTTGTGAAACCGAAATCGTTGTTTCACTTAGCGAATCGTTGTGAGACCGAAATCATTGTTTCACTTAACGAATCGTTGTGAGACCAAAATCGTTGTTTCATAAACTTATCAAATCGTTGTGAGACCGAAATCGTTGTGAGACCGAAATCGTTGTTTCACTTAATGAATCGTTGTGAGACCGAAATCGTTGTTTCACAAACATATCAAATCGTTGTGAGACCGAAATCGTTGTTTCACTTAACGAATCGTTGTGAGACCAAAATCGTTGTTTCATAAACTTATCAAATCGTTGTAAGGCCGCAATCTTTTGATCACTAAGGCAATCGTTGTAACGATAGAATCGTTATGCTTATAAAGGAAATCAATGTGGATTTAGAGGAAATGCATACTATGAACTTCAAATAGTACAGTGATAAAATTACTTACATATTTGGCTTGATTTATTTCCTATAACTGAGCTTCATAAAAACTTGTTAGAAAATAATTTGTTAGAGTTTTGTTAATCACCAAAATTACATATAATTAAATAAAATTATATGGTGA
Organism: Colocasia esculenta; assembly: GCA_014218235.1. Taxonomy (NCBI): domain Eukaryota; kingdom Viridiplantae; phylum Streptophyta; class Magnoliopsida; order Alismatales; family Araceae; genus Colocasia; species Colocasia esculenta. The sequence continues at coordinate 70,589,389 of CM024756.1, forward strand.
TAGACTTATCATCAATCTCCCCCTTTTTGGTGATGACAAAAATATAACAAAATATAACATATAATGTGCAGAAATGAACTTTCTATACTTAAGTAAATTTGTTGACATGTATTTTAGAATGTTTTATTTTCTCCTCCTTTTTGTCATTAAGCAAAAAGATACTAAAGCAATAGAAAGAAGAGAAGAAAGATAAATGGAAGCCAAAGAAACCACTATATTCAAGACTATGGGGGTATAGGAAGATAGAAGTCAGGGGACAAAAGGGAGGCATAGCGAATAATAATCGGCCATTCCTTGCGTTCCTGCTCTTCAAAATATTGTTGAAAAGTTCCATAGACCATAGAGTAGGAAGGTCCCATAACAGGAGCCATCCTATGGATGTGCAGTTGCCTCTGAGCTTCTATGAAAGTGCCATATTCGTTTCTGCCAGGAGAAGATTTGTAGAAGGTAGAGGTGCCAAAGCTGGCATGCTGGAGGAACTTATCTATGGTTATGGGGTAGAATATATGTTGCTGTTTCAGTTCCTTTTTCATAGCCACATACACCTATGTATCTCTCAACCCATGTATTATAAGGGTCTCGAACAAGGTGAATGGAATTTAGATCTAGAAATTCTGCAGCAGACAAAAGAGGTTGATTTGATGAGGCCTGAGAAGCATTGAGAGCAGTAAGCTGCTGAGCAGTGAGGGGATAAAGCTTTTCCCAATTGGATAGAGATAAGCGCTCACATTCAGATAAAAGAGGGGCAAGAACATCAGACTTGATGTGGCCCTGATGATATTCCCTGAAGACAAATCTATGGAAAGAAAGTGAACCACCTTTCTGCACTGAAATTCTGCCCATTACCCAAGCAAATCTTTCAAAAATTAATGATCCCATGACAGATTCCATGACTAGGGAGTGGAGTGGAGGCAGAAACACAACATCTGGAATTTCCGAAGTGGCAAAATCTACCTGGATGGATGTGGTATGAGCATCATCCGAACCAAGAGCAGAAATAGCTTGCCGGAATTGGCCAAGCTGAACTTCAGGTAGATTATTGAGATAGCAGTGATCAGTGAACATCTAGAAGTAGCAGATGAGCTTGGTTTCCTTTTGAATAAATGGACCCCATGTATTTTTGTGATGAACCACAAACCACTCAGAGAGAGTGAGTGGGTGATCCCTAGGTGGGAATCTGGCAGAGCGGGCATATAGGAATTGCCTGTATAAGGACTAATGCCCCCGAGCCCACTAATCTTCAGTTTTGGCTTCAGTCATAGAAAATATTTTGGATTGTTCAGATTTTGAAAGAGAGGAGAGAGGGAGAACAATGTTTAAGTGGTCGATGAGAGGTAGATGGGGAAGACCAAAAAGGGTGGCAAATGTGCATTTCTAGAGGAATTCAAAATAAATGGACCTTCTTTGATTTTCAACAGTGAGAGAAAACCAAAGAGGTGGAAAACGAGGCTCAGAAGAGGTGGCAAGGGTAGAAGATAGTTTTCTCTTTTTAGGAACATGGCGGGAAGAGCCTGTCCTATGAATGTGAGTGCCAACTAACAGGACTGAGTGAAGTATTGCTACTTCAAACTCATCTTTAATGTCCTGGATTTCATGACCTTCAAGTTGGACACCCTCAGGGATGATTGTAATAAAAGAGGGAGGAGTAGGAGGATGAAGGAAAGAATGAGAGGTAGATGGAGGTGGTATGGATGGTCCAGCTGATGAAGGACCAGAAGAGGAGGCTCCAACTGAGGAGGATGATGCTGGAGGTGCCTCAGAAGGAGGAGGAGGAATGAAGGTGGAGGAAGCAGGAGAAGAGGAGGATTTTGTAAGAGAAGAAATGTTTTTGGGAAGGGGTTGTTTGAAGGTGGCAGAAGCTGGAGGAGCAGTGGTGGATGAAGGTGGGGAAGGAGGGGCTGGAGTTTGAAGAAGGGAAGAAGGGGGCTCTGGGGGCACAACCTTTGCTACAGGTTCTTCTACTCTGACTGGCTCATCCTGAATTTCCACTGGCCCTGACTGCTCATCCACAACTGGCCCTGGAGGCCCAGATACTGCCTGTGCTGGCTGACCTGATTCCTCAACAACCTTTGGCCCTGATGGCCCTGCATCCTCAGAACTAATTGGCCTTGATGGCCGGACTTCTTCTTCTTCTTCAATTCTTGGCCCTGATGGCCCTGAACTGCTTGCTGGTACAGCTGGAGTGGGAGCAGGACGGGCAGGAATGGGTAATTGCTCCCTCACAAAGACTGAAAGTTCTTGAACTAATTGTCTTCAGCAACCCAACTCAACCTTCAAACCTTGGAGCTCAACTTTCATTTTTCAATCTGCTTGGCTCCTGTGCTTTGGCTCACAAAAATAGATGAAACTTCATGCTGCAGTAAACACAGGATTTCTCCATGAGCATCCAACCAGTCAATTACTGGCTTCATGTTGACCTTCAGCTTCTTCTTCTTTGATCTTCGATGAGCCTTATTTGAAAGAAGTGCAATTGAAGTGGCCACACCTTCACTTTTATTTTTTGTGCCATCAACGGGCTCGAAATTATCAACAAGAGCATCATCTTCATCTGATTCAGAAGGGCTTGCAGAAACACCTTCTCTAAACTGATCAACATGGGGGATAGCCACAGGCTCCCCCTGAACATCTACTTCCTTCTCAACTGAATGCTCCCCCTGAACAGGAGCATCTTCCATAGGAACATCATTGTGGCCTGGTGCCACAACTTCAGGAACAACCTCTTCTTGCTCACCACTCATAACAATTTCTTCATGAGACTTTTCTTGCTCCCCCTGAATCTCTGCATCCTTTTCAGCTACATGCTCCCCCTGAGTGCTGGTGATTGATTCCAGCACATCTCTAAGCACAGATGCTATAATTGAGGTGGGGTTTTAGCCTCTGATAATTGCCCAACGGGCTCAATGTGTTATGGAGGTATTTCTTAAATTCTTCTAGGACTGCTCACTGGAACTTCAATGCTGATTTCTACTACTGCCTCTTCTTCCTCTTCTTGAACCATTGGAATTTCTGATCTGACCTCTTCTTGTTGTTGTTGAACTGATGAAACAACTAGAGTTTCTGCAATAGGGGCATCAGTTCTTACAGCCACTTCTTCCTCTGCTTTTGGAATCTGAACATCTTGAGCTTCGCCAATGATTGCTTCACCTTCAGCGACTAAGGTTTTTGTCCAAACTCCTGCGACTAGAAATAAGCCGCTCTTCTTCAAATTTCTGCCTCTGATAGCCTAACCCATCTTCTCCGAAACTTCACCATTTAAGTCGATGTTGTAATGCTGGAAAATCTTTGTCAGTAGGTGAGCATAGGGAACGAACACATTGAGTTTGTTCTTTTTGTCCCAAATCATTATAGTCGCAAACTTCATCCTTTTGATAATCACCTCTGCCATATTAATGTTTTGGTTCTAAATCCCGTAGAACATCATGTCTGAGTCAGCTTTCATGCATGTGGAGAATGTTGCGCCCCTAGACACGAGAATCTGACAAACAATGAAATGCAAAATTCTATTGAAGGCGTTCAGCTGGTTGATGTCGATTTTACCGTCCTTCAGCTTGTATTCAGTACCGATGATCCTCAATCCTTTGGCATGGATATCAACACTATCTACCCCACTGCGACCGGCGGTAGACACTCTAAACAAGCTTGCTAACAAATCATATGTAATATGAATGGGGGTACCTTTGACTGTGGAGGTCAAGGACCCGTCTTCTCCGGATTTCAAACAGACATAGAAAGCTTTCACTAAGTCTGGATAACTTGCCTCAGAAATGGTTGCCATTTTTGACCACTTCATCCTCTGCATAGCTGCCACTACACTGTGCATGTCGTTCTTCTCCAAATCTGCTACATCTACTGCCTTGTTGCCACATACTTTGGTCTTCACTGCTGCAAACCTCTCTTATTGCCTTGCTGTGAGGAACACGATGCTATAACTGCAATAGTGCCGGAGACCCCAGAAACCGCCATGGAATTGAACAAGGAAAGGTTCTAGATGATCGTGGGAAGGAGTAGAGTAGAAACCATCAAGAGATTTTGGTGGGAGAAGAGGGATTCTTTGAAATCTCTTAGAGAAAGAGAGTCAGAATCGATAGGGCTTATCGTTCCAGGCAAGTCGAAAGAGATGAGAGAGAAGGTGAAATCGGTATGGCATAGATTACAGGATTTAAAGACAAAGGTAAAGTTGCTTTTGAAAGGACACATCAATAAATGTGGAAAATGACAAATGAAGAGACTATTTCGCAAAGGATAAAGCCTTATAAGATAACGAACCGTCAAACCCATTTATGATGCACGCAATTAAAGAATTCACTTAAGTCTAGGGGAGAGAATAAGCATTATTCTGAATATATTATTATTTCAGTTATATACAGAAAAATCTATCACAAATTGCACATGCCTAACTCCCTTCTAAGAGACGTAAATCTCTCTTCAAGTAAGGCCTTTGTGAAGATGTCTGCTAACTGATTTAGAGTATCTATGAAAGAAATATTTATATTGCCATTTGCTACATGATCTCTAATAAAATGATATCTAACCTCTATATGCTTGGTTCTGGAGTGCTGAACTGGATTCTTGGTAAGATTTATTACACTTGTGTTGTCGCACAATAATGGAATTGTCTTGATGTGCAATCCATAATCCTCAAATTGCTATTTTATCCATAGGAGTTGTGTACAACAGCTTCCAGCAGCCACGTACTCAGCTTCAGCTGTTGACAGTGCTACTGAATTTTGCTTCTTTGAGGACCATGAAATCAAACATCCTGCAAGAAATTGACAACTTCCACTGGTGCTTTTTCTATCTACCTTGCATCCAGCATAATCAGCATCAGAATATCCTACTAAATTAATTTTGCATGATTTTGGATACCATAAACTTAGATCATGAGTTTTAGCTAAATATCTAAAGATCCTTTGACAGATATTAAATGAGATTCCTTAGGATCAACCTGATACCTTGCACATATGCATACACTAAATAAAATATCAGGTCTACTAGTAGTTAAATAAAGTAAAGATCCTATCATACCTCTATAAAGCTTTTGGTCTACTTTCTTACCATCTTTATCACTGTCCAACCTTGTGGATGTGCTCATTGGTGTTGACAGTGGCTTTGCATTATCGAATCCAAATTTCTTTAATAATTTCTTGGTATATTTTACTTGGCAGATGTGTGTACCTTCTTTGGCTTGTTTGATTTGAAGTCCAAGGAAGTAGTTGAGCTCCCCCATCATGCTCATTTCAAATTCTCCCTACATAAGCTTTTCAAAGTACTTGCACAGAGATTCATCAGTAGATCCAAATATTATATCATCTACGTAAATTTGCACAAGCAATATATTTTTGACCTTATATTTAATAAACAATGTGCTATCTACCTGTCCTCTGATAAAGCCATGTTTTAATAAAAATACACTAGGCCTTTCATACCATGCTCTAGGTGCTTGCTTTAATCCATATAAAGCTTTATGCAGTTTGAAAACATGATTTGGAAACCTTACATCATCAACACCAGGAGGTTGTTCTACATAGACTGCCTCCTTTATATAACAATTTAAAAATACAGATTTTACATCCATTTGAAAAAGCTTTGAATCTAATGCAGATGCATATGCAAGTAAAATTCTAATAGCCTCAAGTCTAGCCACTGGTGCATAGGTTTCATCGAAATCTATGCCTTCCTCTTGGGAATAGCCTTGAGCAACCAGTCTAGCCTTGTTTCTGGTGATAACACCAGCTTCATCCAATTTTTTTCTGAACACCCATTTAGTGCCAATAACAGGATGATCTGATGGTCTCGGAACAAGGGACCAAACTTGGTTTCTCTTGAACTGATTAAGTTCATCTTGCATAGCTAAAATCCAAGATTCATCAGATAGTGCTTCATTGACTATCTTCAGCTCAATTTGAGAAACAAATGCTAGATAGTCACATGGAATAACATTATCTCTTGTTCTTACCCCAACCGATGGATCTCCAATAATGTTGTCTTTTGGGTGATCCTTCCGATATCTCCATTCCTTTGGAACATCATCATGTATAGTTTCCTTTTGTTGTAGTTCTTCCAAGGGTGGATCTTCATATCTATTTGAGAAACACAAGTAGATTGGCTAGTTTTGTTGCTCTTCCCTTTACATTTTATCATGAAGTTCTTTTCTTGGAATGTTCGCGGGATCAATAAATCTAGCAAATGTAGGGAGCTCAATAGATTGCTTAAGTCCTCTGCATGTGATATAGCCATTTTACTTGAAACCAAAATTAAATCAAATCATGCTTTAATTAAGAAGAATTTGATATGGCCTGAGGCTAATTATGTTAATAATGACTCTGATCTTGCTAATGGACGAGTATGGATCTTGTGGAATTCTGATCTCTTTGATATAAATGTCAATTTTACATCTACCCAATGTATCCATGCAAAAGGGTTGGATAAGAAATCGGGTTGCTCCTTCTAGTTGACTGCTATTTATGCCTCCAATAGTAAGTATGATCAAAGCAAGCTTTGGATGGAAATCAGCAATTTTGCTTGTACTGTCTCTGATTCGCCCTGGATTGTTATGGGGGATTTTAACACTGTCAGGAAATGTTCAGGATTCTGTGCAAAAAAGTAAAAGTGATCTGCTTAAAAGTCAAGCTCAGCTCAGCAACAACCCCTTTGATGATAGATGCATTAAGGATGAGAAATTAGCTAGAGACACATATTTCAATGCACTTAGAAATGAGGAATGTTTTATCAAGCAAAAATCCAGAGGGAATTGGCTGACTCTTGGGGACTCCAACACCAAGTTCTTTTATGCTTCATTAGCTGCTAGAAAAGCCTGAAATACTATCAAGAAATGCAAGGACAAGGAAGGCAATCTGATTCATGATATCAACCTTGTGAAGGATTACACTCTAGAATTTTACCAAGCTCTTCTGAATCAAAATCAAGATCATGCTGATTTGGACATTTGTGTTGATAAAAGGCTGAACCCAGATGATATTCAATTCCTCAACAAACCGTTCACTGATGATGAAATCAAAAGGGTAGTCTTTAACTCCCCAAAAAATAAGAGCCCAAGTCCTGATGGGTTTACTACTGAATTCTTCCAGGTAACTTGGTCTATCACTGGTCAAGATGTGCTGAATGCTTGCCATCATTTCTTCAATACCGGTCATATTTTTAAACAAATGAACTACACTTTCATTTCTCTCATTCCTAAAACCGATGGTGCTGATTGTCTGGAGAATTATAGACCCATCTCTCTGTGTAACTTCACTTACAAAATCATCTCCAAAGTTTTGGCTGATAGAATGCAGCAAGTTTTGGATAAAGTAATCAGTTTGAATCAATCGGCTTTTATCAAAGGTAGAGGTATTCATCACAATGTTCTTCTTGCAAATGACTTAGTGAAAGATATGCATACCAAGCAAAAAGGAAAAAGAATTTGTTTTAAAGATGATTTAAGGAAAGCTTTTGATTCACTCAACCGTTCTTTCATTTACCGCATGATGGAGAAAATGAACTTCCCTACTAGGTGGATTGGTTGGATCAGAGATTGCTTGGAAACTCCAAAATTTTCAGTTTTATTCAATGGTTCGCCTTTTGGCTTCTTTGGGAGCACTAATGGTATCAAACAAGGGGATCCTCTTTCCCCTTATCTTTTTACCATTGCCATGGAGGGTCTGACTTGCATGCTGGAAAAAGTGGTTGTTGATGGGAGCATCAAGGTTCCTATGGCTGGGAGCACTCATATCTCTCATATCATATTTGCTGATGATTTGCTTACTTTTATCCAAAATGATATTACTTCAATCCATAAGTTGGCAGAAATCCTTAAGAGTTTTGGTAGGAATTCGGGGTTGCAGTTGAATCATAACAAAATCAAAGTCTATGTGGGTGCTAACATTGGTGACAAGAGCATGATTACTAGCACCCTTGGAGTGGCTGAAGGAACTCTTCCTGTGACTTACTTGGGTCTTCCTCTTTTCTCTACTGGAATGAAAAAAAACCAATGCTATCCTATCATTGATAAGATCAAGAAAAGGTTAAGCTCGTGGAAAAGTAGACTGCTCTCTAAAGCTGGTAGACTTGAATTGATTAGATCTGTTTTAAATTCCTACTCTCTTTATTGGGCAAATGCTTTCCTTCTTCCATCTGGGTTCATCCAAGAAGTTGATAGTATTCTCAGTAAGTTCTTTTGGGGAGGTTCCAAAGATGGGCGCTCTTTGCATATGATCAAATGGAGTACAATTTGTAAACCAAAAGAAGAAGGAGGTTTAAACTTGAAGAACTTACAGGATTGGAATAAAGCATGCATGATCAAAGACCTTTGGGATTTGCTGAAAGGTAAAAAATCTCTCTGGTCAAATTGGATAAATGATAAGTATTTCTTTAGGAAATCAATTTGGAGCATTGAAATGAGGTCTCACCATTCTGCAGCAATCAAAGGTATTCTTAAAGCTTGGAATTGGTTGATTCATCACATTGCCTATGGATTTTCAGGAGGGCATGATATCAGCATGTGGTATGATCCATGGATCAATGGTAAAAGTATCTATCAAATGTTTGGTGATAGAGTAAGACAGGATCTGGGGGCTCCAAAAGAATTCCTGGTTTCTCACTTCATTCAAAATGGCCAATGGTGTCTTCCTAATCCAACTTCTATTGATATGCTTTCTCTTTGGCCTGAAATTGCTGCTATTCCTATCCACAATAATGGCCAAGATGGGGTTACATGGATTCATGACAAAGGAAAATTCTCAATAAATTCAGCTTGGAATCAGATCAGAAGAAAAAACAACACTTGGAGTCTCAATAGCTAGGTCTGGGACCGGCCAACTGTCCAAAAATTTTCATTATGTACTTGGCAAGCTCTTCACAAAAAACTACCCACAATTGATAATTTGCAGCGGAAAGGTTATGCTTTTGCTAATAGGTGTGTGCTTTGTTTGCAAGACATGGAAACTATTGATCACTTGTACTTTGCTTGTCATTACTCAAGATGGATCTGGAAGGAGATTTTGAAGAGATTTGACCTGAATAGAAACCCTCATTTGACTGTTCTTCATGAAATTAATGCTTTGATGCAGGAGTTTCCTACTAAAGGCATTTTACTAAAGTTGGTGCAATTAGCGTTCAGATCTGCAATTTGGTGGCTTTGGAGAGAAAGATGTAATAGAATCTTTGAAAACAAAAGCAGGGATAAAGTTCACAGTTTGCTTGATATCATAATGGATTTGAGATGCTGCATTGAAAAGAAAGAGAAGCTCAGTAGTCTATCCAGGAGAGAGAAAGGAATTCTCACTAGATTCAACTTTTCTATTATCTAGTTCAGTTTATTAATCTCATGCCATCTAAATTCTTCTATTGTACGCATGCTTTCATTTAACTTTAAATTTCAGTCATGGATTTCTATGCTACGACTTGTCTTTGAGTTTTCAGATTTGCTGCTCTTAAGGAATCATCATCTCATGAATCGAGATACAGCAAGGGAGATGGCTTGGCGTGGTTCTGCATATTGGTTCTTATTTGTTTTGTCATAGTCCACGGCATGTGTGGTCATGATAGCTTTGCTTTCTACTCTAAAGTGAGAATGGTGGAGTGAGAACATTTCACCTCTGTGAGGTGGGGTGCACTCTCCTGTTCTCCTTTAGGTAGACTCGGCTTTTTGATCATCTCTTGTAAGATCAAAGGCTTCTGTACTTTATTGTGTCTTAATACAATCCTTTATTACTTACCAAAAAAATAGGGTGGATCTTCATTATCCTTGATAGATGTATCCTTTAGTTTCTTGGATATGTTTTCTGCATCATCATTGTCACTATCTACTTCCTTTTTCAAGGAAGGGTTAGATTCATCAAAAATAACATGGACAGTTTGCTCAATTAATAACTTTGTTTATTAAATATTCTATAACCTTTAGGTTTAGAAGCATACCCCATGAATATTCCTTCATCATATTTGGAATCTAACTTACCAATGTCTCTTTAACCATTGTTATGGATGAAGCATGGACAACCGAATGTTCTAAAATGACTGATCTTTGTCTTCTTCTGCTTGAAAAGTTCATAAGCAGTCTTCTTCAGGATTGGCCTGATCATCACTCTATTTATTATGTAACAAGCTGTGTTGATTGCTTCGGCCAAAAATATCTTGGGAGATTATACTCTGACAGCATGGTTCTGGCCATATCTAACAATGTTCTATTCTTTCTCTCAGCAACTCCATTTTGCTGTGGTGTCCTTGGTGCTGAGAAGTTATGCTCAATTCCTTGATCATTACAGAATTCTAAAAAATTTTCATTTTGAAATTCTCCTCCATGATCTGATCGGTACTTATTATACTGAACTTCTTATCCTTCTGAACTTTCTTACTGAATTTTACGAAACTCTCAAAAGTGTCATCTTTATGCTCCAAGAATGATACCCATGTAAATCTTGAATAATCATCCACTATCACGAATCCAAAATTCTTTCCTCCTAAACTGCTTGTTCTCATTGGCCCAAATAAATCCATATGCAACAGTTCTAATGGTTTGGAAGTGGTTACAACTGTCTTCGATTTGAAAGATGATTTTGTGTGCTTCGCTTTTGCATAAGGTTCACACACACCTTCTATCCTTGAGCTTATTTTGGGAAAACCTTCTACCAGATTTCTCTTGATCAATTTTCTGATTCCATCCAGACTACAGTGACCCAATCTCCTGTGCCATAATTCAGCTGATTGATCTTTATTTGCTGCAAGGCATACATCTTGATCCTTTAACTCTTCCAGGTGAAGCACATATAAATTCTTTTCTCTGCATGCTTCGAACACTATTACTCCATCTTTCATAATAAGACATTTTGACTCTTGAAATCTGATTTGGTGACCTTTGTCATACAATTGGCTGATACTTATCAAATTATGCTTGAGTCCTTGAACACACATAACATCTTCAATGAGGGTTCTGCCTTGGCTGCCAACTGATCCACAACCGATCACTGTTCCTTTTCCATTATCCCCATAAGTTACTGTACCTTCTTCGTCTTCAATGTGTGAGAACAACTTTCTGTTGCCTGTCATGTGCCTTGAGCACCAACTGTCCAGGTACCATTTTGATGCTCTAAGACATCCCTGCAATAGAAACACTAAGATTTAGGTACCCAAGTTCTTTTGGGTCTTTGCTGGTTAGTTTTCTCACATTTTCTTTTGAGTATCCATTTTAGGTGTTTAGTTGGACAAATTATTTTAGTATGTCCTAATTTGTTACAATGACTACAGCAGGATATTTTACTTACCTTTTCAGTTGGGATATACTTAAAATTTGATTTATATTTAGTGTCTTGTTCAGCTACAAATTTTAGGGTTGGATAGATTTTAGGATGTACTATTGTTTCTTCATTATCAGGTGGAGTATATCCTAAACCATGATTTTTCTTACCTGATCTTCTAGCTCCTTTTAATATTCAGGTTGATTTACCATTTGTGAAATTTTCAATGGTGTTAGTTTGATATTCATTATCTTTGGTTAGTGTGTCAACCTCCCTTTTAAGTTTGCTTGTTGTTTCCTGACTTTCTAGATTTGTTATTTGTTCATTTTTATTTCTCAAGTCTTCACATAATAATTCATTTCTCCTTTTTAATTCAGAAATTTGTTTTTTTAATTGCTCATTTTCAGATTTTAAATCTGAGTTAGTGATTTCTAAACATGCATGACTTTTCTTGGTAGTTTTTAATATTTTGCATACATCTTTATATTTATTATATAACTCATTAAAAGCCTCTTCTAAACTATCAGAATATGATTCATTATAGGAAGTAAATGAAGAGTCAGAGGTTACCTTTTCCTCTATATTTGCCATGAAGGCTAGGTTGGCCTTTTCTTCTTCTTCTTCACTGGAGCTAGACTCACTGTCTGAGTCGCTGTCATTGCTCCATGCAACTGCCATCGCTTTCTTTTTGTAACTTCTGAATTTCTTCGAGCTGTCTTTCTTCCTGAACTCTATCTTCTTCAGTTTCGGACATTCATCATTGATATGTCCAGGTTTCTTACATTCCTAACACATAGGTTCAGATTTCTTAGTGTCCCTTACTTCGATTTTCTTGAAGTCTTTTCCTTTCTTGAAATATCTTCTTCTAGACTGGTACTTCTTCTTGGCTAGGATTCTTTGCAACCTTTTGGAGAGAAATGCTTCCTCGTCTTCACTTCTCCCGATGCTTTTATGACCATCTAATTCATCACCAGATGTGTCTTTATTAGCCTTGAGAGCATTGTTGTGTTTCCTTCTGCTGGAAGACTCCCCAAGTCTTTCCATGTTTATCTTGTTGGCCATCAGTGACCCAACAAGATTTTCAAGTGACATCCTTCTCAAGTCGTTTGCTTCTTCTATGGCTGTCACCTTCGGAGTCCAAGAGGCTAGTAGGGATCTTAGTATTTTTCTTACCATATCTCCCATCTCGTAGTTCTTTCCAAGACTAGCCAGACCATTTGTAATATCAGTGAATCTACTGTACATTTGAGTAATTGTTTCTCCTGGCTACATTTAAAATCCCTCATATTGAGCTACCAAGATATCTATCATTGTCTCCTTGACCTTGTCTATTCCTTCGTAGGTTATTCTAAGCTTCTCCCACATTTCCATTGCGGACTTGCATGCTGAGATCCTATTAAACTCTTTCTTGCTCAGCGCACAGCACAAAATACTCTTTGCTTTGCAATTTAATGATATCTTCTTCTTATCATCTTCTGTCCAATTTTCTCTATTGTTAAGGACAACTAGATCTCCTTCCTCTATGATCGACTAGATTTGAAAATCGAGACCTTGAAGGAAGAATTCCATTCTAGTCTTCTAGTAGTTGTAATCTTCACCATCGAACAAAGGTGGTCTGTTGACTGACTGACCTTCTACATACCCTTGAGCTGCCATTTATCTTTGCTCTTCAGATCGCGAGATCTTCTTTGTCGAAGAGACTTGGCTCTGATACCACTTGTTGCCCAGCTAGCTAGCCCAGAGGGGGGTGAATGGGATTTAAAAAAAATTCTTTTCAATTTAAACCTGTCAACAAAAATGCTTTAAAGAAGATCACTAGAGATGATGGTTAGTGTTAGTGTTAATCAAGATATCAAACACACAAACACAGGAAATTTTATCCTAGTTCGGACCTCCTAACCCAAGGAGTCCTACGTCTAGTCCCCAAGCAACAACTTGGGATTTCACTAACAAGGGTACTGTCCCCCTTAAGGACCCTTACACATCCAGCCGCAGTTGGCCTTCTCTTCTAACCCCGAAGAGGTATACAACCACCCTGATACACAGGTCTTCCTTCCTTACAGAAGGGAATACTCACCACCTATTTTCAACAGGTCTTCTCTTCACAACCCGAAGAGGAATACACACAGAAAATGTGTACAAGGAGAAATGCCCCTAGACCAAGCTTACAACAAATGCTTGATCTGAGGCTAAGTCTGAGAGAGAAAGATTTTCACTATAAGAAACTCTCAGACCTACAAGGCTCTTAAAGAATGTCTAGACAAAGAAAGACTAAGAGCAAGAGCTGAAGAAAATTTTGGAGTGAGGCAAGAAGCTCTTCTTCGATGATGAACACTTTTCTTGAAGGCTCTATCACACAAATGATCAAGTTGTTGAAGTAATTGGCTTAGTCTCTCTCTAGAATCCTAGAGAGAGAAGCTCTGGGGATTGCACTAGCTTCTGTGAGTGCCTGGGATCCCCCCGCCTTCCGGCGGAGGGTGGACCTCCCTTCTGTTGTGAAGGTGGTGTTCCCTCTGGGCAGCCACCAGTTGGAACTCCTCCATCTGGGGTCTACCATTTGAGAGCTATGAGCATGTTGGGTGGTGTTGTTCGGTGCTTGGTGTAGGAGGATGGACACTTCTTCTACAGGGGGTCCGTCTTCTTCCCCAAGAGTTAGCTGTGTAGCTGCTATTGTTCCTTCTTCCTCTGGCCTTGACAAGGATCGGGTGGTGAGGAAGGGGAGATCTTCTTCGTCAATGAGATGGAGGTCTCGTTCGAGAGGTCCTGTCGAGGTGTCTTCTGCACCAAGAACTTGGGTGAGTCTCTTTTCAGCACCGGCCTCAAGTGAGAGTTCTCATGCATTATCATTTATTCCTGAAACAGTTGTTTCGGAGAATAAGAAAATTGTAGTTCGTGACATGGAAGACATTGAAGAGCTGCATGGTGCATGGGATCGCACCATTGTCGGGTATGTAGTCGATCTCAAGACTTCTTTCATGGCTCTTTCATCCTTTATTAAAAGTCATTGGGGAGTTGTGGGTTTCGACTTGCACCTCTTAGAGAATGGCTTCTTTCTATGCAAAATGGATAATGAAGAAGACGTTACCCATATTTTGGAGGGTTTTTGGGGTATCCGTGGGCATCCTATGATCCTTAGGCGTTGGGAGAAATGGGTGCAGATGGAGCTCGAGAGTCTAAAGAATATTCCTGTGTGGGTCTCCATTCACAGCCTACCTATTCACCTCTGGTCCAAAAAGTTCATCTCCAAGCTTTGCAGTACCATTGGATAACCTCTCTTCATGGATAGGCTAACTGCGGAAAGAAGGGGATTATCCTATGCTCGAGCTTGTGTGATGGTCTCTTCAGAGGTCGAATTGCTGGATTCAATCAGTTACAAGGACCTTGATGGATCACAGCATGATCTTCACATTTCTTACTCATGGAAGCCAAGGCGATGTGGACGTTGTGGGTTGTTCGGTCACCTCCATGGCCAATGCCAATCTCGTCCTCACTCCAATCCGAAATCCACCCACTAGGTCTACAGAAGGAAGGTGAGGTGCTCTAATCCGAAGAAGTTAAGGAAGATGGGGAGATTGCGCAAGGATTAGAAGGAAATCAGCTAGCTAAGGAAGATACTCTTCCCACAAAGAAAGATGCATGGAAGGCAGGGAATATTGATCCAGTTAACAAAGAAAGAGGCGTGGATATTGTTGATTGTGATATTTTGAAAGTAAGGAATGTTCCTCATATTCAAGGGCAAGGCGATGGAGAAAATAGTCATAACCACTTGGAAAGGACAGAGGTATCTACGCACACTCCACCTACACTTGACAAATCGATGGTCCCTACTCTAAGGCATGAAGCGCAAGGCAGAAAGTCTTCTAAGGAAGGTGAGAATCTTGCTATTCCTTCTCCAGATAGTATGACAGAAGCTAATAGAAAGTTTACTGCTCTAAGTGCGGTTGATGAGATGGATAAAAGGAAGAAAATGGGGCAAGTGGTGGCTGCTCATGGGTATGCGTCCAAACAAAAATTCAAGGAATAGAAAATGGGGATGCACTTGCATCCTAATCGGAATTAAGTTCTTATGAAGATTATCAGCTGGAATGTTAGGGGTTTAAATAAAGTGGCTAAGCATATGGAGCTGAGAAAGTTTATAAAGAACCATAATTGTGATATTGTGATCCTTCTGGAAACAAAAACCAACGCTGCTAATGTGATATGTGCAAGAACCAAATCTGGGCTGACGCTTCTTTTGCTCACAATAGTCATAGCACTAATGGTCGAATATGGGTGCTTTGGAATCCTAATATCTACTCCTTCACTGTTACTCATTCATCTAGCCAAATAATCCATCTGTCTGGGAAGCATGAGACTTTGAATAAGGAGCTTCATATTTCTGCAATTTATGCTTCTAACCTCCATCTTAATTGGCTTTCTCTTTGGGATTCTATCATTAATATCTCCAATACCATTGGTGCAATTCCTTGGATTGCCACTGGGGATTTTAATTGCATCAGATACGCCTATGAGACGGTGGCTGGTAATCTTGTGCCTTCTCATATGCTGGAATCTTTTAACAATATGATTACTAAGGCTAGCCTTATGGATATGAAGTCTACGGGAAATGTTCTGTCTTGGACTAATTGTTCAACTGGAGATAGGCGTATTGCTGCTAGGCTTGATCGTACTCTTATAAATGACAAATGGTTATCAAGTTTCCCAGAGGGATTTGTTCACTATGGGTCAACTTATTTCTCTGATCATACGATGCTTCTTGTCCACACTTTGAAATTGCTCAACAATGGGTTCAAGCCGTTCAAATTCTTTTCGATGTGGATGAAACATCCTGGATTCATGGATATTGTCAGGAATGCATGGTCTTCTGATTATGATGGATCTCCCACCTATATTCTGTGTAAAAAGCTGAAAGAAGTCAAAGAAGCTTTGAGGAAATGGAATAGAGAGGAATTTGGGGATGTGAATGATAGAATCAAAAGATATAGAGATTCTCTTTCTCATATTCAGAATAGTCTTCAGAATAACCCTATGGATAGTCAGCTGATTGCCCAAGAACTGAGCATCAAAATGGAATACCAAAAAGCTCTGGATATGGAATAAGAATTCTATAAGAAAAAATCCAAGCAGCAATGGCTTTCCCTTGGGGACAGCAATACTAAGTTCTTTCATGCATCTTTCAAAGCCAGAAAGTCCATCAACACAATCTCTAGGTGCATAGACTCTGAGGGGAATAATATTGTGGATATGGATATGGTTAATCAGTATTCAGTGAATTGTTTTTCTTCTCTTTTGAATCAACCTTGTGCTGATTGGAACCATGTGACTATTGAGCCTCAGAATAAGCTTCATGATTCTGATATTCATTCTCTTTGTGCTGACATCATTGCGGAGGAAATGAGGGAAGTTGTCATGCATTCTCCAAAAGGCAAGAGTCCGAGTCCAGATGGCTTCCCGGCAGAGTTCTATCAATCTACATGGGATATTGTGGGGGAGCAAGTTGTGAAGGCGGTCAAGCATTATTTTAATACCTCTAGAATGCTGAAGCAACTTAATTGTACTTTCATTGCCTTAATTTCGAAATCTGAAGGTGCTGACTCCTTTGATCAATACAGGCCTATATCTCTTTGTAACTTTGTGTATAAGATCATTTCCAAGATTTTGGCTAACCGGTTGCAATCTGTGCTTCACAAGTTGATCAGTCCAAACCAAGCTGCTTTCATTACGGGGAGATCGATTCATGATAATATTCTCATTACCAATGACATAGTCCGTGATATTCACTCTAAGAGCAAAGGTAACTTATTGTGCTTCAAGGCTGATTTGAAAAAGGCGTTTGATTCTTAAATAGAGAATTCATCTATATATGTTGCAGCAAATGGGGTTTCCGGCCAAGTGGATTTCTTGGGTTAAAAATTGTATTGAGAATCCATCATACTCTATTCTCTTGAATGGTTCTCCTACTGGATTTTTTCAGGGATCCAATGGGGTAAGACAAGGGGATCCACTATCCCCTTATATTTTCACTATTGCTATGGAAGGCTTATCTTGCATGATGGAGGAAGCTGTTTTCAAGGGTAATATCAAGGTCCCCTCAGCAGGTAATATGAAGATTTCCCATGTTGTGTTTGTTGATGACCTCATCATCTTCTTAAAGAATGATCTTAACTCTTCTATTCATCTGAGGAATGTGCTTCATGACTTCTCTCTTTGCTCTGGCCTTGCTCTTAACCAGACCAAAAGTAACCTTTACATAGGAGGCAATGTTCAAGCGAGAAGAAATTTTCTGAATATTCTGGGTGTTGGTGAAGGTTCTCTCCCGGTTCCTTATCTTGGCCTGCCTTTGGTTTCTTCCTCCATCAGGAAAGTGCACTATACTCCCCTTATTGATAAAATCAAGACTAGGCTGAATGCTTGGAAGAATCGCCTCCTTTCTAAAGCAGGGCGATTAGAGCTTATCAGATCGGTGTTGCAGTCTTACTCTGCCTATTGGTCTTCAGCATTCATCCTCCCTAGCGGCCTTATATCCCAGATTGAAGGCATTCTTAGAGATTTCTTTTGGAAGGGTTGCTCTGACAAATCGGTGATGACTATAGTCAAATGGAAATCTATTTGTAGACCCAAGAAGGAGGGCGGATTGGGGATTAGAAATCTGCATGACTGGAATAGAGCAGCTTCGGTGAAGCTTCTTTGAGACACATTGCAAAGAAAGGATTCGCTCTGGATTGACTGGATATACAGCAAATATTTAGCCAAACAAAATATTTGGTTAATCAAATGCAAATCCTATTTTTCTAGTGCTTGGAAGGGGATGCTCAAGAAAGGGAATGGATGCAAAACCAGATCTCTTACTATATTGCTGATGGGTCCAATATTAGTATGTGGTATGATCCATGGTTGTTCGGGAAGAGTATTTTTCAAACTTATGGTGATAGTATTCGGCATGATTTAGGGGCTAGCAAGGTTAGCCATTTCATTCATTCCGCTAACTGGAATCTACCTCCTCCGACTCCCATGACATGCTCTCAGATTGGCCGTCTATTAATGATACTACGATTCATGGAGGTCATATGGATGCAATATTATGGAAACACAATGGGGGAAAATTAACAATTTCTTGTGCTTGGATTGAAATCAGAGATAAGAATAATGAAGACATAAAATTTTGTGGATTTGGGGAAAGCCTGGAGCCCAGAAGTTTAATCTTTGCCTTTGGCAAGCTTCTATGGAGAAGCTTCCAACCCAGGATTACATGAAGCAGAAAGGGATTCAGATGCCTAATCAATGCACGCTTTGCAAGAATAATGAGGAAAGTAACAATCATATTTTTTTCAAGTGTCATTACAGTAATTGGATCTGGAAGCAAATGATACATAGATTCCACTTTGGAAGACCTCCGGAAGAGACTCTTGAAAAAGAGTTGAAGGTTTTGATTCAAAATTTTCCTTCTCCAAATGTTGCTTGGATGCTTTCTCAACTTGCACTTAAAGCTATAGTTTGGTGGATATGGCGTGAAAGATGCTTGAGGATCTTTGAGGGGAAGCAAAAATCGAAAATGCAGTTGCTCATTAGTATTCTCATGGATATTAAAATCTGCATAGAGAACACTAAGTACAAGTTGCCTACAAGAAGAGAGAAAGAAATTCTGAAGCGATTCAACATTTCCACTTTGTAATTTGCTTCACTTTTCTAGTTTCGGTTTAGTTTTGTCATACTCATAGTCCACAACCTGTGTGGTCATGAGTATTCTATTCGGGAAATACTAATGTTGAGGGAGGTGGAGTGAGAACATGCCACCTCTGTGAGGTGGGGTGCGCTCTCCTGCACTCCATTAGTATGTTCCTTCTATGATCCATTATCCATTTGGTCATAGATCTTGTACATTCTGCCTTTTCTTCAATACATTATTTTTTTTTTGGTCGGTCAACCAAGGAAATGAATAAATTAATAAAGGGAAACAAAGTACAAAAGACTATTGAGGATCAAGAACCCAATAGTCTAGGAAGAAGTAAACGGATGGAGGATGACACCACAAACCGGTGACTAATTCTCATAGCAGATAAGCAATGTGGCACCACAAGTTGGTGACTACAATGGGTTATTCAATATGATATTGAATCTCTCACAAAGGACTTTTGACCGACCAGATAGAACACGGACGTATGGCTTAGCCTCCATACAGCTCCGAACATCATCAATAATGGATAAGGCAGTATGAATAGAAGATGTTTTGATCTCCTCAAAGGTTCTACTACATCTCTCTTTCCAAATCCACCATATGGTAGCTCTGAAAAGAAGGCGAGCTAAAGAGGTACCAAAACCATCAGTTTTAAAGCTCAATCTCAAAGCATGCATTTCCTCCAAGATGGATTGCCGAGGAGGTCTTCTAATGTTCATACGCTGAAGTATCTCCCCCCAAACTGATATGGAGTACGGACACATGAAAAAGATGTGGTCCTCGCATTCCTCGGATGTGCAACAAAGAATACACCTACTAGGTATTTGAAAACCCTGTTTCCTTAAATTGTTCAGAGTGGGCAACTTATGCATAACAGTCTGCCAGCAAGCGAGAGAAAATCTCTGAACAGTGGGTCCTTTCAAAACCCAATCGTCCCATCCTACCTTTTAATTTTGCTCACGAAGCAAGTTCCAAGTATTTTAGCACTAAACCTGCCTTGTTGCCAGCCAATTTCATCAGTTTGATGAGAGGAGTCCTGTGAATCATTGGCCAAATGTCAAACATTTCCATAGAGGTTGGAGGAGGAAGTGTCCACTGACCATTGCTCATGAAGGAGGCACAAGTAACATCCGTAGAAAGGCCAAGATGATGCCTTAGACGATCCCCAACTAGCATATAAATATTTTTCCTTGAATCCAAGGATCATAAAAGAAACTAAAGTTACTGCCCTCTCCCACCTTATAATTGATGTGCTGGAGTGATAAGGTTTCTGCTGTAAACACCAAATCGAGTCCTGCCTCAGATATTTCTGCTGAACCCAATGGGCCCACAGAGAATTGGATTTCTGAAGGATGTCCCATAAATTCTTAGTAGCACAAGCTAAATTCCAGTCCTTCATCCGCCAGATACCCAAACCGCCCTCAAATTCGGTCTGCAGATAGCCTTCCAACTGACCATATGAGGAGAGCATTGAGAAGAGTGCCCATGCCAATAGAAGTTGGAAAGAATAGTTTCAATCTCCTTAAGCACAGCTGTAGGAAGAATGAAGGAGACCGACCAGTAATAGAATAAGATGACAACACCGATTTAATAAGTTCCAATCTACCACCCAGGACAGAAAACTAGTACGCCAAGATTCAATTCTTCTTTTATCTTGTCAATAATCGGCTGACAGTGAGTTTTTCTTCAAAGAGCAACTAAGAAGAGGTAAACCCAGATATGTCATTGGAAGTTTACCTTTAGGCACTTGTAAAACAGATTGGATCTCATTTTTGTTCTTCACTTGGCCTCCCAAGTAAAGTCTGCTCTTATTGGTGTTGAGTTGAAGACCAGAATAACTATAAAAATCCTCCAGAAGGCGATTGATTGTAATGGCAAAAGTCACATCATCCTTGAAGAAGATAATGAGGTCATCTGCAAAAACAAAATGAGAGATGGATACAAAACTCGCAGTTGGAACTTCGATGGTTTCTCTTGAACAGCAACTTCAATAAGGCTGGTGAAACCTTCCATCACTATAGTGAAAAGGTAAGGTGATAACAGGTCTCCTTGACGAATGCCATTGGAACTATTGAAAAAGCCTTCCGGGCTGCCATTAACAAGGACAGAAACCGAGCAGACTCCAGACATCAACAAATCCATCCTATCCATGAAGGAGGGAAGTTCATTTCCCCATCATATAGTAGATGAAATCCCAAGAACTGAGTCAAAAGCATTGCCCAGGTCCGCTTTTAAACAATACGGGTACCTTTTCGCTTAGAATGTAAATCTTTTGCTAAGTCATTAGCAAGGAGAATATTACTTTGAATATTCCTTCCACAAATGAAGGTCGTCTGGTGCGGACTGATGATAGAAGGAAGAACAAGTTGCATTCGATTTGCCATCAATTTAGTAATCACCTTATAGATGAAATTGCAAAGAGAGATGGGACGAAATTGATCAAGATATTTGCATTAGACTGCTTTGGAACCAGAGCAATGAATGTGGAATTAATCTATTTTTCCCAAAAGCCCTTCTGAAAGAATGAAAGAATGGCATTGGAGACCAGGTCCCCAACAATCTCCCACGTGCTAATGAAGAACTCCACAATAAATCCATCAGGTCCCGGACTCTTATCTCTAGGCGAACTAAAGAGAACTTGCCAGACATCTTCATGGGTGAAAGGATGCATGAGAGAGGTGATTTCTGCCTCTGAAAGAGAAGCCCGGACGTCAAAAGTTGGCAACCTCTTATCATGGGGTTTGTTAAGAAGAGAGTGGTAAAAGGATAAAGCATGGGCTGAATATCAGCATCACCATACAGGAGACTACCATCACTGGTTTTGCAAATCTTGATAGAGTTATGAACTCTGCGTGCCTTGGTGGCAGCATAAAAGTACTTAGTATTTGAATCTCCCAGAGACAACCATTGTTGCTTGGATTCTGTATTATGAGGATCGTCAGCTAGAAGGTGTTGAGAATGAATAAGCTCTGTCCGGGCTTCAGAAGTATTGGACTGGACCACGCCAAATACCTATTTATTCCAATCCCGCAAAGCACTCTTCACAAATTTGAGCTTTTGACAAACTTGGAATAAGGGAGAGCCACTAACATGATTGTTCCAAGCGCCATACACACAGACTGAAAAGTATGGTGTGAAGTCCACATATTAAAAAATTTGATAGGTCAAGTTTGGAGGCCCAGCATCCCTCACTAGTTTTCACCAAGAGCAAGTAGTGATCAGAGACAGTCATATTTTTATAAGAAAGGATCCCATCTTCATACTAATTAGTCAATGAGTATTAACCATGACAGGATCTAAGCGTGCAGAAATACGTTGGGTTCCACCTTTTCTGTTACACCACGAAAGAGAATTCCCATATGTGGCAAGTCAAGCAGCTTCGCATTATCTAGAAAGGCGTAAAAATCAGCCAAATGGCTAGGAAGAATAGAACGGCCTCCTTTCTTTTCATCAGGGTATCGAACAGTATTTAGATCACCCAGAATAACCCAAGGTTGAGAGATAGAGTGAGAAAATTGTAGGAAATCGCTTCGTAACTTCTCCTCTCACCAACGAGGTTAGAACCATAAACAGCCGTTAGGATGAAATCTCATTGGAGTTCTTCTTGGTGCATTGAATGTGAATATATGGGAGCTCTCAGCAAGAAGAGTTAAGGAAAACAAGTCTTGATTCCAAAAAATCCACACTCTTCCCCTCCAAGAGCTGCTGTAATTGTGGAAGGCACTAAATTGAGGGCATAAGTAATTCTTCACCTTGTCAAAGTTAGGTTCTCTAATCTTCGTCTAACAAAGAACAACAATATCACATTTATAATCCATCAGTTCCTTCTTAACAGCCAACATCTTAGACTTACTATTCATACCCCTCACATTCCAGGATATAATATGCATGATTAATGTTTTTGGTATCATCCTTGGCCGTACCTTAGAACGGCCTAACTTGCTCACTCAGTCCACGTCCTTAAGCTTTGAAGTATCAAAGAGGTGTCCAAGCTTAAGGGAGAATCTGATGAAGAAACGAGGTTAAGAGAGTAAGTACAGGAGGTACCTTTAGAGTTGGACACCATTTCTGGAACACTAGCCTTATTTGCCCGATCTCCTGAAGATTCTGGATTTATGCTAATTTCATCAGCCACCGAGGAGACAATTCCCACTAGCTTTCCGTTATCAGATTTGGAAAACTTGCACTGATTAGCGACAATAGGTTCCGGATTTATACTAACAGCAAGAGAGCTGTCATCCACCATGGGCCCCAAAACCATGTCACCAGAAGAATCAAAGTTGTAGAGAACAATAGAAGGAGGTCCCAGATTTACACCAAGAGGAGAAGTATTGCCTCTAGCCACCGTGGGACCCAAGAAAGAGCATTAACAATATCTTCAGAATCTGCAAGAGAGATATTCGTCCCATTTTCCATTAGAGAATTATTGCCTTTATCAGAAATACTACCCTCCAAAAGAACCGGTTTTACGCAAACAACAATGGTTGCACTAGAATTCAAAATGTTGCTATTAGCCACCGAGTTGCCAGAAGTGACAACCTCCACCAGACCCTGATCTGCTCCACACGAAGTGACCATCGTTATAGACTCTTCAATAAAAGCCATGGAAGAGGCTTCATCACGAAGAATATCAAACTGGTTTGCTAAGGCAACAGAGGGAGCAGAAACTGCAGTTTGAGGTCGCCATTCACGCCTAGTTAGACGAACAGGAGCATCCTCAACTCGATCAGACATTAAGGAACAAGGTTCGTCTGGATGACCAAAGGATGAGCATATAGAACAAGCCTTCGGGTTCCACTCATAATCCACCAGAACATCTTCAGAATCACAAGAATCATGCAACACTATGATCTCTGATGGGAATGAGAACTCAGAAGAAATAAGAACACAAATCCGAGCAGCAGTGCTCTTGTCCATGAAGAGAGGCTTTCCAAGAACACTGCCCAACTTACTCAGAGAAGTATGAGACCATAGATGAAGAGGAAGATTTGGAAAAGAAACCCACAAAGGTATAGATGAAAGCATAGCCTTCTCCATCCTCACATCACGGTTCCAGCGTTGAAGAATGAAAGGATGACCGCGAATATGCCAAAACTCTTCAAGAACCATCTGCATGGCTTCCTCTAAAGCAAAAACACACACAAAGAAACCACCCAGTCGCAGATGAATATCATAGTTACCTTGGGCTTCCATTGTTTATCAATGAAATCTTGAGAGGAGTATATGTTGTCTTGATCCCCACGATGTAGCCCCCAACAGCGAAACTCCACACGCTTGCAAGCTCTTGCGAGTCTTGAGAACAGAAGGAAGCAGCAGGCCGATCCCCATGCCGATAGGCTCGATGAAGTCAAGACGTAGACCGTGCCAGGCAAGATGAAGCTCCTTCGAAGAGTTCATTCCAGGCCTTCTTAGAAGAAGAGACTGAGTGCATAGGAACTCTAGAAAGAGACCTACCACGAGAACGCCCGCGAGAAACGTGGAGGATGGTGGGCAGGAACACCTTGTGAGAATCCATGTCCATGGACTAGATCACTCGTGGCATTCACGGTAACACCTTTGGAGATCGAAACCCCTCCCGAGGAAGAAAGAGGTCGTTCTCCTGGTGCAACCCCCACACTAGAATCCCCCATCTGACGGACTGGAACAACCACCGTCACCAGAGCGGGAGGACCCTGACGGAGGGAGGCTCCGCCAGGGGAGGTCCACCCACCACCGGGAAGGTGGGGGTGAGCCCAAGACCCCTCAAACCCTGCGCAAATCCCAGAGCTTCTCTCTCTAGAAAACTAGTACGCAAGTCAGAGTGAAAAAAAAGAGTCTTCAGTCTTGTATATATATTCTCTTGAGAATATAGCCGTTGAAATGGTCGTTGTCTCTAAGCTTGAAGCACGTTAGACAACATGGTCCATCGTGCGCAACAGGTAAGCTTGCATCCATTTAATGCTCTAGAGCCATGCACGCAAAGAGAAGATTCATCTGCATATTCCTTAGCTTATGGTTGTTCACGTTGTAAGATATGACTTGTACATAATAAATGTCGAAGCACAGACAGCTAGACTGTCTCTATGCTTGTCAGTCAACGTTAGAAACCATGCAGTAAGAACATACACTAAAATAGAAATGCCATTCTGCTATCCTGAAAAGTGTTTACTATAGAGACATAGGAATAGAAGGCACCCAGATATGATACGTGCAGAGAGGTGTACAATCACATTAAATGCATGGATATTAGTGATGCACGCGGGAAGACTTTTGACTTTCACAATATCTGAAAATATATTTGAATGACATGTATGAAATCGATGTGCTCCATGAAGTCATTGTTCTACTTATGAAATCGTTGTGTGAACAAGTCGTTGATAAACAATCGTTCTTACAGTAGAGACATGTCGTTGTGAACACAAATCGTTGTTCAAACATAAGCAAATCGTTGTTTGAGCAAATCGTTGCTCAACATAAACAAATCATTGTTTGAAAAAATCATTGTTCAAACATAAACAAATCGTTATTTGAACAAATGTTGTTCAATCATAATAAATCGTTGTTTGAACAATCGTTGTTCAATCATAAGCAAATCGTTGTTTAAACAAATCGTTGTTCAATCATAAACAAATCATTGTTTGAACAAATCATTGTCAAACATAAGCAAATCATTGTTTGAACAAATCGTTGTTCAATCATAAGCAAATCATTACAGCGACCAAATCGTTGTGTAACTTATCGAATCGTTATAAGATGGAAATCGTTGTTACACTTTACGAGTCGTTGTGAGACCGAAATCATTGTTTCACTTAGCGAATCGTTGTGAGACCGAAATTGTTGTTTCACTTAACGAATCGTTATGAGACCGAAATCGTTGTTTCACAAACTTATCAATCGTTGTGAGACCGAAATCGTTGTTTCACGAATTATCAATCGTTGTGAGACCGAAATCGTTGTTTCACTTAACGAATCCTTGTGAGACCGAAATCGTTGTTTCACAAACTTATCAAATCGTTATGAGACCAAAATCTTTTGATCACTAAGGAAATCGTTGTAACGATAGAATCGTTATGCTTATAAAGGAATCAATGTGGATTTAGAGGAAATGCATGCTATGAACTTCAAATAGTATAGTGAGAAAATTACTTACATATTTGGCTTGATTTATTTCCTGTAACTGAGCTTCATAAAAACTTGTTAGAAAATAATTTGTTAGAGTTTTGTTAATCACCAAAATTGCATATAATTGAATAAAATTATATGGGGATGGACTGATCATCAACATCCTCATTCGGCCAAGGAGAAGACCTTCTCCAAAAGAAAAAAGAAGACAGAGTATGTAGATTTGAGCAGTTCTGGTGAAGACAATAGTGTGCAAGCATCCCTTACTTAGAACTCTGAAGATTCCCAAGAAGAAAACCCTAATGTTCAGGGTTCAGTTCATTCTTCTGATGATCAGGTATCAAATGGTCAAGAAAGTTCACATTCGAAGGGACCCAGTGTCAGTAATGCAGTTGATTCAGATGGTTCCGAAGAAGAAGACTCTCAAGAGGATAGGACTAAGGGTGGAAAATTGCCTGAGACAACAACAAATTCTGATTCTATGTCACAAAGTATTGCTCAACCCTTAGAGTAAAAAAATAGGGGAACTGAATCTGATAATGAAACCATTTAGGCACATGAGACAGTTTATCTCACAGCTGAGAATAAACAAATTTTACATCCAAGAACTGTGGATATTCTTGATGAAGGTATGAATTCTATCTTTCAGAATTATTAGATATGATAGAATTTCAGGGTTGGACAAGTTTTGTCAGTGAGCACAGGATTTTCTATCCTATTCTAGCTCAAGAGTTTTACAAAAACTTGGTGAGCAAAGAATATACTCTAGAGTCTGAAGTTAGAGGGATACCCATTGTACTCACCACAGACTTTGTGAGTCAAACTTTAAATATCCCCAATGAAGGTCACAATCCTCATGAGTATACTTTCTATGTTCATGAAGCATAACCCTCATGACTGGACAAGTGCATGACAAAGAAAATATAGTCCAGACTAGGGTATCAAGTTTGAATGCAAACAAATTCCCTCCACTAAATATAGTGCTACACCACATATGCACTACTATTCTGACCCCTCAAGGAGGAGGGAGGCATAGAGTCACTAGCTTTCAAAGGTTTCTAATGTTTTGTTTGATTACAAGAGAGAAGGTTAATCTGTCAACCATTTTCTGTCAACTCCTTCATGAATCCACAAGACAAGAACTGAGAAGAAGTTTGCCTTATGCTGCTCATCTATCTAGTATTTTTAAGAAGGAAAACATTCCACTTGACAACACAAAAACCAGGACAATCCCAAAGTATATCTACTGTCTGGCTCACATTGTAAAATTCATGAAGCTCAAATTGGAAAGAGCTCAATTGGTGAGAGGACTCGCTTCCTCTCAAAGTCATGAGAATGATGATATTGCTATGGAACAGCCACACAAGACCTAAATGAGTAGGGGGATGATGTTGCAACTCAAGGAGTTCAGTTGACTTAGGACAATCCTTCACCTACACCCTCCTATGCTACAAGACCTTTCTCTCCAATTCTAGATTTGATGATCTGGGAGTGGATCCTCTACAGTACTCTCCTACTCCTCACACTCATAAGGAGGCATTTACTTCACAGAATGCTCATCCTTCAACTTCCATAGCTGAAGTTACTGTTCCTCCACAACTATTACAGTTTCTTGAAGATCAGTTTGCTTCTTTAAATGATTATGTTGGCCAGCTAAATGCCAAGTTTGAAGTATAGTCCCTCATATTTGAGAGTCAGTTAGAAGAAATAGAAAAGCAGCTCAGTGACAATATAGATTGGCAGGAACAGTCAGCAAGATTCATAGCTTTTAGATCCAATAAGCTTATTGAGAAAATTGAGAAGTATTCACAATGCAGCTTTTACTCAGGCACAGATTTTTGACAAGCTACAGTCAGTTGAAGAACACTACATAAAGGATCAGATAAGCTAGCTGATATTCCAGCTCTGCAAAATTCTTACACTATACTGACTAGAAATATGAACATTCTGAGAGATTATCATGTAGATATGTCTCTCACATCAAATCCTTGAGACATGAGTTTAATCAAGTGTGGAAGCTACATGAAGATGCAGAAACAGCTGAGAGCACACATGCCACCTCATCCACTGCTACCCCCGATGCCTCATGTGATAGATCAGGTCCCAGTTGTTGTCTCTGCGAAGCTAGAAGAAATGCAAGGCTTTCTAAACACAAGGTTGAATGCTATACAGATCTATCTTCGAGACAATTATGATGATTTGGAAGCCAGACTAGCAAGGATTGAGCGGAGGCTCATTATGCAGATACCTCCACCACCTCCTTCCCCTCAATGATTCTTTTGTTTTGATAATGTCAAAGGGGGAGACATGTCATAGAGACTTTTGACTTTGATATGTTTTTTTATTCTGGCAGATATTTTCTGGTTGTAACACTCTTAAACAATGGCAATTAATGAAATCATCTATGTGCTTGTGGAATTATTCTTGTGTGGACTTGTGTGATTGCTTGTTTACCATGTGTGGACTTGTGTGGATTACTTGTTAAGATACATTAATTTAGTGAATCAAAATTCTATGAATCATTGTTGCCATCATCAAAAAGGGGGAGATTGTCGTGTCCCTAGTTTTGATGATGTCATGAGTCAAGCAAAATGTCATAAATATAAATAATAATTTTTTAACACAAGTTTTATATGACAGGAAAATTCACAAAGTCAAATTATCTCATGAGAGTTGACCTTGATTGTTTAATAGGTCGACACATGTCTCAGTGAGTGAGTTACTGGAGTTCTGTGAAGCACATGAGTCGACACTACCCAAAGGATAGGTCGACACTGCATAGTCTTTCAGTAGTGCAAAGTCTAAAGTATCGCATAAGGTCTTTTTTTTTTGGTAAGTAATACCAGAGTTTTGTATTGAATATAGCAAAAGCGAGATCATGTACAAGGATGGGTCCATGCTACCACAATCCGATAGCTATGGGCCCGAAGAAGGAGCAAGAAGCTCACTAAGGAGTGCAAAAAAAAAAAAAAAAAAAAAAAAAACCAAACCAAACCAGCCACCATAGAAAAGGGACTCAAACTCTTCGAAGATTGAAATTCCTGAGTATTCTATTGGACCTAACGGAGGAGGTATGAGCTTGAATGTGGGATTCAGTAATAATGCGAATGTCTGATAGAATGGAAAGAAGCACTTGCACCCTGCTTCGAGTTCCTGAATCAAATATTCGAGAGCATCTCTCCTTCCAAATCCACCAAAGAGCAACTCTAAAGGTAGCAAAGGCCACACAAGTCCTTCACCAGGAGCATGAAAACTCAAGAGTAGACTTTCACTTTCAGCTAAAATAGTCTCCTTTGGCCGACGATGGATATCCAACCTATGCAGAAGTTGCATCCAAATCCAGGAGCTGTAAGAGCATTGAAAGAAAAGATGATTGACATGCTCATCATGCATCTTACACAAAACACAAATATTGGGACCATACAAGCCCCGTCTTTAAAGAACATCAAAAGACGGAATACCGCCCATCATAACCTACCATGCATGAAGGGACTGCTTCTGAATAGTAGGCCTCTTCCAGACAAGATGAACCCATGGCACCTTCGGGTAAATGACTCTCTTCAGATCATGAATATAATTGCTACTGATGGACCCATTATTCTGCCTCTAGACAACAGAATCCTCACGATTAGCATAGATGGAAATGCGAAGAATTCGTGGCCAAAGATCAAGCATCACACTAGAAGTTGGCGTAGGAAGACACCATCTCCCATCTTGAATAAGAGTACTTACAGTGGCATTAGCGGGCAGCCCAAGCAAAAATCTGATATACTCCCCCCCTAAAGTGTTAATAGAGTCCCCATCAATCCAAGGATCATCCCACAAGTTGATTGTGTCCCCTTTACCAATCTTATAGGTCACATGTGATCTCATCCAATCTCTAACTTGTAACATACCCTTCCAGGCATGGGAATGATAAGATTGGGACTTAGCCGACCAGATAGAAGTCTTCTTGAGATATCTACTCCTCACCCATTGAGTCCATAAGGTATCCTGATTGGAGAGGATCCTCCAAAGCTGCATAGTGATCATTGCAGAATTCCAAACAGGAAGCTGCCGTAGACCCAATCCACCCTCATTTTTGGCCTGCACAACCACTCCCACTTGATTAAGTGGAAAGGCTTATACTCACCAGATGCATGCCAAAAGAAGTTCCTCAACAATCTCTCAACATCTCCAATAAGCCTCTTGGGAAAATGAAGAAACAACACAGTAAAGAGCATAAAATTCAGAACAGATTTAATCAATTCCACCCTTCCAGCTTTAGAGAGCAATCTGGTTCTCCAAGAAGCAATGCGCTTTGTAATTTTCTGAATAATTAGAGCATAATGCATGCTGTCAATCTAGTGGAGAATAAAGGAAGTCCCAAATAAGTAGCTGGTAAAACAACCTCCTGAACTCCCAAAGCATTAAGAAGAGCCCCTTTATGATGAATCGCAGCCCCAACAAAACCTTGCTCTTGGCAACATTCAATTGCAACCCAGAGTAAGTATGAAAGGCCTATAGGATATCAGAAATGCAACGAGCAGAAGAGATATTTGGCTTCAAGAAGAGAAGAAGATCATTAGCAAAAATGAGATGTGACAGCTTCACTGCACCAAAGGATGGAACTTGTAAAGAACCATCTGCCACCTTTTGCTCAATGAGGATAGAGAGACCCTCCATGGCAATATAGAAGAGATAAGGAGATAGCGGATCTCCCTGCCGTATGCCATTAGAAGAACCAAAGTAGCCAACGGGACTTCCATTAAGTAACACCGAAAAAGTTGTAGTATTAATAAAGATCACAATCATATCAACCAACTGATCTGGAAACCCCATCTTCCTAAGCACAAGGAGAATGAAATCTCGGTTAACTGAATCAAAAGCTTTCCGAAGATCCACCTTCATGCATAGAATGTTACCACAATGCTTGGAGTGAATGTCTCTAACCATATCATTAGCAAGGAGGATGCTGTCTTGGATCTTACGGCCCTTGATAAAAGCAGACTGATGTTTTCTAATAAGATGTGGCATAAACTTTTGCATACGATTAGCAATCAGTTTTGCGATAATCTTGTAAAGAAAGTTACACAAGGAGATTGGTCGAAACTGATCAAAGGAATTTACAGTATCAGTCTTCGGAATAAGTGAAATGAAATTATGGTTTACCTGACGGAGCCAACGTCCCCATTGAAAAATAATGCACAGCAGCCAAGACATCATTTCCCACAATGCGCCAACACAACTGATAAAAGTCCGATGGAAACCATCAGGCCCTGGACTCTTGTTCTTAGGAGCACTCATGACAACATCTGTAATTTCTTGGTCTGAAAAAGGCCTCAAAATGGAAGTTCGATCCTCATCAGAAAGTACTCGGGAGGATGAAAATCTGGAATCTCATAATGCTGCTGATGATTTAGAAGACCAGTGTAGAACTCAATTGCATGATTCTTGAGTTGTTGCAAGTCAGAAGTAACATGCCCATCAGACAATCTACATTTCCGACTGGTATTGATCATGCGCCTCCCTTTAATACTAGCATAGAAGAACTTAGTATTATCTTCAGTCTGGGTTAACGAATGCTGCTTCGCCACTGTTGTGCATAAGCTCCCTCCATGCTTAAACAAGTGAGATAAGCTTCACGAGCCTGATTTTCTTTCCGAATTAATAGGTCATTCATAGGATCAACAGCGAAATCTTTTTTTTTTGATAGGTAAACGTAAATTGTATTAGATGAAGAAAGAATGTACAAGAAGCCATATCTACACACGTCGTAGATTATAGCCAAAGGTCCCAAAGGGGATCTAGGAGAGTGCACCATCCCTCAGAGAGGGAGAGTGTTCTCACTCCACCAGAATCATGCCTTCGAGAAATACATGAAAAAAGGAGTAATTCATGACGCTCATCCGCAACATCCCAGCAACGCTAATATGAAAAAGACAATAAGAGAAGAGATCGAAGCTTGGAGATAACCATTAGTGTTGAAACAATAATAAAAGGACTATGCATATAACTATTCGAAAGACAAGATGACCAAGTTCTGACTATATTCGGGTGAAGTTAAATCTTGTGAGAACCCCTTTCTCTCTCTTAGTTAGACCGGCCTTGTTTAAATGATGCTGCATCAGACTTCTAGTATCGGAGAGAATATCAATGAGAATGCTAACATTTTCCCTGATTTTACCTTCAAAGGTGCGTAAACACCTTTCCCTCCAAATCCACCAAATGGTACATCTGAAAGCAATCTTCACAAGACTAGTAAGAGTACCTTTGGTAGGGAAGGAGTGCACTAAGGCCTGCATCTCGGCATGGATATTACAATGAGGAGTTCTGCTGAAGTCAAATCTCTTAAGGATTTCATGCCAAACCCATTGAGAATAGGAGCACTCGAAGAAGAGATGATCAATTGATTCATTGTTACAAGAGCATAAGCAGCACCTATTAGCAAGAGAATGCCCTTTTCTTTGCAGATTGTCAATTGTAGGAAGCTTTTTGTGGATAGCCTGCCAGGTACATAAGGAGTGCTTGGGTGAGGTTGGGCAATCCCAGGCCCAATTATGGTGAGGCCAAGATGACTGCTTATCTCTGATGTGATTCCAAGCAGAAGTAGCACTAAATTTCCCTCGATCATGAATCCACTTAATCTCATCAACCCTGTTATTACAAAGAGGGACAACAACAATTTGAGACCAGAGATCTATCATATCTGCAGAAGTGGGTTGGGGAAGACTCCAATGACTATGATGAATAAACTCAGAGACAGTGATGTCTTTAGGTGCCCCCAAGTCCTGCCGAACCCTATCACCATAAACATGATGAATACTCTTACCATGAAGCCAAGGGTCATACCACATACTAGTTGACCTGCCATTGGAAATAGTATAGGATATGTGATTGCTAATCCAATCCCTAGCTTTAAGAACTCCTTTCCAAGCAGCTGAGTGGTACGATCTAGATTTGGCCAACCAAATATTAGTTTTTGCAAGGTACTGGCTGTGAATCCATTTGATCCAAAGAGTTTCTGCATTGTGCAAGACATCCCAAATCTGTTTGACCATACAAGCTTTATTCCAATCTTGTAACTTTCTCAAGGACAACCCTCCTTCCTTCTTAGGAGTACAGATAGTGGCCCAATTAACCATGTGAATAGCCTTCCCATCTCCATGACCATTCCATAAGAAATTGCAAAGAAGTTTATCGATCTCATGAATCAAACTAGAAGGTAAAAGAAAAGCATTAGACCAATAAACCGCATAGGATTGTAACACTGAACGAATAAGTTCAAGCCTACCAACTTTGGACACGAATCTTGTTTTCCAAGCATTCAATCTGATTTGAATTTTTTCAATGATATACTGACAATGACTTTTTTTGACTCCCAAAGAAACAAGAGGAAGGCCCAGATAAGGACAAGGAAGCGAACCCTCCTCCACATGCAAGCAATCAGTGATTAATTGCTTATTTTTTATCCCAGCACCCACATAAACTTTGCTCTTAGTGTGATTGAGATGGAGGCCCGAAGCATCCCCAAACTTTTTAAGAATGGACGCTAGCTGTTGAACTGAGGGAAAGTCATTTTGCAAAAAAATAATGAGATCATCCGCAAAGGTAATGTGAGAAATGTAAGTTGTCCCAGCAAAAGGAACACGAAGCTGGCCACTTTGAACAGCCTTATCAAGCAAGCAAGTCAGACCTTCCATAGAAATTGTAAAAAGATAGGGTGATAATGGATCTCCTTATCTGATACCATTACTACTACTGAAGAAACCAATAGGAGAGCCATTAAACAAGATGGAGAACTTCGGAGTCTCAATGCAATTCTTAATCCACTTGATGAAAGCAATAGGGAAATTCATTCTTTCTAACATATGATAGATAAGAGATCTGTTTACAGAGTCAAAAGCCTTCCTTAAATCTGCCTTGAAGATGATTCTATTGCCTTTGCTTTTAGAATGCAAGTCCTTTGCCAAATCATTAGCTAAGAGGACATTATGATGAATGCTTCTCCCCCTGATGAAAGCAGCTTGATTGAGACTAATGATATTACCCATAACTTTCTGCATCCGATCAGCTATCACTTTGGAGATAACCTTATAAATGAAGTTACAAAGGGATATATGTCTGTCGTTCTCCATGCAATCAGCTCCGTGAGTTTTAGGAATCAAAGCTATGAAAGTGCAATTCATCTGGCGATGGATTTGGCCAGAAGAAAGAATGTTGACAAGCTTTGATAACATCAAGACCCGTGATTTAGGAATCAAAGCTATGAAAGTGCAATTCATCTGGCGATGGATTTGGCTAGAAGAAGAAATGTTGACAAGCTTTGATAACATCAGGACCCGTGATGTGCCAAGTTACCTGGAAGAACTCAGCTGAAACCCATCAGGTCCAGGACTCTTGTTCTTAGGGGATTTGAAAACCACATTCCT
Organism: Colocasia esculenta; assembly: GCA_014218235.1. Taxonomy (NCBI): domain Eukaryota; kingdom Viridiplantae; phylum Streptophyta; class Magnoliopsida; order Alismatales; family Araceae; genus Colocasia; species Colocasia esculenta. The sequence continues at coordinate 70,623,807 of CM024756.1, forward strand.
GATTTCTTCATCAGTGATTGGATCAATAAGGGGAGAAATTTCCTGATCAGTAGTTGCTTCATGGGTTCAATGGGTGTGCCAGGAACTTGCTGAGTCTGATTCAAAAAGAATGATAGAAGTCGATGGTATGAGCTTGAACCTGGGTTAAGTCTTCAATAAGATTACCCTTGCTGTCCTTACACTTTTTAATAGTGTTGGTGGCTTCCTAGAAGCAATTGAAGCATAGAAAAATTTTGTATTGAGTCACCAAAGGTTAACCAATTTTCTCTTGATTTCTAACTAATGAATCTCTCTTCACAATGCAAAGCCTGAAGGTACTTGTTTGGAGCCTCCTTCTCCTTGCTGATTAGATAAGAATCAAGAGGGTTCAACTGTAGCTCAAATTGAGTATCAGTAAGATCTTTTTTGCATTTGAGAAGGCCATCCTCAACCATGCCAAAAGTCTTCTTATTCCAATTTTCAGAGCTTGTTTACAAACTTTAAGCTTTTGACACAAAGAGTACTGAGGAGTCCCCCTGATAGGTGTTTCCCAAGCAGTTCGAACCACATCAAGAAATTAGAATGAGTACTCCACATGTTGAAATATCTAAATGGTTACGACCATGAGGGACAGAACGTTCAGAAGTTATGACATGATGGAATGATCCGAGAAGAACTGAGCACCATATTCCAGAACAGAATCAGCAAAGCTGCGCAGCCAATCATGATTTATCAAGCATCTATCAAGTCTGGCCATAATTCTTCTATGACTGTCACCTCTATTATTCCATGAGAGCCAATTACCAATAGATTTCATATCCATGAGGGAAGAAGTAGAGATACAATCGTTAAAATCAGAAAGCAAAGATTCTGGGATTTCTCTTCCTCCCACCTTTTCAAGGGATATCTAACAGTGTTAAAGTCCCCCGTAATCAACCACGACACCCATGAGTGGAGCACGAGATGTTGTTAATGTCTGACCACAAAATTTTCCTATCCGAAGCACTATTAGAAGCATAAACAGCAGTGATATAGAAGTCGAGATTCGTTCTTTTATCCAACCCCTTGATATGAATGAACTGAGTAGTATATGACAGGAGGTCAATGTCAGAGATTGGGGTCCCACAAGATCCAAATTCGACCAGAAGATAAAGTAGAGTCATTGGTTAAAAGTTTGGCTTGAGGCCAAATCGAAATCTTTTAAGGAGGTACATGAGTAGGTTTTATTTTTTTTTCAACAATAATAGCTATTCACATGCAAATGATCTAATAATCTTATTTAATTCCCTACATTTTTAGATTTATTAATGCCCCTAACATTCCAAGTGATGATCTTCATGATAACTAATACAAAAGGGTATTAGAAAACTTAACTCTAGGGATGTTTTTTATCTCTCCCTTTCCCCCCTTTCACATTAATGCGATCTATCTCATCCACAGATTGCAAGTTTTTAAATTTCAAAATACCTGGATAGAGGCTGCACCGTGGTTACCTTGTAGAGATGAGTTGTTCCCTCCTTGTCCAAGACTGCCTTGGTTGCACTTCTTCTTTTGTCAAATCCTTGCGTTGCTGGATCATGGTCTTGCCCATGTCTTCCTTGCCTAAATTGTTTTCTTTGTTAAGTCTTTCCTTGTGGAGAGTAATACTCTAATCAGTAGCTAAATCTGATTGTGCTTGATGCAAAACTTCACCTGCATAAGTGACCTTATGAAAGAGACCAAACTCTTCCCGATTCCACACTTTAAGAGTTGTCTTAACAACTCAAAGTTTTTTGCAGAGGACAAAAAGTGGTGTCCCCTGAAAGTGAGTATGCCAAGCTTTCTTGCTGAACAATGGAAAGAAAAGAATTATGCTGTGCCCACATAGTATAGAATTTGAATGGCTTGGGCCACCCGCCACAAGGTCTTCAGTGAAAACAGTAAGCTGAGCATGGTCAGAAAGAAACTGGTCACCATAATGGACATAACTAGCAGGAAACATATCCATCCACAAATGGTTGATGAGAGCTCGATCAAGTCTACAAGCAATTCTCTTAGCGCCCACAGAGCGATTACACTAAGAGAAAGTGTTACCCACACTCTTCAGATCCAGAAGTGAAGAAGAGTCAATACAGGAGTTGAAATCACGAAGCACGAAGGAGTCAATTTACGTCCTCCAATCTTCTCATGAGGAAAGCGGACACTATTGAAATCCCCAACAAGCCACCAAGGAAAATATGGAAGTAGAGAGAAGAACAATGTCACGCCACCTAGAAGTCTTTCATAAGATAGATTAGATCCATAAACAGCAGTCAATTGAAACAATTTGCCGGAGGAGATGTCAGTGCAATCCATGTGAATTAACTGGGAAGTAGTTTTAACACAACGAATGTGAACAGAACCAGCATTCCAGAGAACCCAGATTCACCCTCCTGGATGATCATTATAATTGTGCAACATATTAAGGTGAGGAGCAATAGAGAGCCTTCTGCTAACCATATTATCCATATGAACTCTAGTTTTAATTAAGATGATAACATCTGCACTGGAATGAGAGAGAGATTTTTTTGACACTCATTCTATTCACTCGCTTATTGAGGCCCCGCACATTCCAAGAAATTACCTTCATTATTGATTGTTGGAGAGTGAGCGAATCCGAGCTTGCAGCTTATCCATTTTATGTTCCAAAGACACCCCTGTAGACGGAGCATGGCCAACTCGATGTCTCCCCCCAGGTATATCTGCAAGACGTTGCATGGAAACGTCCCCATCACCACTTCGTTGCACCTCTATCGTGGACACCATATGAAATCCCCCTTCTTTAAGGTAAGAACTTGCATTTTTATCTCCACAATTATCAGATTGCATTGGAAAGGAAGTGTAATGTCGCGTGCTTTTTGGATCCTTACGGATCATGTGTGTATTGGTTGAGGTGGCCATTGTGAGGCCAGTGGGTTTGGTCGTGTGGTGTGCGCAAGTTTGGTGCAGGTTTGGTCCTGAAACAAGATAGGGCTTGCTGTAGTTGATTAGGGTTTGACGGCCAGGTGTGGTCGTTGACAATGTTGGCGTCCATATTTTGACGTTTACTCTATGAACTTGGCGACAAGGATATGGACGTCTAATCTTGGCGGTCTGATTGGCGACAGCCTGGTTGACGCCAACCTGTGCGCCCTGCAGAATATAGGTCTACCCGATGGCAGTTTCCTCAGCCCATTCTCCCTCTCCCTTGCCCTGTTTTCATGTTCCTTGCTTCCCTACTACTTCAAAGGTTGCAGAAGGTTAATTGGAGGATCGTGAAAACGCGAGGTGGTGACGAATCGGCCAGGAAATGTCGGAGCGAGGTGTAATCGCCGTAGGAGCTCGCGGAGGGTTTGGTGCAAGCAGGAGATTTAGGAGGTTTAAGCGTGTCCTGAGGTAGGGGACGATCCTTTAGTTCATTCTAATCGCTTTAATGTGTTCTGAAAGCATGAAATGACGTGATAATCAGCGTTTCTGGGAAGGAAGTGATCCTGCGGGTTAAAGGGTGGTTTGATTAATTTAAGTAGCAAAACATGCGGTTACGGTTTGGCTATAGTGTGTGGATGTTAGAGGAAGTATTTCCTCATGTTTTCTTGATGGTTTCGGGACCAAGAATACCTATAGAATCGGTTTAGGGTTTCTATAGGAACTGGAGTTGAGGAGCTTGGGTCAACATCGATTGATGCAGGTTCTTCAGCTGGGAACTAGACGGCCAGATTCCTTGCCGTCTATATCCCATCGACGACAGTCGATGTTGCCGCCAGAATGCTTTTATTTAATATTGTTATGTTGAATATTCAGCAATACCGAGCGATGTAATGTAACTGTGGTGCACTAAGTGCACGTGGTATGAGATTAGCGTACTGGGTACGCAGTTGGCTGGTTCTTTACGTGTCTACGTGGTGTTCACATGTAGTGGACTACAAGTGCACGTGGTTTACGTGACTTCACGTGGTTTGTGTGACGTGCACGTGGTTTGTGTACGTGGCGAGTAGTACGACGCCTACCGTGGTTACCTCTCCAGTTGGGTGCCCAGGTTCTCTGTGAGCCAAGCTGTTAGCTCGGGGCTTTGTCCCGGTACTTGTGTTGTACCGTCGAGGTATATGTCGTCTAACCTGGACACCCTCACTCCTTTGTTTGAGTTGTACGTCCGATGAGGAAAGACGACAGTGGGACAGTGACTTCCGTACTTGTCTTTTAGTCACTTGTAGCGCGCTCGTAGTTGGGGGTACGGACACAGTAGTCAACACTGGTCCCCAGCTAGTCCTTTTCCAGTGCCTCACTCTAGCGAGCCAGGCCAGGGTCTCTAGAGGTGTCAGGCATGGGCCTGCGACCGTGTGGTCCGCAGGTGGTGGTGTTTAGTAGGTCTCCACAGTTGCTTGACCTTTCACGTGGAGCGGCAGCTGGACCTTTCGTCCGTGGCTGCGAGACTGAGAGGTAGACCTGTGTTAGCTTGTCCGAGTCAGTCTCTGGTGTCGCGAACCAGTTCACGTGGCTCGTGTTTGGCAGTCTCTACTTTAGCTCGTACACTTGTACTGGTTTACCGTTTAATTATTAAGTTGTTTTTCGTAGTCGGCAGACGGTGAGTACTTTTACAGCTTTCTTATCCTGTTTAGTTGTTCTATAAATTGTTGGTACTGTTTACTACTTTCGTACTTGTGTTTTAGTTTTGCTTAGTGTTGGGGGAGTTCCCTACTGAGCCAGTGACTAGCGAGGCTCACCCCCACCCCCACAGGTGAAGGCGAGGAGGACGTCTCTCGACCGTCTCCATTCAGAGCCGCGTCGTAGCGGTGCAGGGGTCAGTACCTCCAGCTGTGTAGTAGCAGCTCCAGCAGTGTAGTGTGGTAGTAGTAGTGCTGCTAGTTGTTTACTTCTTCAGTTGTACCTCGGTATGCCCCAAGCTCTTGTACTCCTTTTCTTTTCTTGGAATATATGGTCTATGTAAACTTGTGAAATATATATATGAAATGGTGTGTTCCTTTGTGTTTTCACAGACTGTGTATGGTATCCCTTGCGAGGCTTCGGCCCGTTCGCGGGAGGCGGACTCGGATCAAGTACTTTTTTTTAACGGGCTTGAACGAGGTGTTCCGTCACAGTTGGTATCAGAGAAAGGTCTGTGTTATCTAATAGTTTGTTGTTTTGTTTTTGTTTGGTGTTTTGCTTATGTAGAAGTTTGAAATGGTAGATAGAGAGATTAGGGTGGTGGAGGAGACGATCCAGAGGAGAGCACTCAGCGTATGATAGAGAGGATTTGGAAAGCCTCATGGATATTCGGGCAAGGAGGATCAGCAAGGCGCCGATGCCGCCAGCAGCAGTACCCCCAGTTGTCGGAGGGGCTATACCTGAAGTTCCTGTACCACCACCGCCAGGGATGGAGTTACCTTTTGTGCCACCATCACCACCAGTAAGAGTAATGGAGGAACCAGTGATGCAAGTTGAGAAGTTTCTGAGATTGCAGCCGCCCACTTATACGGGAGGGCCGAATCTAGATACGGCGTAGCACTAGGTCCATGAGATTGAAAGGGTCTTTACGACCATGAGGTGTCTGGCAATAGATAAAGTAGTATTAGCTACTTACCAGTTGAGGGTTTTGCATTGGAATGGTGGCGATTGAAGATGCAGACCACTTTCTCCGGTTAGAATATCTTTCCGATTCAAGTGCAGCATGTGAAGAGAGAGCAGTTTCAGACACTCTCCGCAAGGTAACTCTTCAGTTTTAGAGTACCAAATGAGGTTTATGGCGCTTAGCCGATATGCGCCTTATGTAGTATCGAATAATAATATGATGGTTGAGTATTTTTTAGAGGTTTGAGAGTAGAGTTGCAGAATGTTGTAGTGCCACTTCTGTGTAAAATAGTGGAAGAAGCAGCTCAGAGGGCAGCTACGTTGGAGAGGTCTATTCGGACTCGTCAGGTGGGCGAGTCAGGCTCAGGTATTTTTCGGCTACCGCAACAGTCAATGAGTGCGAGTAAGGGTAAAGCACTAGCAGGACCTTCTTCATCAGGTTTTGGTAAATGGGGTCAGAAATTGAAGCAAGCATTCAAGGTAAAGGAAGAGGATGGGGAGGTCAACAGCAATTTCAGCAAAGTCGTGGTAGGACCAGAGTGGAAGAGTCGCAGCAAAGTATTGTCAGACAGCCTATTATTCCACCAGGGTATAGATGTTATAATTGTAATCAGCCGGGGCATTGATTCGTAATTGCCCCTATCCGAGAGAGTATGGGTATGGAAGAGGTGTGCAACAGCAACAGCCTCAGCAGTTTCAGCAGCCACGGCAGGTCGTGGCAGAGGAGTACCGCAGCAGCGGGGAAGGGGCCGGTTATGGCTATCACCCGAGCCCAGGCAGAGGCATCAAATATGATAGAAGGTATTTTACCTCTTTATGACTATTCAGCAAGATTTTATTTGATTCGGGTGCCTCTCATTCTTTCATTTCTGAAGAATTCCTGGATTGTATGGTTCAACCTTTAGAGGAAAAGTTTTGTGAGTTGTTGTGGAAGTTCCCTCGGGTGAGTTCCTGCTCACTTCGAGCTATGTAGATGAAGCTCCTATTGTGATCGAAGGGAACCAGATGCCAGGTCGGTGTATGCCCTGCAGTTGACAGATTATGATATTATTTTGGGTATGGATTGGCTTAGATTTATGGAGCATGTTAGATTGTAGAAAGAAGAGGATCAGGTTTTGTCATCCTAATGGTGCAGTATTTGAATATCAAGGTATGCCTTTAATACCTCTAAGTTTCTAATTTCTGCAATTAAAGCTAGAAGTTGATAAATGTTGGATGTGTGGCTTATTTAGCCTCGGTGAGTTTGGTAGAACTAGTCAGTCAGTAGAAGCAGTTCCCGTGGTTAGGGAATTTCCGATGTTTTTCCTGAAGATTTGCCTAGTTAGCTCCACATAGAGAGGTGGACTTCACTATTGAGTTGCTGCCAGGTACCATGCCGATTTCTAAAGCTCCATATCGGATGGCACTAGCAAGAACTTAAAGAATTGAAAAAGCAATTAGAAGAGCTGTTGCGAAATGGTTCATTAGACCAAGTCATTCCCCGTGGGGAGCACTGGTGTTGTTTGTGAAAAAGAAAGATGGGAGTTTTCGGATGTGTATTGATTATAGAAAGTTAAATGATGTGACCATTAAGAATAAA
>CM024756.1:70631026-70768328 GCA_014218235.1 Colocasia esculenta
CTGTGATAAAGAAAACCCCCTACCAGTTGTTGAAAGGTAAGAAACCAACCTGGGTACTTCCGGTTTTTGGCTCAAAGGTATTTATTCATCACAATGATAAATCTGATTTAGATAAATTTGAAGCTAAAGTGATCAAGGTGTTTTTCTAGGCCACTCAGAACACTCTAGGGCATATAGGTGTGTTTAACAATAAAACACGCACTGTGGAAGAAACTCCACATGTTATTTTTGATGAAACTTATGCCAAATCTAACAGCTTGAATGTTAACAGACTGAAAAAAGGATGAAGGAACATCGCTTAAGGACCTACAAGTCAAAGCAAAAGACAATCTGAAGAAGATTCCAAGACAAAGGTGGATATCTTCACAGGGACTACGGAAGATGATGAAATAGCTTTCAGAAACAAGACGAAACACTTGAAGAGAATCCACCAGAAAGTGAAACTCTGAAGAGCGACATTCACAAGATCAAATTCCTCAAGAACAAGATACTCCCGGCCCTTCAACAATCACAAATGTGAGGTATTCCAAAGATCACCCACTTGATGATGTGATAGGTAGTTTAAATGACTCTGTTCAAACAAGGTCTCAAGTAAGACAAATAATTGAACATGATCTTTTTGCTTTTGTTTCTCAAGTGGAACCCCAAAAATGTGAAGAAGCCTTAAAAGATAACTCATGGATTGATGCTATGCATGAGGAACTTGGTCAATTCAAAGAAAAATGTATGGAGTTTAGTTCTAAGACCCCTGAAATTCTATCATAGGACTAGATGGGTGTTTAGGAATAAACTTAATGAAGAAGGAAAAGTGGTCAGAAATAAAGCAAGACTCGTAGCAAAAGGATATAGTCAAGATTGGTATAGACTTTGAAGAGTCCTTTGCTCCAGTAGCCAGATTAGAAGCAGTTAGAATCTTATTGGGCATATGCATGCTCCCATAAGTTCAAACTCTATCAAATGGATGTTTAAAACTGCTTTCTTAAATGGCTATATCAAAGAAGAAGTTTATGTCTCTCAACCACAGGTTTGAAAATTCTGAAATGCCAACCAGGTGTATAAATGCACATAGCTCTTTATGGTTTGAAACAGGCACCTCGAGCTTGGTATGACAGACTAAGCAATTTTCTGGTAAGCAAAAAAACTACTCAAGAGGTAAAGTGGACCAAACTCTCTTCACTAAGAAAGTTCGCAATCACATAATTGTTGTACAAGTTTATGTGGACGATATCATATTGGTTTACTAACCCTTCACTGTGTGAAGAATTTTCTAAACATGCACAGTGAATTTGAGATGAGTCTAATGGGGGAGCTTCAATTCTTTCTTGGTTTGCAGGTGAAACAACATAAAGACGGATTCTTCATAAATCAAGAAAAGTTATGTTAAAGAGCTTCTCAAACGATTTCAGTTGAGCAAGCTAAACCGGCCCACCCCAATGAGCACAAGCATCAATTGGAAAAGTGATGAGAAAGGTAAACCGGTAGATGCAAAGCACTTCCGAGGTATGATTGGCTCACTCCTTTATCTTACTGCAAGTAACGGATATTCATTTAGTGTTTGTCTTTGTGCTAGATATCAATCTAGTCCAAAGGAAAGCCATTTAATTGCAGTCAGAGAATTTTCCGATACCTCTCCGGAACATGCAATTGGGTTTTTGTACCCAGCAGGCAGTAGCTTTGATTTGATTTCATACTCTGATGCTGACTATGCTGGATGTAAAATTGATAGAAAAAGCACTAGTGGATATTGCCAATTCCTTGGCGGTTGCATGGTTTCGTGGGCATCCAAGAAACAACTCTTGCACTCTCCACTGCAGAGGCAGAATATGTCTTGTAGGAAGTTGTGCAGCTCAAGTGTTGTGATCAAAGTCAGTTAGCTGACTATAATGTTCAAATTGGATGCACACCTATCCTATGTGACAACACAAGTGCTATCAACCTTTCAAAAAACCCTGTCCAACACTCAAGGACTAACACATAGAAATCCGTCATCATTCTTGAGAGATGAAGTTGCCAATAAAACCTTGGAACTTATTTTCATTCCCACAGAAAACAATTGGCTGATATTTTCACCAAACCTTGTCTGAAGATAGATTCACATCCTTAGAAGAGAATTGGGTTTGTGTAAAATGCAATGAAACTGGCTATCCATATTGGAGTACATGCTCTTTATGTGTGAATGACTATGTGGTATATCAAATGGTGAACTGTGGAAGAACAGTTCGGCTTGTTTGGAAACTATCATCATGCGTGAGAAATATCTCCGCCAAGTATCAATAGTCCCATTCATATAAAGGCCCTGTACTTCACATAGGATTTTTGTTTCCTTACATTTTATCATGTTAACTCCATGAAACAATGTTTTTTCTGTGATCATGTGCTTGTGTGTTACTTTCTTTAAATGATCATGTTTGTTTTGTATCAAATGCTGTGGTGAATCCTTGCTTAGATGTTGTGTCAACACATGCACACACTATGGGGGAGTAAGTTAGGATTGTTGAGTATTTTTTTTTTTTGAGGAAACTCTTCCAACATCTACGTGTTAAATTCTCACTTCTTGAACTCAATGTGCAATCAATCTGAAACCAGAAAAATCCACTCTGTTCATATCTGTCGACAGACACATTCCATCTGTCGACAGATACAATCAGTCTTGTTCTGGCAGAAACCTCAATTCCTCAGTCTGTGTGCATCTGTCGACAGACAGACTTCTTCTGTCGACAGATACCCCATTCTCTTATTGTTCAACTCCTTCTTCATATGTTTCTAGAAAGTGTTCCTTACTTGATTTAAAGGTAAACCTTGGTTTGTTGTGTGTGCAATATACCCTTCATATCCACTTCATGTCAAAGTCATGAACCAAGTCTAAATGTTTTTGATGCATAACCTGATTAAGGTCTTTTAGATCATTTTGAACACAATGAGCAAACCAAATGATTTTTAACATCTCCTTTGAATAACTCCCTTGTTGTTAAACATGAATCTAAAATGATTTGAAAATCAGAAAGCTCTTGAATTTAATGTTCTACATACAACTTGCCTAAAGAAATCTCATGTACTTGACAAAAAGCAAAAATAATAAAAAAGGGAGAAAAGCTACCTATTTCTTCGGTCAATCAACAAATTTTTCTTTCATTTGTTGGATGGAGGTAGAGCAATGATGAAAATCACTAAGTAACCGGGGACATGGGCATCACAATGTCGGTCTTCGCGTCAAAAGGTTTTTTCATTATCTCTATACAATGGCTTGACGGACACTCACATTGAATAACTGGGGGTATTGCATCACAAATGTCTACCTTCACATGAAAAAGTGAAAGTGCTCCTCATTGCCACTCTTTTCCATCTTCGTTGTTTAGATTCTAAAATCATACCAGAAATAGAGTGAAGCCTCCGAAATCTTTCTGTCAAGTCCAATGTGCTTCTTCGGTAAGACGTTCTTGTGGCCATTTAATTCAATTGTCATCTGACTATCATCTCTATTTAAATGCATGTTTTTCTTCAACGGCCTTAATCAAAAGAGTTATTTAATTTTCACTGGCTTTTGTGAAATGTGTTCCTCATGATCTAATTAAAGAACTTATCGTTTAATTCAAAATCATTTAGATTTGTGTCATGTCTTCATATTAATGGATATGAATTTTTGTCTTGCACATATACCATTTTGCCTTAAAACAACAAATGAAAACTTGTCCCTTTGAAAAATTTGACAAAAATCAAGTGTTCCAAAAAGGAGCTATCTGTCGACAGATAGACTGCATCTGTCGACAGACGACGGCCCAGATCCATTTTTTTCAGAAAACCCTCGCGCCGGTTCACCTCCTTTTTGTGGGGCCTTCCTTTTAAAACCTTCCAAATCCATTCTAAGGCCGCCCACGACCCTTTCTCACCCCTCCTCTCTTGTTCCCTCCTCCTCCTCTCCAAAACCTCTATCTTCCCCCCTTCAGGGCTCCGTCTCCGACGATCTGCTCCTCGTCTAGGATCCCTCCACTCTCCTTCACACCATTCTCATCCTTCTTCCTGCGATGGCACCCAATCGAAGCTTCTCGCTCGCCGTCGTCGCGCTCCGACGGACGCCGGAGAAAGCTCCAGGGCTCCTTCCGAATGCCGCAGCAAGCATCGTGAGGATCGGTTGCCGGAACTCACGTTCCTCAAGGTCTCCGTCTTCTCCGACCCACCGGCACCTTCAAGAAATAGTCCAATCCCGGTATGTGGACTTCGAGTCCTTAGCACCAATGTTCCCCTCACTCCTACCCTATTTTGACTCTCAAGGGTGGACATCCTTCTTGTACTCCCACCTCCAGTACTCTCCAACTGCTGTTCCGAGTTCTACAATAATCTAGGGCTTTCCGATCAGGGAGATCTTTTACTCTTCGGTGAGAGGCACTCGTTTTCGCCTCACCGCCAATCTTCTCTCCACAGCCCTCGAAATTCCAACTCAGGAGTCGAACTCTTCAACTACAATCCCTCTGCTTCTGAGTACTATGAGCTTCTCACGTTGGAACCTTATGATCTACCAAGGAGATTGCTCGTCTCAACGCCAACTTCCTTTCCCTTTGATCCGATGATCCATCACATCTTTACTACCTTGATCGTCCCGAAGGATGGAAGTCGAGAGTTAGTCACCGAGATCCACAAATCCTTGTTCATCTTTTTCCTCAAGTGTGACGAAATCAACCTGCCTCAACTCATGATGAGCCTCATCCGTCGGTGTTTCTAAACACCAAAAGATCAATGCATATGCTTGCCCCATCACTTCTCTTCTTATTTTCCTTGGCATTCCTATCCCTCCAAGTGAGCTCATCTCACTAAAATCCCGAAGTGCCTTTGACCTCACTGCCGCCAACCGCATGGGCTACAAGATTGTGGATGGTGTAGTCACCAGGACTCTCAAGGGAAAGGAACCACAAGGAGCTGAAGTGTCAACTGGTGAAGAAGACAACGAAGCTGATGAAGCAAATGAAGGCAGTGATGAAGACCTCAGGATGAGCAAATGCCGACCAAGCTCAAGAGTTTGATGATGTACCTGTGCCTCCGCAACAATCCATTCGTGATTACTTGGCACAAATCCATCAAGAAATGATCTGAGGATTTGCTCACATGACGTCAAGATTTGATCAAGTGGACGCTCGCCTCAACACTTTAGATGACCGTCTGACCACTCTACTCCGAGAAGAGTGGATCCCGTCACCCTCCCTGCTGGACATGGCAATGAATAGAGGGTCTCAGGGTCATTAGAGGTCACTAAGAGTCTAAGATGGGAATTAGTCTCACTTGTCTTGTCGTCTTTTGCTTGTTCATGTATTTCCCTTTCATGAGAGTCATGTAATGATTATCAAATGTACTGTGAAATTTCAATGATAAATCAATGAAAACTCAGTTCATGTCTATTTGTCTCTAAATGTGCATGACTTGACTTTTTGCATGTTGTCAAAAAGGGGGAGAACATCAATATGTGCATCAATTGAATGTTTTTGTCATCATCAAAAAGGGGAGATTGTTGGGTTTTCATATATCATGTTTTTGATGATCACATTAACATCCTTGAACATTGTTTAATGCAAAATTGATGTGCTAACTAACATGAAAAACACCATGAAAGTGATTGAGTTAAACATTGCTAAATCATACAATGTACATCACTAACAATGCATTTGCATGTAGGTGCACAAGCATGAAACATGGAGCATTGAAGAGGCATTGAAGAAATGAGCAAAAAGCACAAACATCTGTCAAAGAGGTGTATCTGTCGACAGATGAACTCTACCTGTCGGCAGATTCATACAGTCATTTCAAGACAGAACTCAGGTTTGCATCTCTGAGTGCATCTGTCGACAGATGAACTCCACCTGTCGACAGATTCATACAGTCAACCCAGGACAGAACTCTGTGTTCATTCCTGAGGCACCTGTCGACAGATGCAAACTGCCTGTCGACAGATACACTCAGAAATCCAGATGTTCTGAAACCAAGTTCTCAGCCTGAGTCTGCCTGTCGACAGATGCAAGTGCACCTGTCGACAGCCGACGGAAACTTCAGATTTGGGGTTCCAAATCCGGCCCCACTTGGGTGTTCCTTCCTCCACGACCCCCACCTTTACCTAACACTATATAAGCATCCTTTTGGAGCCAAATTCGCAGAGAGCAGCCTCCCATCCAAGAGCCTCCAGGGACCAAGAGGAAAAGCCCCAAATTGCTGCTCTGCTTCAACTTTCCGCCCAGATCGGCGTGGAATCACCATCTATGCGTAGCTGAAGCTGGATCGTCATCAATTCAACCTTCTACATCGATCATTCTACATCAATCGAAGTTTGAAGAGCGTTTGGACGATCCACGAGAAGAATTCCAACCGGATTTGTTCCTAATTCCTAATTCTTCTCCATTTCATAATTTCCACTCCATCGTGTGTGTGTGTGGTTGTGTTTCGAGCATCCTTGTGCTTGATTCACGTATTTATGGTTGTTCTGATCGGTTTCATCAGACAACGTGTGTGTGGTTGAGTTGTTGTGTTGAACCGCTCATAAGCAGTCGTTTCTGCGTGTGTGTGTGGACGGTGGATGTAGGATACACGAGGTTGTGTACTCCGAACCACCTTAAATCATCGTGTTCTGGGGCTTGTTCGCGTTTTGCGATAGATGATTGGTAGGCACGGTGTTCATACGCACGTTTGATTCCCTGTTCTCATTTAGATCAACTCAAGCGGTCTCATACTTAATCGAATTCCAATCAAATTTCTTTAAGATCGCGATAGCATCGAAAAGAAGCCATCAATAGTTTTAAATTGCCGTAATCTATTCAACCCCCCCCCCCCTTCTAGATTACCGTATTGTGTATTCCGCAAACCCTTCAAAATACACCTCTTAAACTCCCTTGGGCAACCCTAGCTCGTGGCCAAGAGTTGCTGGATGTGGAGAAGAGGCTAAGGAGGAGAGGATTCGTGGAGAGAAGAAGAGCTTGAAGCTTCTTCCCTTGTTCTTCAAGTTCTAGCCCTAGAAGACAAATCGAGTCAAAGGTAGGCATTCTCACAAGCATAAACCATGAAACTTTTCTGTAGGTTCTTCTTACCCTCTGGAACGAAACCCCCAAGTTTCATATTTTTCCATCCAACCTATCTTTTGTTCTTAATTTTTGAAGTTCTGCAAACATGATAACCCCAAGACATCTTGTTAAATCCATATCTCCTTGTATACTCAATCCCATGCTACGAAATTTTTACTGTAGATACTCATCTTGTTAGGGATCATTTGCCCCTAAAAAGCCTAAATTTCATTGAGCATGTTGCTCGAAATAAACAAACTTGCTCCCTGTGTCATGTTCTATGTTACTCGTTCTTGTTTGTTCTCAACCGTATTCAAACCATGCTCTCTCTCGAATTCCTATTTATTGGAAGTACCCTTACATGTCTAGTTTAATTTGCAACTGGTTTCATGATTTTTTATTCACTATACAATTAGTTATGATTTTTCAAAGCACCCTGTATCATTCTATTTCAAGTTGGCCCGCAATCCAAAGCCTGGTCTGATTCCTGTCAGAGCCAGGCGCAGACCACCAGAAAGCGACGGCCTGATATGTCGCCTTCTGGGTCTTATTGCGACGACACCTGTCGCATTCTCAAGCCATTGCGACGCCTTCCTTGTCGCTTTCTGAAATGCGACAGTACCTATGTCGCGTTCTCAGAATCCGATTTGCAAGCCCTGTCGCGACCCGTACAAGACCCTGTCGCGTTCTGCTTGGCACATGTCGCCACCCTTACAGCCCTATGTCGCCTTCACAGGTTTTGATGAAAAACTCATGAAAAATAAAATAAAAATATTTTAGTCACTTTCTAAATAAGAACCCTTCTTACGGTTATACCCCCGTAAGAACCCTACTTAAAAATGGTGCTATATTGAATGATTTAAATACATCTTCACGACTTATTTCTATCTATGATTTCTCTTGCACTTGCACACATGAACCATCCATTTATGGCTGAAATCTTGCAGAAATATTCTCATAATGTATCTGGTAATTTATTGAAATAAATACATTACTTGCCCTATTTTAAAGGACTTGTATTCGTTTCTTGCATTGTTTATATACCGATATCGACGCTCCACTGTCCTAGAATTCCTCTAGAACGTCGAGCACCTGTTTTATATACACACTTTTCTTGGCTTGTGGTGAACTCTCCGTCGGATATTCCTTTCGCCGGACTAGTGAACTCTTGCACAAGGCCTCCGTAAGTCTCCTCTGATCATGGATTCCCACATGGTCGACGAGCCGGTTGTACCCTAAAACCCATTATACCTTTAGGGATCAATATGATCCAAATGACTATTAGAAGTTCGCTCTTACCTTGAATCACGTCGAACCTCTGGACTTGTGCATAACATGGCCAGCAGAAAGATCGTGAGTTCCACCTGACTGCCAACACCACGTACGCGTGTTGTTGCAACTGTTACTATCGTCGTTTACTCGTCGCATTACGTGCAATGTCCACTAGCTCTCATCTATACTTTACTCGCTCGTCTATTCACATTCACTCTACTATCTCGTCTATTCATCTAGTGCTCTAATCTACTTCTTGGTACTCTATATGGCCATTGACTGATTGTCTAAAGATAAACAATATAACCAATGCCTGGCAATAAATAAAGGGCCCGATCTGGTCCTGGGATGTGCGCCCGAAAGTGCTAGTGCCCATGGGAGTCAAATGATCAGAGTGTTTGGCATTACACTCAAGTGCTATCTATCTCGACTATCTATATGACAATCAAAACACAAAACGTGCTATACTCTCTCGATGTCTAGAATGACAAACAAGTGCTATACGTCGTCGTGCTAGTTGTGCTATGGCCATCCTGCTATTCGTGCTACACTCGATACTTGTGCTATTTTGGAAACTATACACGCTCTCATGCTATTGTGTTATCTTTTGCTATATTTTGACTTCTTGTACCTGCTATCTTAGATACTCTGCCATTAAATGCGTTAATTATTTAAAGCCTGCTTGAGCCTGAGATTTAAGTCCTACTGGGCGTTATCGCTCACCCTACGTTATTTGATGTTGTGTTCTCAGGTGAGACCGAGGATGACACATACACTCACGAGGATGGGAATGACCAAGAGTGAAGCCAGGAGTACCCTCGAGTCGTTATGTTAGCTTAGAGTTGCAGTTAGTTATTTCCTTCTATTGCAATGTAATTGGGCCCTATAGAATGGCTCTGATATTAGTGGTTGTAACTAGACATTTGAAAAGTTATCAATGAGAAAGATTTGTTTTAGTATTATTCAATGTGCAATGGTTTGATGTCTAGTACTCGCTCTATACCCTTTTCTTGCAACTGCCTTCGCGCTCCGATATTCCGCGTCAAGATGATTAAAAAATAGTGAAAAAGCATGCTTCTGTAACATAAACGTCAAGATGATGGACGCACAGTTCATCAGAAACAGTAGACGGCAAATCGACTGACGCTAACAACAGGTAGATGACAACAGAAGTGGACGCTAACAGGAAGTAAACGGCAGGAACGATGGACGTTTACCTGGGTAGACGGCAGGATCGCTTGCCGTCTACCTAGATGAACACAGACCGCAGCAGCAGTGTAGTCCCACCGTGATCGCCAGAAAAGACCTGTGGACGTCTCGTTTCCGCGCCGTCCCCAGAGACCTCTGGATCTCCCGGACACTCGCGAACGCCGCCGAACTCTCGTTGGCGATGATGGGGTTGCCGGTTGACCTCGTTGACCCTCCGGTTGACTGAGTTGACTGAGAGGGAAAATAAAGAAAACAAGCTGAATGAAGGGGAGTACGTGATCGCCAGGGCCTTACCTCTGCCCAAGGAGTATTAGAATCACGCCGGTGTGGTCGCCTCGCGCAGCGGATGGAGACGAGGGCTTCAACTTCTCCTCCTTCAGCCGGCCAAAGGAGAAGAGCTCTGCGGTCTCTGTGTGTTGTTCCTGCCACAAAAAGACACTCTATAAGACTAATGACAGAGTAGTAATGCCCAAAACGTGAAGAGACAGCCCAAAGGTGAGTCCCGTACCCGTTGCGGACTTGAGAAGAGGGGTGGCCAAATGCTATGACCACCCTCTTCCCTCCGTTTTTGGTTGGGAAACCCCTTTCTAGGTGTGTAGGGAGAGGACCTACGTGCCTAGAGTTAGTGGGAGAGTGTGTGTGATATGCAAAAGAACTAAAGAGTAAAAGGGAAAGAGAGAGGGATGGAGGTGTAGATCCTCATTTGCAAGTGTTTCAGCTCCTTGTAGGGCTCCTCCAGCTCCAAAGCAGCCCTCCTGGACGTCCCAACTCGTGAGAGGAAGAAGAGGATGTCTTGATGAAGCTTGGGTGCAATTTTCTCTCTCCTCCTTCAAAGGGTCAGCATGTGGACGTCCAGCCTCTCTCCTCCGGCTTAGAGGGCTCAAGGGGGAGTTATATAGACAGTGGGCTCGAGCTCAGCTGCCTTGGATGCTCAAGTGTGAAGAAAAACACTTGTACATATGGCAATCCAAGTCTAAAGGCTCCAACCAATGGGGAGAGGCCACATGGGATTTTTACTGGGTCAAGGGAGTGCCAAGGTGGCCCATATGCCCGTTGGGAACGGTCCCATGCGGTGCATGGGCGAGGGAAAGGCGCTAGTGGGCTATATTCTCGGGGTAGTTGCGCAGACCAGGTAAACCAGGTAACGCAAACGATTCTGCCGCCAACCCCATGCAGACGTCCATGGATGTGGATGTCTAGATGGGTCAACGTCAAGACTGCTTGCCGTCAATTAGTAGTCGGTGGCCATCGATGCTGCCGTCAACAAACGGTCAAACGAGGCTAATGGGCCAAAAGAGCCTTGCGGGAGATGGGCCAAATCTCGCGTCTACAAGATCCACCTATGGCAGTGGCAGACACCCCCAATGGTGCAACCTAACAGATTGTGTCCTTAGGTACTTCCCCTACGCTGGAAGTTGATCTCTCCTTCGTGCCCCACGTGACACCTTTCCTTCGTGTACCACATACACACCTCCTGTCGTGCCCCTCGTGCGCACACTTTATTTCATCCAAATCCAAACATTTGTTTCTCTAGGTCTTCTTCTCTGGTGGTGACTTCCTTGGGTGTTGGTGAAAAACTCTCATCAGGTGGTAGTCACCCAATTGCTCCGCGTGTCTATTTTTTCCACCTTGGCGTCTACTTTTCTGTCCGCTCCTGCTTCACTCCACTACGCTACACTTCATTTCTTTCGTTCCATTACACTCCATTTCACTCCATTACATTCCACTTCGTGTCCCTCGCTTCACTCCCCTGCAAAGCAGACGCCAAGGTGTGGCAACTGTAGACATGCGAATTCGACTCCACCATGGGAAAATTTCATGTTGCGACATAATGCCACAAATGGCCCTCATTTTGCCTTGCAAGAGTGTTTTCCCAATATTTATGGATCTCATCCATTCTTCCGGTGCTTCCCCTTCATTTCGAAGGTTGGCCGGAGGTCATAGGCACTATTTTCAAGTCGTGACGAGTCTTCGGGGTGCGTTCATGAAGTCGCAACGGGCTTGCTGGAACGTTTATGAAGGTAGCTGAAATATGTCCGGCAAGGCTGACGCGATTCCATTATCGCGCCGGGCATGTTGGGCACGACTAGGCCAAATGGTCTTATCGTGGCGGCCTTGCGCGATGCGACAAGGAATTTACCTATTTTATTTATGAAAAATGCCCAATGCCATTTTATGAACGTGTTCGCTGTGAGCGCCGCGATTTTAATGTCGGTTTTGGCAGGATTTTTATAAATAAAATTCATAAATGCTTTATCGCGTCCTATCGTCCCGACGCATTTCAAATCAGAGAAGTGTCAGACTTGCCAAAACGATTAGGCCCAAGGCCCCAAAAGTCATCGCACTCAAGTGCCCGTACCTCGAATCCCGAGGAATCTCTGAATCGCGTCTACCTGAGCCGCCACGATTAGGTCCTAGGCATGAGCCCCTAGACCCCCGGAAGTCGTCGCATTTATGGCCCATGTGCCCAAAATGAAGTCGCAGTGGGGTAGGTCGACGCATTTCAAGAATGCGGCGGCCAACACGATGCAACTTTGAACCATAGTCCATACCCTACAATGGTCAAATCAGCGGGAAATACGGCTGTTCTTAATCGTGGCGGTCGTGGCCGACGCGTCTCCATCAGAGAAGCGTCGATTGTGCCTGACGCGATTCAAGCATTTGTTGCATATAAATAGATCCCCGAGGGTCATTTATAGGGGAGGTCCATTCAGTGCGGCGAAGCCCTATCGGATTCTCGTCTCAACTCCGGCCCAGGGGACCTTCTACTTTGAGCCATCCATTCGATCCTCTGGAGTCCAGAGCTGCCGTTCCCTCCGTCATCCACATGCATCGAGGCGGGAGCGTCTTCCTCTCTCCGTCCAATCGGCAACGTTGTCGTGGCATCCATCATTCGGGGAAGCACCCCCTCCCATTTCTCCCTTTTTGTTTACATTTCAACTCCTCCGGGCCCCACGTGGCTCTTTCTTTTATACACAACACACATGCATGCATAAACACACACAGGTGGTTGTGAGAGATGCTCTGTGGCAGTGAGCGTCTGGTGAGTGCCCGGGCTTCCCCCGCCCTCCCAGTGGTGGGGGGGGGGGGGGGAAGCTCCCCCTCGCCTCGCATCTGCTCGGAGATCCGGCCATGGCGGATGATGTGGGAGGTTCACATGGGGATCATCTTCTTCCCTCTTCAGGGAAAGGGTTGATCTCCTCCTGTGCGCCTATGAATGCCGCGAGAGATCCTGCTCTTGGGCGTGGATCCTGACAAGGTGTTCCTGCCCATCTTTGTCCTCGTAGCCAGTCTCGTGGTCGCTCTAGAGGAAGGTCTTTTTCTAAAGGTTCTGCTCCAACTGTCTCCTCTTCTAAAAAGGCATGGAATGAGCTTTTTGCAGGTGTTTCCTCCTGCTCACCAAGCACTGGTCTTTGGCTGGACTTCATTGCACCATCCATGCTTGGTGACCGTTCTGTGGCTTCTTTCAACGACGCTGATTCTCAAGACTTGTTGCATTCATGGCGCTTTACAGTGGTAGGTTATGTTGTTGGCTTGACACCCGTTTATACTCCTCTTAAAACCTTCATTGACAAGCAATGGAAGCCTAAGGGAAGTTATGATCTTCACATGCGCAATGGAGGGTTCTTTGTGTGTAGCTTCTCTCTTGAAGAGGACATGCTATCAGTGCTTGAAGGTTTCTGGCACATCCATGGGCATCCTTTCATTGTTCAACGTTGGAATCAGGATGTTAAGATGGAGAAGGCCATGCTCTCCTCTATTCCTCTATTGATCACATTTCTGAATCTTCCCCTTCATCTTTGGTCTCATACCTCTCTGAGTAAACTGGCCAGTGTTCTTGGAGCTCCTCTTTCATGGACAAGCTCACTGCTTCTAGGAGACGTCTCTCTTATGCTCGAGTTTGTGTTCTTATTTCTTATGAGTTCCCTTTCCCTTCGTCTATTACTGTTTTGCATGAATCGGGTGATACTGAAGAAATTGCAGTAGAATACGAATGGCGGCCTAAGCCATGTTCTATTTATTCCTCTTTTGGTCATCAAGATGGTACATGTTCATCTGGAGTTGCTCCCTCTGATAAACCTAAGAGCTCACACCTGCAATGGAGACCTGTTACTGCTGGGACCAGAAACTCACGAGTTGCAACCTTGCGAGTTGACTCAGAAGATCCATTCATTCCTAAGGAGATTGCGTCTGTTTCAGTGCAAGGAAACACATTTGAGTATTGCTTAATTCTGATTCTGTGATCAAGGAAACTTCTAAGGTTGATTTACATCCAAGCATAAAACAAGCTTCATTCCAAGGAAACCTTGCTCCCCATGAAGCGACGATGGCTGCCTCTTGCCTTGTGGAAAAACAACATTCTATGGCTAATGTCCAAATGGTTACCAATCCTGTTCAGCAAATTTTTAATGATCCTGAGGGAGCGAATTATGTTACAGAAGATCATCTCGAATCTGCTCACACTATGGCTAGTGTAAATCCAGCTCCTATGGTGACTAGCATTGATCTCACGGTGACTCAAAGTCATATCCATCATCAAGGGAAGAGAAAGGGAAGTGCATTGAAGGCAACAATATTGCTCAAGGAGAAGGTCCTAGTACAACTGGAAAGGATCCTCATGTATCTTTCAAAGGAGGAATGCAAGTATCTTCTGAAAATGGTAACATCACCTCTCCTATTGCGAGGGAGGTAACTCCACTGCTCCCATGCAATCATGAGACCATATCTACTGATTTGCCCTCACATCAGTCTCCTATAGCTAGTGTAAATCTGGTTCTTACGGTGGCAGAATATGGAAACTTCCTCTACCAATAGTGTAAAACCAGTTGATCCCACGGTGGCTAATGGTACTACTCGATTCCTTCCATTGTAGGGAAGATCTTCACAAGATACTCAAGGAACTGATTCGCCTGTTGATTGCACGAATATGATTCTGGAATCCAATTCCTCTATTAACGTAAATCCGACTAGCTTCACGGTGGTTAATGGAAATGCTATCTCCCCCCAAGATATCACTCAGACTCACTCTATTGCTGGACAAGCACTTTCTATAGAGAATGTTCTTTCGCACCCGAAGATGGTTTTGATATTTCTAAGCTTAAAGATGTGGATCGGGTGATAAAATTAGACTGTACTAAACCACGGTCGAGGATTCTCTCTTCGAAGCAATAATTATGTATTTTTTATCCTAGAATGTGAGGGGAATGAAAAATAAGACTAAGATGTTGGCTGTCAAGAAGGAACTGCAGCATTTCAAATGCAGTATTACGGTGCTTTGTGAGACCAAGATCCGTCAGCACAAATTTGACACTGTCAAGCATTCTATCTGGTCTAATTCTAATGCTCTTCATAATTATAATAGCTCTTGGAGAGGGTGTATCTGGATTCTTTGGGATCTCAACTTATTCACTATCTCACTCATATCTGAAAGCTCGCAATATTTACATGTCAAGTGCACCAATCAAAAACTGATGAAACTATCATTCTCACTTTGTGTACGGATCCAACATTATCTATGAAAGATGTAGTCTTTGGGAAGACTTACACCATTTGTCACAAAGTATCTCGGATCCATGGATTATTTTGGGGGATTTTAACACAATTAAACATCAGATAGAAGAGGGGAGGCCGATCTGTTTTGCCTTCACATTTGGCCGATTTTAATGAATTCCTTGAATCTGCTGCTCTTCTTGATATGCCTCATGTGGGAATCCTTTCTCTTGGAGTAACATGAAAATGGGTCTTCAAAAAATTACAACTAGGCTTGATCGAGTTCTGGTTAATACTCACTGGGCTAACATGTATGAGGATGCGGGACTCTCTTATGAACCAATGCTGGTGTTAGATCATTCTCTGCTTCTTGTCACTTTAAGCTCGAAACAGCAACTAAGTTCTTCTAAACCTAGACCTTTTATGTTTTTTAATATTGGACTGCTCATCCTGACTTCCACACTATTGTTCGCCATGCTTGGATTACCAAAGTGCATGGCTCTCTTCTTTTCCAAGTCTGCAAAAAACTTCGTATGGTTAAGTATGCTTTGCGGGATTGGAACAAAAAGGTCTTTAGGGAGGTTTCCAACATTACTTCTGTTGGGTTGAGTGTGAATATAATTCATTTCTCCTCACATTTTGATGATGACAAGTTGTGATTTTAATGCATAACCATTGGAACATGTAAAATACATCACCTGAAATTACAATATTAAAAAAACATGTTTCCAAGCACATTTATCATTGACATTCATGATATATATTTAACTAATGATTTATGTGTTTATTTTCTCAGGGACAACATTTTCTGCAAAGGTAGTGTCGACACAATGGTTCAGACAAGGCAGAAATGTGAAGAAAAGTCCATCTCAAGTCGACACTAGTCCAGAGCAGGTCGACACTAGAGACAGGTTCCAGAGAAACAAATCACACACTGGGATAGCAGGTCGACACCACATGGAATCAGGTCGACACTAGATGGCTTTCCCAGAAGGCCAGTTTTGCAGTCAAGGACAGCAGGTCGACACCAAATGGAATCAGGTCGACACTAGATGGCTTTCCCAGAAGGCCTGTTTTGCTGTCTGGGACAGCAGGTCACATTAGATCATCTCAGGTCGACACTAGAGACCTCTCCCAGGGAATTGTTCTGCCAGTCTGGGACAGTGTGTCGACACACCTCTTGGGCAGGTCGACACACTCCGGAATCTCTGTGACTTAAACTTATTCCTGGACACGTGGCACCCTAGGGAGAAGGTGGATCAACCTTGGATCTTGTTCCCCACGTACCCCAAGGGTATCTTTCGGATATTTAGGGTATAAATACCCTCCTAATGGGCACCCATCCACAAGAGAACCTTCTCAGAGCCTCCAGCATCTGCAAGTGGTGGCAAGAGAGTCTCTCCTCCCTGTTTTGCTTCCCCTGTGCTTCCACACCACAATTCACACTTCTCCAAGCACAAGAATCGAAGATTGATCAACATGAAGCACTAGGATCAACTTCAAGGGAGCAGATCGAGTAGAAGCCAGCAATTGTGAAGCTCTCAAGGAGATCCCAAGATCAAAGTTGCAGAGCATCGGCCAAGGGACTTCAAGTGATCAAGATCCTTCCAATTCTACCTCTACAAGGGAGTTTTCTTGAAGAACAAGAACTGTCAACCTCGTGTCTTAAGTCTTTCTTGTTTCTTCTTGGCTATTCTAGAAATTGTGCATAATCTGTTGCACAATTTTCTTGAATTGGCCTTAATAGATCAGATCATTGCTAGAGGATCTGGATCTTGTTGTTTTTGTTCTAGCAAGTGTTGTGAGCCTTTGTGCTCAGGTTTTTGAGTCGTCGTACTCAAGTTGTGTGGTTGAGCAGTCTTGCTCAGAGTCTAGAGTAGTCTTGCTCTAGGTAGTGTGTGAGTTGTCTAACTCAGTTGTGGAGTTGTCAGGCTCCAGTGTGGGTTGTGTTACCCAGGTTGTTAGTGGATCCTCACTGTATGTGAGGGGTGGATGTAGGAGTCACGTGGTGTGATTTCCGAACCACCTAAAAAATCTCTGTGCATTGGTCTGTTTGTGGTTTGAATTTACTCTTCGCTAGATGAATGCATAGGATCGTTTGAATCTATCTAATCAACTTGTTTCTCACACTCCAACTGTTTAACTCACTTAATCTCTCTTCAGATCTGTGAAATTTGCTTTCAATCTAACTCTGATTCAAAGGTTTTTCAAAATTGGTTTAGCTTCCGCATTAGTTGGCATAGATCTATTCAACCCCCCCCCCTTCTAGATCTTGTCCACATCTTTTATCGATCCTTCAATTGGTATCAGAGCGGGTTTACACTTGATCTGATTTAATCTGAGTAGTTCTGAGTGTTCTTGTGTTGCTTGATTGCTTGCTTGATTGTTTTGCTGAGTGTTTCCTTCTTTGCACCATCTGCTTAATTAAATGGATTCCAGAGGATTCATAGCTGAGGGTCATTCCATAAATAGGCCACCATTCTTTAATGGAACGGACTATTCTTATTGGAAAAATAGAATGCAAGTTTTTCTAAGAGCCCAAAATTATGAAATCTGGAAGGTAGTGGAAGTAGGACCCTATGAAAACCAGGGAGAGGAAGAAACCTGGACTAGGGAACAAATAAGAAGAGCTACATTGAATTATAGTGCCATGAACATGATTCAATGTGCTGTTCACCCTAAAGAGTACTCGAGAATCTCAATGTGCAAGTCTGCCAAAGAGATGTGGGATAAACTCGAGTTACTCTATGAGGGAACATCTCAAGTTAAGGAAACCAAGGCTAACATACTTGTCTCTGAATATGAATTGTTCATGATGAAGTCTAATGAGACAATCTCTGAAATGTTTGCCAGGTTCATGATCATAGTCAATGGACTGAAGGCCTTAGGTAAGGACTATACGGATGCTGACTTGGTAAGAAAAATTCTACGTTCTCTCTCTTCAATTTGGCATACAAAGGCCACTGTCATTGAAGATTCTAAAGATCTGTCCAAAATTTCTTTGGATGAATTGATAGGATCTTTAATGACATATGAAATCAATTTAAAGAGAAATGAAGAACACATAATCAAAACCAAGCCAGTAGCATTAAAGGCCTCATCTAGTAACAAGGACAAAAGTCAGGTTAAAACCAGTTCTGATGAGTCTGAGTCAAATGAGGATGAGATTGCCCTCATGACCAGGCAATTCAGAAAATTCTTGAAATATAGAAAAGGAAAATTTTCTGGCAAAAAGAAGTACTCATCAGGTAAGAGAAACACTTCCTTTTCAAATGCAAATTCTAACAAGAACCAAAAATCTGACGAAATTGTCATATGCTACAGGTGCAACAAGCCAGGACATATGAAGGGAGAATGTCCTGAAAACAAGAAGGAGAAGCACAAGAAAATTCACAAATTCAAGAAGCCGAAGGCCATGGTAGCCACTTGGTCTGATGAGGACACAAGTGAAAATGAAGAAGAAGAAAAATCCTCAAGCTCTGAAAGCGAGGAGATTTGCTTCATGGCAAACAGCTCAGATGGAAAGGTAAGCACATCGTTTGAAGATTTTTCAGTTGAAGATTGGCAGGATGCTTATGCTGAATTAGTTGAAAAATACTCTGAAATAAGAAAAGAAAACAAACACATCAAAAAGAAAATTGAAAACATTTATCATAACCAATCTTCAAACAAAAGAATTTGTGAACTAGAAAATGAAGTAATAGAATGAATGAAGAAAAAGAAAATCTTCTGAATGTGATTGATGAACTCAAGCTAGCTTCTCAAAAGGCCACCAATGAATCAAAGAACTATCTAAAAAGCTGAAAAAGAAACCAAGATAAACAGCAAAAGATTGAAGAAATCAAAATCTTGGAAAACCAGCTAAAACAAAAGATGAAGTTATTGAAACATTTACAAATGGTAAAGATAATCTGGAGGCCTTGCTGGGAACAAACATGAAATCAATCTCTCATGGACTAGGGTTTGATAAACAAAAATCCAAGAAAGACAAATCCGGTGAAAAGAAGGATAAAGCACCACTAATTAAATTTGTTAAGGGTCCTAGTCTTGAGAACACAGAAATCAAACAGAAATCAAGCAAAACACAAAAAAGTCCAAAAACTCAGAACAAAGACAAGGCAACCAGGTCGACACAATCTCCTGACAGGTCGACACCAGTCCACAAGAAGAAGGCTTCTGTGGATGTAGTGTCGACACCAGCCAAAGAGAGGTCGACCTGCTCAACAGCAACAAAAACAAATCACAAAATAAAAAATTCAAATAAAAATTTGAAAAATGAGAAAAATCCAAAGAAAATCATTGATAAAAAACCTTGGACCTCCAAGACAGCATATCAAGCTGATTGGACCAATTCTTGGAGCCAATGGTATAACAACCCATGTTGGTATCATCCTCATTTTTCTATCCAAACTTTCTGATGTACCAACAAAATCCTTGGATTCCACCTCCTCATCTGAATTCTCATGCTCAAATGAAAAAAACCCCTCCTATCAAAAACAAAAAACTGGTGTTTTCATTCCTAAAGAAAAGAAGAAAATGAAAAAGTCAGAGAACACCAATGTCATAAACCAAAATAAAAAACAAACCAATTTGGGTGAGAAAAGATTTGATGATGTTGTCCAAACCTTCTGATGGTCCCAACTTGTTTGGGTACCAAATCTTCTCTCCACTAATTGTCTTGCAGGAAGGTCGTGCACCCAATTCAAATGTGTGGTTCCTTGACAGTGGGTGTTCACGACATATGACTGGAGATAGAGCCAAATTTTCTTTCCTGCTAGAGAAGGAGGGAGGTTCAGTAACATTTGGAGGTAAAAATAAAGGAAAGATCATAGGATCTGGAAAGGTTGGTCAAACTTCCTCAAACTCTGTTGATAGTGTTTTATTAGTTGATGGTCTTGATTAAATCTGCTAAGTATTAGCCAACTATGTGACAAAGGTCACAAAGTTGTGTTTGAATCCAATTTCTGTAAGATCATTGATTCATCAACTGATAAAATAAAATTTTTGGAAAAAGGGAAAACAATGTCTACATGATCGACCTTAATAAAACTTTTCTGAAAA
The DNA here is from genome assembly GCA_014218235.1 of Colocasia esculenta. Classification (NCBI taxonomy): domain Eukaryota; kingdom Viridiplantae; phylum Streptophyta; class Magnoliopsida; order Alismatales; family Araceae; genus Colocasia; species Colocasia esculenta. The sequence goes on from CM024756.1 coordinate 70,651,093, forward strand.
TCTCTGTTTTGTTGCAAATAAAGATGAAATTGCATGGACTTGGCACAAAGACTTGGCCATGCAAGCTTCAGAACAATGAATAAATTGTTAAGGCTGAATTTGGTTAAGGGTCTTCCTGAATCTTTCTCTAACATTAAAATCAAGTTTGTGGGATCTGTGCCCAAGGAAAACAAACCAGGAAATCTTTTAAAACTTTAATGAGGTACTCACATCTAGGCCACTAGAACTACTCCACATGGACCTTTTTGGACCAACCAGAGTTCTAAGTCTATGTGGCAAGAGATATGGGTTTGTAATCATTAATGATTTTACTAGATTTACTTGGGTTATCTTTCTGTCCCACAAAAGTGATTCTTGTCATGAGTTTAGGAAATTCTGTACCACTGCCTTAACAAATTATTCATATAAAATCAAAACATTTTGACTGATCATGGGGGTGAATTTGAAAACCAATCTTTTTCTGATTTATGTGCTGAACTTCAAATATTCCACAAGTTTTCTTCACCAAGAACTCCAGAACAAAATGGAGTTGTGGAAAGAAAGAACAGAACTCTTGTGGAGATGGCTAGATCCATGCTCTTAGAAAGTATTTGCCCAAATCCTTCTGGGCTGAAGCTGTAAACACAGCAAATCACATACTGAATAGAGCCTTGATCAGACCAAAATCAGAAAAACCCCTATGAATTATTGAAAAACAAAAAGCCAACTGTTTCTTATTTCAAAACCTTTGGGTGCAAATGTTATGTACACAATAATAATAAAGAAAATCTTGACAAGTTTGATGCTAAGAGTCAGGAAGCCATCTTCCTTGGCTATTCAGAAGTGTCAAGAGCTTTCAGAGTGTACATCTCAAAAAAAACTGTTGAAGAGTCTCCTCATATTATATTTGATGAAAATTCCTTTTCAACTAACAATTCTAAATCTTGCAGGGAAAAACAAGACAGTGAAGAGGATGACTTCATTGTGGACTCTTCACCAACTGTTGAGGAGCTTGAAGACTGTGGTGAGAACTTGAACAACAATTCACCATCTTCAAGTGGAACAGGTAACAATGCTCCAAATTTGAGTACTCCTCAACAGGTAACTACTGAACATCGAATCTTGAGAGATCACCCTTTGGATAATGTAGTTGGTAATTTACATGATAGAGTTAGGACTAGATCATCTTTCATGCTTGCTATTGAAGAAGACCCACTAGCTCTAATTTCCCAAATTGAACCAAAATCAATTGATGAAGCTTTATCAAGTTCTGATTGGATTAATGCCATGCATGATGAACTTCATCAATTTGAAAGAAATCAAGTATGAGAATTAGTACCTAGACCTAGTGATCAAACATCATTGGCACTAGATGGTTTTCAGAAATAAATTGAATGAATCTGGTCAAGTAATTAGAATAAAGCTAGGCTAGTTGCAAAGGGGTACAATCAAGAGTTTGGAATTGATTTTGAAGAATCATATGCCCCTGTAGCTAGACTAGAAGCAGTTAGAATTTTCCTTGCTTTTGCATCCTCCATGAAATTTAAAGTCTATCAAATGGATGTCAAAAGTGCATTCTTAAATGGATATATCAAGGAAAATTTTTGTTGAACAACCTCCTGGATTTGAAAATGAAAAATATCCTAACCATGTTTTCAAGCTTCATAAGGCTCTCTATGGTCTTAAACAAGCTCCAAGAGCTTGGTATGACCGTTGAGCTCCTTTTTGCTTGAAAAAGGATACTCAAGAGGTAATGTTGATCAAACACTGTTCACAAAACAGTCAATAAAGAAATAATTGCAGTCCAAATTTATGTTGATGACATAATATTTGGCTCAACTAATAAAGGCCTGTGCAATGAATTTTCCAATCAAATGAAAAATGAATTTGAAATGAGTTTAATGGGAGATCTAAAGTTTTTCTTGGGATTGCAGGTCAACCAAACACATGAGGGAATCTTCATTAGTCAAACCAAGTATGTCAAGGAACTATTGAAAAGGTTTGACTTTCAGAACCTCAAGCACTCCAACACACCAATTGCTATAAATGCTAAGCTAGAAGAAGACTCAAATGGTAAGTCAGTAGACCCAAAGACCTACAGAGGTATGATTGGTTCTCTACTTTATCTTACAACTTCTAGACCTGATATTCAATTCAGTGTGTGTTTGTGTGCTAGATTTCAATCAAATCCTAAAGAAAGTCACATGCTAGCTGTTAAAAGAATTTTCAAATATCTTGTTGGAACATGTGATTTAGGAATTTGGTATCCTGCAAATTGCAAGTTAGATTTGATTGCCTATTGTGATGCTGATTATGCTGGTTGTAAATTAGATAGAAAAAGCACAAGTGGCTTGTGTTTGTACTTAGTGGGTGCCTAATCTCTTGGCTTCTAAGAAGCAACATTCAGTTGCTCTGTCAACTGCAGAGGCTGAGTATGTTGCTGCTGGTAGGTGTGGAACCCAAATTCTTTGGGTGAAACATCAACTCCTTGATTACAACCAAGAGTTAGGGTGTGTTCCCATCCTTTGTGATAACACAAGTGCAATAAATCTGTCTAAAAACCCCATTCAGCATTCCAGAACCAAGCATATTGAAATTAGGCATCATTTCTTGAGAGATGAGGTAGCAAAGAAATCATTTGAACTCCACTTCATAGAAACTGAAAAACAAATTGCTGACATCTTCACAAAACCCCTTCCTGACAGTAGATTCTCATCTTTAAGGAGAGAACTTGGTCTTTGTAAATGTCCCTTGGGATTGGGTTGAGTGTTAGGCATCTTCTGAGGGGGAGTTCTTTGCATTATCATACTCATTTGCTTCCTTGATTCATCATATCTCTCTCTCTCCATTTCACTTCTATTTCTTTTTGACAATGAACTCTTCACCTCACATTGTGTTGAACTTCTTGGTATATCAAATGGTGATTTGAAGAAGGACAAGTTCTGCTTGTCTGGACACTTTCACTATGCGAGAGTATATGTCTCCGCCAAGTACCAAGAAATGAATATGCAACTGTTGAGGGGGAGCTTTTATTGTTTTAAGGGAATCATTCCTGATTTCAAAACTTGCATATCTTTATTCTGATGAAAAGTGGTTGAAATTCTCATCTCAGGGGGAGCTAGAGAATTCAAGTCGTGTCTTTTGAAAAATTCAAAACTTTTCTTGCATTACATCAATTTCCTTGCATGATGTCCTCATTCAGGTGTCTAGAGTCTCAAAATGATCCTTTGAGTGATCTACTACATTCATTTGTCAACTCTCACCTATATTCTTCAAAACTATAGAAATTCAGATTTCTTTCTAAGACTGAAGGATATTGTGTGTTTGATTTTAAACATGTTTTTGTTTGCAATTGATGTTGGATATAGATGATGTCTTTTTGTCAAAAACTCTCCAAAATTTGTTAATTCAACAGAGCAATGGCACATGTGCTGAGAAACTGCACACCTTCACAATGAATGAAGTGCCATGTATGTCATGAGGCACTAATGCTATCTCTATTCAAAGGGGATTAAAAAAAAAATTCAAAACAAATAATTATGCCCAATTTTTTATGATGACTGAGTAACTGGAAATATTGGCGTCTGACAAACGTATATTTTCATGTCAAAAAGTCATCATTTACCCCTTTGAGACTTGATAATGGATAAATCTTTAGTATCCAGGGACTATAGTGTGTGAAAAGCATTAGTTCTTGAGTGAACAAGATATATCTCATTTGATAGTTTGTTTCAAAACAAAATGTGTATGTCATTGGAGAATTTGTTTTAAAGAATCATTCTTATCCATCATCAAGTTGTTCTTAAAAATTGTTTACTTTCAACACACTTGATTTCAGTCTAAAAGATTTTTTTTACTTCTTTGGAATTGAAGAATATGGTAGTGTGTAGTTGATTGTTAAATGTCTTATATCCCTCAAATCATCACTTTCATGACTCAAGTCACTGAATGCTCATATCCTGTTGGATATTGTGTAAAACTTGAATTGTGTTGAATCTTTTCAAAATTATAACAAATGAATTTTTAGTCTCTTAAATATCCTTGAAATGATCATTCCACCCATTAATTATCATATTAAAGTTATCCCAAAAGCTCACAAATTTTTTCCAAACTCAAATCAAAATTTTTCATCAGGCCAGGTCGACACTACTCCATCTAGTGTCGACACACTTTGACTCAGGTCGACACTGACTTCTTCTAGTGTCGACACTGACCCCTGCCAGACTCATTTAAACTGTGGGCGCCGGTTAAGAGCATGTTGTTGTTCTGCGGGGTAGGTTATCCAAACCCCCCCTTTCTTCTTCTCCAGGTCGACCCGACGGTGGCCTTCTTCTGGTTTCCGACAGGGATTTGAATCCTCTCCATCTCTCTCTCCTCCATCTCATCTCCATTCATCTTCTCTCATTCCTCTCTCTCCATCATTCCCGATTCCACTCTGCTTCAATGGCACCCAAGCAGCTTCCTCGCCGTGGAGCAAAGTCAAGGGCTTCGGCAAGGCCCAATCCGGCGGATGAGGTTCTTCCTACTGAGAGGAGAACAAAGCGTCGCCATGATCCTGCAGAGTAGCCAGGATCTTCATCTGCTAAGAGAGGTAGGGCATCCTCTACTGGTCAAGGGTCTGTGAACCCTAGGAGAAAAACCCTGGTTTCTTCTCCTGAAGCCTCTGAGAAATCCTCATCTTCATCCTCATCCTCATCATCAGAGTCCTCCCAGCCCTCTAGGAGACCTCCTTCCAAACCCCTCAGTGCCGGGAAGACCATCCTGAAACCCAGGGCAGTGGATTTGGATGACAGTGAACTCATTGCTGCATTCCCTGAAGTCTTGAATTTCTTCAAATTCCAGTCTTGGCAATCTTTTATATCAGAATTTCGCATCATTTACCCTAGACTTGTCCAAGAGTTTTATCAGAATTTGGAATGCACAGATGAAGGGTACAAGTCAAAGGTTAAGAGCATTGTCATAGACATGCCAACAGACATAGCTGCTACAATTTTCAAAGTCCCAGATGAAGGAGAAGATTACCACAATTTTGAATTCAATCTTCATGAAGCCTATACTATCATGACTGGTTTGCCTGCAGATGAGTCTGATGTTAAGCAAACCCATGTCACCAAATTCAATACCAACACCTTTCCCCCTGTGTTGAGGCTTACTCATCACATGCTCACTACCATCATCACACCCCAAGGTGGTGGGAGAGATAGGCTAACTGATATCCAGAGGTTTGTTCTATATTTTATGAGCAAAGACATCAAGATAAATCTCCATGTCATCATGTTCCAGATTATCTCTGAGACCACTAGGGCAGACTTGCATAGATCACTTCCATATGCAGCTCATTTGACTGCAGTCTTCAAGCACTTTGGTGTGCCTCTTGACAATGAGAAATCTGAGAAAATTCCTAAGTCCAACATCTATTGCTTTAAGCATGTTCAGAAATTTATGGGCTTTAGGATTGTGGGTGATAAAGTGAGGAGAGGGCCAGCTGCAGTAGAGGCCCCTATGGTTCAGGAGGAACAGCCCCAAGTCCAAGAGGAACAGCCTCCAGTACAAGAGGAACAACCTCCAATGCAAGAGGAACAGCCTCCAGCTCCAGAGGATCAGTCTCAAGTACTTGAGGACCAGCCTCCCTTACATGAGGATCAGCCTCATGTGGCAGCTCAAGTTGATGAACCATTCCTTGCCCCTCACTCTCCTCAACTTCAGCCCTCCTCCTCCATGAACCTTGAACCTGAAATCCCATCATTTTCTCCACCACCTCCAGTTCAAGCATCTTCTTCCTTTGGTGGACCTTCTGTTCCACCAGAGTTATACATCTTCTTGAATGACAAGTTTGATGCTTTGAACACCTCTATTCAATCCATGTCAGAAAACTTTGAATTGAGGATTCAGAGGTGGAGAATTCTGTGCCTGCCAGGTTTATTGATCAGAAAGCAACCTCAGACCATGCCACCCAAAGATTCAACAGGCTAATTGGCACATTGGCAGATGCCTCTGTTGAACTGAAAGAGCATCAAAAAGAATTGGAGACAGTCCTGAAGGGAATTTTGGCAAATTCCCAAGCTGATGTCTTCAACACAAAGGACACTCTCTCAGATCTCTAAGACAAGATTGTCTTTGCACATTTGGTTGATAACATGGAGGGCATGAGAAACTTATCTGCTCACATAGATGAAGAGTTGTCTACACTCAAAAATGAATTCAAAGTTTTGAATAGGCCTGGATGGTCAACTGGATCTTCTTCTTCATCTTCACAGTAAGTGTCAAATGAATTCACTGCACTTCAAGCTTCAATGTCAGAGAATTCGGAGAGAATGGAACATCTTCTGCACACAAGACTCTCAACTATCCAAGTTCAAATGAAGTCTAGTCTGACTTCAATGGAAAAAGGCTCACGGATATTGAGACTATTTTGTTACCCATTCCTCCTCCTCCTCCTCCCAATAATGTCATTCTTTTGATAATGTCAAAGGGGGAGAAGTTTGTTTGAAAGATTGTAATGTTCACATCATGAATGAAATGAAATGAACAGAAATTTCTGTGCCTACTTTGTTTTGTGCCTAAATGTGATTGCAAATCTTTTGAATGAATGTGAATGTGATGAATGCTTGTCAAGCTGCTTGACCTTTGTGTGAAAATAGCTTATTTGTAGTAACATTGTGTCTATCATGTGTATAAATTTCAATGTCACTAAAAAATGTTCAAAGGTCCTTGACAAGTATAAATAAAAGAAAATGAAAATGCTTAAAATCACATTTCATTGAAATTTCCAATTCCAAATGAACTTAATGTTGCCATCATCAAAAAGGGGGAGATTGTTGGGTTAGTGTGAATATAATTCATTTCTCCTCACATTTTGATGATACAAGTTGTGATTTTAATGCATAACCATTGGAACATGTAAAATACATCACATGAAATTACAATATTAAAAAAACATGTTTCCAAGCACATTTATCATTGACATTCATGATAATATATTTAACTAATGATTTATGTGTTTATTTACTCAGGGACAACATTTTCTGCAAAGGTAGTGTCGACACAACCATCCTTGGTGTCGACACAATGGTTCAAAACAAGGCAGAAATGTGAAGAAAAGTCCATCTCAGGTCCACTAGTCCAGAGCAGGTCGACACTAGAGACAGGTTCAAGAGAAACAAATCAACAGACTGGGACAGCAGGTCGACACCACATGGAATCAGGTCGACACTAGATGGCTTTCCCAGAAGGCCAGTTTTGCAGTCTGGGACAGCAGGTCGACACCAAATGGATCAGGTCGACACTAGATGGCTTTCCCAGAAGGCCGTTTTGCTGTCTGGGACAGCAGGTCGACACTGGATCATCTCAGGTCGACACTAGAGACCTCTCCCAGGGAATTGTTCTGCCAGTCTGGGACAGTGTGTCGACACACCTCTTGGGCAGGTCGACACACTCCGGAATCTCTGTGACTTAAACTTATTCCTGGACACGTGGCACCCTAGGGAGAAGGTGGATCAACCTTGGATCTTGTGCCCACGTACCCCAAGGGTATCTTTCAGATATTTAGGGTATAAATACCCTCCTAATGGGCACCCATCCACAAGAGAACCTTCTCAGAGCCTCCAGCATCTGCAAGTGGCGGCAAGAGAGTCTCTCCTCCCTGTTTTGCTTCCTCCTGTGCTTCCACACCACAATTCACACTTCTCCAAGCACAAGAATCGAAGATTGATCAACATGAAGCACTAGAATCAACTTCAAGGGAGCAGATTGAGTAGAAGCCAGCAATTGTGAAGCTCTCAAGGAAGATCCCAAGATCAAAGTTGCAGAGCATCGGCCAAGGGACTTCAAGTGATCAAGATCCTTCCAATTCTGCCTCTACAAGGGAGTTTTCTTGAAGAACAAGAACTGTCAACCTCATGTCTTTAAGTCTTTCTTGTTTCTTCTTGGCTATTCTAGAAATTGTGCATAATCTGTTGCACCAATTTTCTTGAATTGGCCTTAATAGATCAGATCATTGCTAGAGGATCTGGATCTTGTTGTTTTTGTTCTAGAAAGTGGTTGTGAGCCTTTGTGCTCAGGTTTTTGAGTCGTCGTACTCAAGTTGTGTGGTTGAGCAGTCTTGCTCAGAGTCTAGAGTAGTCTTGCTCTAGGTAGTGTGTGAGTTGTCTAACTCAGTTGTGGAGTTGTCAGGCTCCAGTGTGGGTTGTGTTACCCAGGTTGTTAGTGGATCCTCACTGTATGTGAGGGGTGGATGTAGGAGTCACGTGGTGTGATTTGTGAACCACCTAAAAAATCTCTGTGCATTGGTCTGTTTGTGGTTTGAATTTACTCTTCGCTAGATGAATGCATAGGATCGTTTGATCTATCTAATCAACTCAACTTGTTTCTCACACTCCAACTGTTTAACTCACTTAATCTCTCTTCAGATCTGTGAAATTTGCTTTCAATCTAACTCTGATTCAAAGGTTTTTCAAAATTGGTTTAGCTTCCGCATTAAGTTGGCATAGATCTATTCAACCCCTCCCCCCCTTCTAGATCTTGTCCACATCTTTTATCGATCCTTCAACTTCTACTGCTAGAGCATCTCTTGTCGAAGCCCAACAACACTGGTGGACAGCCCTTTAAATGAAGCATCCAGGATCGTGAGAAGAGCTGCTGGGAAGCTTATCTTAAAGCTTGGAAATTGAGGAGATGTATGCTAAGCAGAAATCTAAACAACAATGGCTTACTCTTGAGATTCAATACCAAATTTTCTACGCTGCCATCAAATCTCGGAGAATTCACAATTCAATCAAGCAATGTAAGTCTAGTACTGGGACAATCCTTACATCGGATAATGACATCCGGCCCATGCTCTCTCTTTCTATGACAATCTTCTTAACAAACTGCATGCAAGAAGCCAACCATCTTTTGCTGTTAGGGCTTCTCTTTCTGAGGAAAATGTTGACATGCTTAATAAACCATTCACTATGGAGGATGTTCGTCATGTTGTTTATAGCTCTCCTAGAGATAAAAGCCCCGGTCCAGATGGTTCACAGCTTAATTCTTTATAAGCTGCTGGGACCCGTCCCTAAAGTGCCCAATGCCGAATCTTTTGATCAGTTTCGGCCGATTTCTCTTTGTAATTTCATCTACAAGGTGATAACTAAAATGATGACAGATCGTATGAAGTTGGTTCTTCCTTCAATTATCAGCCGCACCAATCGGCATTCATTCGTGGTAGAAAAATTCAAAGTAACATCCTTCTTGCCAATGACTTAGCAAAGGACTTGTATTCTAAACATAAAGGAACTAGAATTTGCCTCAAGGCAGATCTTTGTAAGGCTTTTGATTCTGTCTCTTGGGACTTTGTTTATTATATGATGGAGCAAATGCATTTTCCTAGCATTTGGATCAGTTGGATCAAATGTTGCTTGGAAACCTCAAAATTCTCAGTTCTGATCAATGGTAGTCCTGAAGGGTTCTTCAAAAGTTCCAATGGCCTTAGGCAAGGTGACCCATTATCTCCATATCTATTCACTATTGTCATGGAGGACTTTACTTGTCTAATTGAAGCAGTTGTTCAGCAGAAAACAATTAAAGTTCCGGCAGCAGGCAATCCTCAAATTTCCCACTTTATTTTTGCAGATGATCTTATCATTTTTTTCAAAGATGATGTCTCGTCGGCAAGAGCTATCAAGAGCCTTCTCCAGGACTTCTATTATTACTCCAGCCTTCAACTTAATTATGGAAAGAGTAGATTATACATGGGCGGAAAGGTGAAACACAAAATGGCAATTCAAGAAGCAATCAACATTCCTACTGGTAATCTTCCTACTCCTTACTTGGGTCTCCCCCTAGTGAGTAGTTCTCTTAAAAAAAGTCACTGCCAGCCGATTATTGATAAGATTAAGCAGTGGCTTGAGACTTGGAAAACTAATCTTCTTTCGAGGGCTGGCAGATTGGAACTTATTAGTCCATTCTTTCTTCCTATTCTATCTATTGGTCAGTCTCCTTTTTACTTCCCTCTGCTGTCCTTCAAGAGATCGAGCGTATTCTTTGCAAATTTTATTGGTAGGGCCATTCTTCCCAGCATGCCATCCACATGGTTAGTTGGAAAGATATCTGTAGGCCTATGATTGAGGGAGGCTTGGGCAATCGGCGATTGATGGACTGGAACTTGGCCTGTGCTACAAAAAATTTATGGGACATACTGCAAAAAATGGATTCTCTTTGGATCAAATGGGTGCATGAAATGTACCTAACCAAAGAATCTATTTGGTCCATTCAGCAAAAGCCTTATTTTTCCTCGGCTTGGAAAATGATATTAAAGCAAAGAAAATGGATTCTTCAACACATTACCTACAAAGTGGGAGTTCAAAGTCACTTTAGCTTCTTCTATGATCCATGGATCCTTGGGAAGAGTATCTATATGTTGTTGGGTGATCAGCTTCGCCATCATCTTGGTCTGCATAAAGCTATTTCTTGTGCTTCATTCATTCAGAATGATCAGTGGAATCTGCCTCCATCGACTTTCATTGACATGTTTGAGGTTGCCCATTAATTCAAAATGTCAATCTGATCCAGAGTGATGCAATTGTCTGGAACCATGGAAATTTCAGTACCAAAGATGTGTGGAACCAAATTAGAGAGCATCATCAATAGGTGGGCTGGGGGGATTGGGTCTGGAAAGGTCCAACAGTTCAGCGCTTTTCTCTAACTTGCTGGCAGGCTATCATGCATAAGCTTCCTACCATAAACAACTTGAAGAAGAGAGGCTTCCAAGTGCCAAGTCGTTGCATTCTTTGTTGTCTTTCTGAGGAATGTGATGACCACCTCTTTTTTAAATGCTCTTATTCTAGTGTGGTTTGGGGAGAGATTCTTCACAGATTAAACCTTCAACGGCTACCTCGAGATTCCATTATGCAGGAAATTCAATCTTTAAGAAACAGTTTTACTCAGGATGGGTTCGCTACATCTTTGGCCCGTCTTCTTTTTCGGGCTACTATATGGTGGATCTGGAGGGAGAGATGCAGCAGGACATTTGATGGTGTTTGCACTTCAACTATTCACCTCTCTCTGTCTATTACTCAGGATGTTCATAGTTATATGGAAGCTTTTCCATACACTCGCCCGTTATCTGGTTGAGCAAACTCTTTATGCAAAAGATTCAATATTACAATGAATGTTGTAATGTAGTCATCAGCTTGTGATGTCACATTTCTGTAGTCATCTCTTGCTTTTGCTTTAGCTTTTGCTTTCTTTAGTCTATTGGGTTTCTGCAACTCAATGGCTTCCTATTGTACATTGAATCTTATTATATTTATTTAATTCCTTGGTTGATCGACCAAAAACAATCTTTAGGGGTTTAAAAGCCACCACACGGTAAGTCATTCCCCATGCCGTTCATTCTTTTCATTTCATTTATTTAGGATTGTATACTACACATTATTTGGCTGATCCCCTTTTCCTTTCTTTGTCTTTTTCTTTCTCAGGGTAATCAACACGGAAAATGCCCTCTACCACGGTCGGCCGTGCTCATAGAGGAAGAGAAACCCACATCCCCGCGCAGTCTCCCCACGCTCGAACATGTATTATTCACGATCATTCTTCAACCCACACCCCTCGTCGTGCACCTCCATTCGGTACTGTCGCGTACCTGGCGATCACGATCCATCTCACCCTATCCTCCTTCTTGTGGGCTACACGTCGTCTCTCGGCAGTATCCACAATAGGTCCCTTCTTAACCAAATGCAAATTAATGAAGAGCCTGAAATTGAGGTCAGGAATAAGATAAGGCAAGAAGATATTGAGTTTCTCAATCAGTCTATCACTGAAGAAGAAATCAGATCTATTGTTTTCAGTTCACCCAAAAACAAAAGTCCTGGACCGGATGGATTTACTGCTGAATTCTTTCAAGTTACTTGGTACATTGTTGGAAGAGATGTTATTAATGCATGTCAACATTTCTTTACTACTGGTAGGATGCACAAACAAATGAATTGTACCTTCATCTCACTCATAGCTAAATCAGCTGGTGCAGATTGTCTGGAGTTATAGGCCTATCTCATTGTGTAACTTTATTTACAAAATCATTTCCAAAGTGATGGTTGATAGAATGCAGAACGTTATGGACATAGTCATAAGCCCCAATCAATCAGCTTTCATCAAGGTAGAGGTATCCATCAAAATGTGCTCCTTGCTAATGATATTATTAAAGACATGCATTGCAAATCTAAAGGAAAAAGGATTTGTTTTAAAGCTGATCTGAGAAAAGCTTTTGATTCTGTCAATCAGTCTTTTATTTATGAAATGATGAGAAAAATGCTATTCCCATGAAAATGGATTGAATAGATCAGAAGTTGTTTGGAAACACCAAAATTCTCTGTGTTATTTAATGGTTCCCCTATTGGATTCTTTGTTACTAGTAATGGGATAAGGCAAGGAGATCCACTTTCTCCTTATCTATTTACCATTGCAATGGAAGGGTTGACTTGTATGCTTGAGAAAGCAGTTTTGGATGGTAGTCTTAAGGTTCCTACAGCAGGCAGTGTAATGTTTCTCATATAATTTTTGCTGATGATTTGTTGATATTTATTCAAAATGATCACAATTCTGTGTGAAGACTGGCAGAAATTCTAAACACTTTTGGCAGGAGTTCTGGTCTTACATTAAATCTTTAAAGAGTAAGGTCTATGTGGGGGCAGCAATAAATGACAAAGAACATATCTCTAATATCCATGGAGTAGCTGAAGGTGATCTCCCTGTGCCTTATTTGGGACTACCTCTTTTTTCTAATGGCATTAAGAAGAATCATTATTAGCCTATTGAAAAGATTAGAAAGAGGCTGAGCTCATGTAAAGTCGGCTTCTTTCTAAAGCTGGAAGACTTGAATTGATCCGTTCTGTGCTTCAATCATATGCTTTATATTGGTCCAATGCTTTCATTCTACCAGTGGGTCTCATTCATGAAATGGATAGTATAATCAACAAATTTTTTTGGGGTGGCACTTAGGAAAGCAATGCTCTTCATATGGTAAAGTGGTCAACTATTTGTAAGCCTAAGGATGAAGGCGGATTAAACTTACAGAATCTCCAAGAGTGGAATAAAGCCAGTATGATCAAACTTCTCTGGGATTTTTTTTTTTCGGTAAGTAATAATGGTATTAAAGAAGAATAATGTACAAAACCTTTGATCATACAAGCCATGACCTAAAGGTGAAAGTCAACTAGAGGAGTTCAAGAGAGTGCACCCCTACCTCAAAGAGGAGGAATGTTCTCACTCCACCAAACTACACTCTAGAATAACAAAACTGAAAACCTCAAGGAACTAAATTAATCCATGACTACACAATCTGTAGACTATGGAAGAATGAATTACAAGCCAAAGTTTTTTCCCAAGCTTCCCCTATGCACCTTACTGAATGTATGGTAGATTCCTACCCAATACATGCGCAGTTGATATTCCAAATGAACCTGAAGAAAGCCCAAGCAAAGAATTGCAATGTAGAATCATAAGTTAAATCAACATACTAGAACTAGTTAGACTAATAGCTGTAAAATGAACTAATCTAGTGAATGGAGAAGTTGAACCTAGTTAGAACCCCTTTCTCACGATTAGATAACTTAGCATTCTTCACTTTCATTTCCGTGCAACTTCTGATATCAAGAAGGATTTGTAAGAGGATATGGACTTTTTCTTTTTTTTCTCCCTTCAAATATTTTGTTGCATCTCTCCCTCCAAATCCACCAAATTGCAGTTCTGATTGCTACTTTCACCATCATAGTTAAAATGCCACTTTTAGGAAACTCTTGCTGAAGAACATTGATTTCTTGCAACAGTGATGTATGAGGCTTTCTAGATAAGTCATATCTACTTAAAATCTCTTTCCAAATCCAGCTTGTGTTTGTGCAAGTAAAGTACAAATGGTCAACATTCTCATTTTCATTCAAGCATAGAACACATTGATTGACCAGAATTCTGCCTTTTCTTTGCATGTTGTCAATAGTTGGTAGTTTCTTGTGAAGAGCCTGCCAAGTGCATAATGAGAACTTTTGAATAGTAGGCCAATCCATGTCCAGCTATTGATGTTCCAAGTATTCCCCTTTATTCTGAGTTCATTCCAAGCTGAAGTAACATTGAATTTCTCATTATTATGCTTCCATATGATTCCATCATCACCACTATTATTGACAAAAATTGCTGTAATCTGAGGCCACAGAGTGATCATTTCATGAGTTTGTAGCAATTAGAAGACAACATTTCCCTTCATGAATAAAGTTTGAGACCTGCAAATTTTTAGGTGCTCCTAAATGATGCCTTATCTTTTCTCCATACAACTGATAGAAGCTTTTCCCATTGATCCAGGGATACTTGTTCTATTCCCGAAGAAATAACATAAGACATATGATCAACCAGCCATGTTCTTGCTTTTAGAATTCCTTTGATTGCAGTTGAATAGTAAGCCTTAGGTTTAACAGACCATAAAGATTTCCTTTTAAAATATTTTTCCTTTATCCAATTGTTCCAAATGGTGTTTTTTGCTTGGATAAATGAGAAATATTTTAACTTCTCTATTACCTAAATTAGATCAAAGCCTCTTCCTAATAATTCTTTTTCATTGTAGTATGATTTGCTTTAATTTCTAGTTCATCCTTAGCACTTTCTATGTTTAGACTTGCTCTTTTAAGTTTCCAGGTGTTGAGAAAGAAGATAGAGGAAATCAGCAAGGCATGCATTGGCTATCGATAGATGCCCATCAACTGTCGACATGTACTGCAACACAAATGCCTTCCAGAACCGAACTTCTGATCTTTACAATTGGCTGTCGACACATGTCATCGTCTGTCGACAGACCTGCATGGGCTGTCGACAGATGCTCTTCGGCTGTCGACAAGTACTGCAGTAGATATGCCTTCCAGAACTGGATTTCTGAACTATACATTGGGCTGTCGACAGATGCAGCCTGCCTGTCGACAGCTACTACTTATCTTGGATTTCCATAATATGAAAGGCTGTAATGAAGCGTGCCTAGGGGAAGTATGAGAAAAACTTCTACTTGTAATTCATTTTTCCATAGTCTACAGATTGTGTAGTCATGGATTAATTTAGTTCCTTCAGGTTTCTAGCTTTGTTATTCTAGAGTGTAGTTTGGTGGAGTGAGAACACTTCTCCTCTTGAGGTAGGGGTGCACTCTCCTGAACTTCTCTAGTTGACTTTTGTCTTTAGGTCATAACTTGTATGATCAAGGCTTTTGTATATATTTCTTTATTAATACCATTATTACTTACCAAAAAAAAGGAGAAATATTTTAAAAGGAAATCTTTATGGTGTGTTGAATCTAAGGCTTACTATTCAGCTACAATCAACAGAATTCTGAAAGCAAGAAGATGGTTGGTAGATCATATGTCTTATATTATTTCTTCGGGAAATAGAACAAGCATGTGGTATGATCCTTGGATCAATGGGAAAGCATCTATCAATTGTCTGGAGAAAAGATAAGGCATGATTTAGGAGCACCTAAAGATTTGCAAATGTCAAACTTTATTCATGAAGGTAAATGGTGTCTTCCTATTGCTACAACACATGAAATGATCACACTATGGCCTCAGATTACATCAATTTTTGTTAATAATAGTGGTGATGATGGAATCATATGGAAGCATAATAATGGGAATTCAATGTTACTTCAGCTTGGAATGAATTCAGAATAAAAGGGAATACTTGAAACCTCAATAGCTAGACATGGGATTGACCTACAGTTCAAAAGTTCTCATTATGCACTTGGCAGGCTCTTCACAAGAAATTACCAACTATTGACAATAAGAAAAGGAAGAATTCTGGTCAATCAATGTGTTCTCTGCTTGAATGAAAATGAGAGTGTTGATCATTTGTACTTTACTTGCACATACACAAGCTAGATTTGGAAAGAGATTTTAACTAGATGTGACTTATCTAGAAAGACTCATACACCATTGTTGCAAGAAATCAATGCTCTTCAGCAAGAGTTTCCTAAGACTGGCATTTTAACTATGATGGTGAAAGTAGCAATCAGAACTGCAATTTGGTGGATTTGGAGTGTAACGACCCTCTTTATACCGGTACGATTATACCAATCCACATCGATCTAAAGTGTGCTGTCACAGTGGGACATGTACCCTACACAACACAATAGGTAGAGATGTACATTAATAACAAAAGAAGTACAGTGGGATTGAAAGAGATTCCTATTCCATCATCATTCACACATTCCACAGTCTATATAGTGTCAATGAAAGTAAACAAAGTCCATAATTATACAGTCCAAAACATAACATCATGTCCACATACTAGTAAAAGAAGTACAAGCTATGCAGTAGTCCTCCACAATCTCGCTACTCCTCTCACTCGGAGTTGCTCCTCACAATGTCCTCCTCAAGCACGGGGATGCCTGTCTCACCTGTATGTTAAAGCAAGTATGAGTCTTCACAAAGACTCAGCAAGTAACCCATTGGCACATCCTTACACATATCACTTCATGCTATTCTTTTAAACAACAAGAGAAGTTTTGCACATGGTTCATGTCATAATAAACAAGTACACATAAATAACTTATAACATGCTATCTCTACACATGGTCTCAACTTAAATCATGATATCAAATACAACTCATTCACAACATTTCTCCAATTAACTTGATCATGGAATTAAACACATGGTTTACTAACAAACCTAGCAATCATTCTATCACTTTTCTCATGCTTTTATATCACATAATCACACATTTTTCATGTTGTTTTAACATAATTAAAATGATCACATGGGTTCACATTGTAACACAATAACACATCACTTTCACATGAACACTTTGCACATTTACACATATTTCACATCTTTACACATAGTCCGAACCACCATAAAGAAGGACACACATATCACATAACACATACCCGTCACCTAGGCATTATAGTGACGAATCTTGGTAACTGTGCAGAACCGAGAGAAGCCCTCTCCACCCTAACCAGTGGTACTTGTCCACCTCCAGGATTTCATCTTGATGCCCACAGGATATCACATACACATTGAGCCTTCCCATATGGACTTTCCTATAGTACGACTCTATAGCCTTCTATGGTAGCAGTGTCAATTTCGGCACACATTTCACTTAATCACATTATTTCAATTAATCACATGATTTACATCATTTTACGTCCACTATTTGGTTCATTCACATGCATACCATTCAACACATATACTTCAGTTTACAGAACCTATCATCTACACATACTGGATGAATGGAGAACCTCGACCTGTGAGCTTCTGCAAGTACTCGCTCACGAACATCCACTACATCCGGTACACATACTCGGTGCTGAAATCTGATAACACATCCTCATCTTGAGCAATGCCTGCCTTGCCCACCATCTTCTGAAGCCTAGGATCAGCCCTCTACTACTCGATCACCTCGTCCAACACCGTGGATAGAATAGACAACTATGCCATGAAAGAATGACACAACTGTGGCTCTAGCTCAATCATAGCACATGTCGCATCCTCTAGCATCTTCCAATCCTGCTGAAGTAGAGACCTCTTCCTACTGAGCGCATCTGTCACGACATTCGCCTTCCCTGGATGGTACTGAAGCTCGAAGTCATAGTCCTTAAGGAACTCTATCCACCTTCTCTACCGCAAGTTCAACTCCTTCTGAGTGAAAAGGTACCTCAAACTCTTGTGGTTAGTAAACACCTCGAACTTGACACCATAAAGATAGTGTCCCCAGATCTTCAGTGCATGAACCACAGTTGCTAACTCCAAATCATGGGTTGGATAGTTACGCTCATGCTCGTTTAATTGGCGAGAAGCATAGGCAACTACCTTACCATGCTGCATCAACACACAACCAAGGCCTATCTGGAAGCATCAGAATAGATAGTAAAACCTTCGGCACCACTAGGCAAGGTCAACACGGGTGCAGATGTCAGCCTTGTCTTCAGCATCTGAAAACTTCTCTCACAATCATTAGACCACACATACTTGACCCCTTTCCTGGTTAGCTTAGTCAAAGGTGCAGAAATAGAGGCAAAGCCTTCAATGAATTGCCTATAATAACCTGCTAACCCCAGAAAACTCCTGATCTCAGATGGTGTCCTCGGAGTCTCCTACTCTACCACCACCTGAACCTTCGCCGGATCAATAGCAACTCCACTCCTGAGATAAGATGCCCAAGGAAGTGAATCTTGCACATCTAGAAGTCGCACTTGCTGAACTTAGCATACATCTTGTGCTCTCGGAGAACCTCCAGAACAATCCTCAGATGCTCACGATGTGTAGCCTTATCAAGGGAATAGACTAACACATCATCTATGAACACCACTACAAAGGAATCCAAATATGGCCTAAACATCCTGTTCATGAGATCCATGAATGCTGTAGGGGCGTTAGTCATACCAAATAGAAGCACAAGAGACTAATAGTGTCCATAGCGGGTCCTGAATGCAGTCTTGGACACATTTTCTCCCCTGATCCTCAAATGGTGGTAGTCGGACTGCAAATCTATCTTGAAAACATAGATGCATTCTGCAGCTGATCAAACAAATCATCTATGCGTAGCAAGGGGTACTTGTTCTTCACTGTCACCTGATTGAGCTTCCTGTAATCGATGCACAGCCTGAGGGAACCATCTTTCTTCTTCACGAATAGCACAGGTGCGCCCCATGGTGACACACTAGGGCGAATTAACCCCTTTTCAAGCAAATCCTGCAACTGCTTCCTCAGCTCGGCTAACTCCGCAGGTGCCATTCGGTAGGGAGCCTTAGAGATAGGTGAGGTGCATGGAAGCAACTCTATAGTGAACTCTATCTCCCTTGCTGGTGGCAATCCAAACAATCATTAAGGAACACGTCTGGGAACTCCTGCACAACCTCAATCTCCTCAAGGGTAGGTGACTGATCAGCCTTAGGAACTAAGACCACACTAGCAAGAAAAGCGTCACAACCCTTGCTCACCATCTTCATAGCCTTCATGGCGGAGATCACAAACCTTCTTACTAGATTCCTTGGCAATGGATGTGAGAACTCATCCTCTCCAGGAATACAGAAAGTAATCTTCTTCCCTCTGTAATCAACAAAGGCATAGTGCTCCTCAAGCCAATCCAGACCTAGTATAGCATCATAGTCCTTCATCTTGAGCAAGTAGAAGCACTCAAACAAGCCTCGCTCCTCAATGCACACAGGTAAGGATGGATGCACTTCCTGGTCACTACCGTACCTACTGGTGTGTGCACAGACAAGGGAACCTCTAACTCTTCTGCCTCGACTCCAGACTCTACCGGTAACTGCTTAGCAAATCACTCAGAAATAAACGAGTGTGTAGCACCCGTATCAAACAACACTCGAGCCTGCACACCCATGACTAAGACCGTACCTTCCGTGATGTTCTCGACCTGCTCTGCGTCCTCACGAGCTAGTGCATACACTTGGGCTTGGGCCTGAGGCCTTCCTGGTTTCCCTGTCACTAGTGCCGCTGCTGCTGCCGGTGCTGGGGCTGGCGCTCCTCCCTGAGCAAACTGCTGAAGTCTGGGGCAGTCTCTGATCTGGTGCTCGGTGCTGCCACACGTCAGGCACTTCCCTGCAAGCTTCCAACACTCTATGCCACCGTGTGCCCTTCCATAATGAGGACACGCCTTCTTGTCGCTAGGCCTGAAGCTGGGTGTCTGTGGTACAATTGCCTGCTGACTCAGAGCTGCTATTAGATGTTGTGCGACTGGTACACTACTGCCTTCTTCTTGTCCTACCTCTGGAAAGGTGGCGCTGACCTCTTCTGAGATGCCCTCTTCTCTTCTATGTACTGATCCATCTCCCTCTCTTGCCTACATACTGTGCTGAGAGCCTCGTCCAAAGTCCGATGGTCAAAAGCAACCAGTTTCGACCTTAGTGATGGTTTGAGCCCCATCACAAACTTCTTGGCCTTCCTATGCTCATATGCAATAATATGGGGAGCATACTTGGAAAGCTCAGTAATCCTGGTCTCGTACTCCAGAACCGTCATGGAGCCCTGTGTGAGAGATAGGAACTCCTACTCCATCTTGTCCCGAATGTGCTCGGGAATGAACATGGCCCGAAAGAGTCTAGTGAACTCGGCCCAAGTCACCTCTATAGCACCATCCTCGTATCACGTACATAGCACAGAGGCCCACCAAACATCAGCTCTCTCCTGCAAAATACAACTCATAAGCACCATCCAAACTAAAATCTTAACCTTACACAAGTACATATACTCTACGTACCTGTAGCATGTAAGTAGCCAGGCTAAGTTTATCCTCTTCTACACACTAATAGCCCGAAAAATCTTCTTCAAGATTTGTTGATGGATTTTCAAGGAAATCATCTTCATCGTCACCAAGTGGAACCCTGCAAGAGTTAGAAATATAAGTTTTCATTAAATTCTCATCAAAAGTGACATATGGAGATTCTTCCACAGTCTTATTTTTCAGAATGTAAACTCTACATGCTCTTGAATTTTCAGAGTATCCTAAGAAAATGGATTCAAAACTCTTGGCATCGACTTATCAAGATTTTCTTTGTTGTTATTGCGAACAAAACATTTACATCCAAAGACTTTGAAGTAGGACACACTGGGCTTTTTATCCTTTAACAATTCATGGGTTTTTTTTTTTTTCTGAACTTTGGTCTTAAAAATGCTCTATTCAAAATGAAATTAGCTGTATTTATAGCTTCAACCCAAAAAGATTTAGACAACTTGCTTCTAAGAGCATAGTTCTGGTAATTCCCACAGTGTTCTATTTTTCCTTTCTTACCCTATTTTGTTCTGGAGTTCTAGGAGAGGAAAACTTATGAAATATGTTCAGATCAGTACATAGATCAGAAAAAGTGTTCAAACTCACCCCCATGATCTGTTAAGATGGACTTATTTTGAAAGACAAACCTGCTAAGGCAGAATTGTAAAATTTCCTGAATTCTGAGCATCCATCACTTTTATGGGATAAAAAAAGGACCCAAGTATATCTTGTAAAATCATCAATGATTACAAATCCATATCTATTACCATTGAGACTTTGAGTACTGGTTGGACTAAAGAGATCCATATGAAGTAACTCAAGTGGTCTAGAAGTAAGTACATAATTGAATACTTCAAAAGATTTTCTCGTTTGTTTTTCTTGAGCACATATCCCACAAACTTGATTTTCAATGATTGGCAATGATTCAAGAAGAACGTTTACTAAATTCATCCTCATGAGTTTGTTTATTGTTGAGAAACTTGCATGACCTAGTCTTTTGTGCCACAACAAGCAATGTCATTTTTATTTGCGAGCAAGTAAATATTTCATAAGAATTGTCATCCAAATCTACCATGTAAACATCAATTTGACATTCTCAGAAGAAGAGTCAATTATTTTGCATGAATCAGATTCAAAGAGAACTTTGTGACTTTTGTCACACAACTGACTAATGCTAAGCAAATTGTAATTTAACTTTGCAACTAATCAAACATTATCACTCAAATTTATGGAGGACTTACCAATGTTTCCTGTGCCAATTATTCTACCTTTATTCTTACCTCCGAAGGTGACTAATCTAACTTCCATTTCAATCAAATATGAAATTTATTCCTATCCCCAGTCATGTGTTGTGACCATCCATTGTCAAAGTACCAAATGTTTGAGCTGGATGCATGGCTCCCTTGCATACAACAAATTAGACAAGAAAGGTTTTTGGTACCGAGATGTGATGGTACCAACAACTTGATTCAAAAGAGAAAGCAAATCCTTTCTAACCCATATTTCAGTGTTCTTCTTCACAGTGTTTTCAGAACAAAAGATTCAGTTCTTTGTTTTTCAAATTTCTAAAAATTATGCCTCCTAGCAGGTTTATTCCACTGTGAAAATGTTCGCATGAAATTCTGTTGATAAGTAGAAAAATGTGAGTGATAAAAAGAAGGGTTGAACCATTGGTGACCATTGTAGCTTTGGTTCCAAGAATTATTCCATCTTGAATTGTATGATGTATAAACATTCCAATTTCCATGAGAAACATGATTCTTTATATTTTTAAAAATTTTCTAATTTTTATAAGAATTTTTATGTACAAGTTTTCCATTTTTATGAATGAGACAGGTTGACCTAGACAGTGTGTGTATAGGCTCTCTGGCTCTTTTTGTTTTTAGATTGATTATTATTTTCTGAGAAGCTAGCCTTAACAAATTTTATGAGAGGAATTTTTGATGAGTTGTTTTCTTTTCGGATGAATCAACTTATTAGAATTTTGTGGTTAAAAACCTAAACTATATTTATTTGAATTCATCTTTACTCTCAGTAGAGCATTCAGATTTTTTTTTTTTTTTTTGCTAAGTAATAATGTATTGAAAAAAGAAGTATAATGTACACACCTATAGTCAAGAAGACATAGGCAAAGGCTCCTATTGAAGAGTAGGAGAGTACACCCCACCTCAGAGAGGTAGAATGGTCCCACTCCACCACTCTCAACAAAAGGATAACCTAGATGAACACCTCATGACCACACAAGCTGTGGACTATGAGTAAGAAATGAAAATCTCCAGAAATCCTTAGGAATGAGATATGTTGAACCGAGTAAGGATCTCCTTTTCCCTGCTATTGCATCTGCTAATCTGAATATTTCCATGCAAAGTTTAATATCTAGCAGCATCCTAATGAGCAGTTGCATCTTGGTGATCTGTTATTCTAAAAAATCCGAAGACATCTCTCTCCCATATCCACCAGACCGCAGTCTTCAAAGTAAGTTGAGCCAGCATCCATTTCTTGTTTTTATGAGGGAAGCATTGTTTTAGTTTCTGCATTTCACTTTCCAAGGATTCTTCCGGTTGTCTCCCAATATCGAACCTTCTTAAGAGTTGAGTCCAAATCCATCTGGTATAATCACATTTGAAAAATAGATGGTCATGAGTCTCCTCTTTGATTTTGCATAAGGTACATTGATTTGCCATGTGAAATCCTTTAGATTTCAGAAGATCTTGCGTGGGAAGCTTCTTCATGAAAGCTTGCCATAAGCAAATATTGTGCTTTTGAGCAGCCGGCTGTCCCCAAATCCAGGTATAGAAGTGGTTATCCATGTGATGACTTCGAACCTCGTTCCATGCAGACGCTATAGTGAATCTGCCACCATTGTGGTTCCATGTAATGACATCTTGGTGACCTGCATAAATTGGAATATTATTGATAATCGGCCAAAGGGAGATCATCCCATGAGAAGTTGCACATGGCAGGTCCCACTTAGCGTTATGTATAAACTTGTCAATGTGCCATTGTCTTTCAGCTCCCAGATCCTGTCTAATCTGATCCACACATTTCTGAAAAATACTTTGCCCCTCTATCCAGGGATCATACCACATATTGAAAAGTGAACCATTTGCTATTTGTAACTGATGTGCGCTTGAATCCAATCCCTTTCCTTAAGAACACTTTCCATGCACTCGAGTAGTAAGCTTTGCATTTAATCATCCAAATGTTTTGATTCAGTAAGTACTTGTTGTAAATCCACTCAATCCATATAGATTTTCTCTTTTGTAAGATATCCCACAAGAGTTTATTGAAGCTGCTCTATTCCAGTCATTCAGTCTTCTTAGCCCAGCCCTCCTTCTTTCTTCGGCCTGCATATATCTTTCCATTTCACCATGTGCAGAGGTTTGCTTCCTGCAAATCCCTTCCAAAAGAACTCACGCAAAGTATCTTCAATATGTTTAATAAGACTCTTAGGTAAAAGAAAAGCAGAAGACCAATAGATGGAATATGATTGAAGAACAGATTTGATGAGCTCCAGTCTACCAGCCTTGGAGAGAAGTCTGTTCTTTCATGAATTCAAGCGCCCTTTTATTTTCTCCAGGAGGGGAGTGCAATGAACTTTCTTGAAAGCAGATGATATGAGAGGGAGACCAAGATAAGGACCGGGAATGTACCTTCACTAACCTCCATAATATCCAATATGCATTGTTTATTAGTAACTTTCCCGCCCACAAACAATGTACTTTTCTGTTTATTCATAGTGAGACCAGAACAAATAGAGAAATCTTGAAGATTTTCATGACGTTTTCAGCTGATTGGATGTCATTTTTCAAGAAGATGATAAGATCGTCAGCAAATACAACATGAGATATGTGCATTTTACCGGCAGCCGGAACCTGAATGTCACCTCTTGTAACAGCTTCTTCCAGTAAACATGTTAAACCTTCCATAACAATGGTGAAAAGATAAGGGGACAAAGGGTCACCTTGACGAACTCCATTACTTCCACGAAAGAAACCAGCAGAGGATCCATTAAAAAGGATGGAAAATGTTGGCGTTTCAATGCAAGTTCTGATCCACATTATCCATTTATCTGGGAATTTCATCTCTCTCATCATGTGATAAATGAAGTCTCTGTTAACAGAGTCAAAAGCCTTCCTCAAATCAGCTTTCAGAACAAGAATGTTACCTTGGTTTTGGAGTGAAGATCTCTAACCAAATCATTGGTTAGGAGAATATTATCATGAATAAGTCTCCCTTTGATGAAGGCGGCCTGGTTAGGACTGATGAGCTTATGAAGAACCATTTGCATCCTGTTAGCCAATATCTTAGATATAACTTTATAGATAAAGTTACAAAGAGATATCGGCCTATACTGATCAAAGGAATCTGCTCCTTCAACCTTAGGAATTAGATCAATAAAGGTGCAAATCTGATTAAGAAGTCTTCCTGTTTGGAAAAAATGCTTTACTGCAGAAATGACTTGCTCTCCCACAATATCCCAAGTGCCTTTATAGAATTCAGCTGGAAACCCATCAGGCCCAGTGAAGGATCGAAATGAATATAATGATAACTGTGATTTAAAACATGCTTTTTGACATTGATTTCAGGTATGATAAATTTGACATGTTTCATTTGAATTGCTTTTGAAAACACTTCTTGTCATCATCAAAATAGGAGGGAAATAGTGTAAATAAACACTCAACCCAACAATCTCCCCCTTTTTGATGATGGCAACATTAAATCCATATTTCAATGTGGTTTTGATGAAGTGTGATTTTAAGCAATTTTTGTTATTCAAATTTTTGTTTTCTTTTTGTTTATACTTGTCAAAGACTTTTTGAAATTTTTCAGTAACAATTGATGGTGCATTTGTGAAAACAATGTTACTTGAATTGAGATTTTTGTACACACAAGTCAAGCAACTTAACAAGTATTCAAACACAAAGATTTTCATTCACAATGACACAACAAGTTTCATTGAGACAAGCAAACAAACATTTCATTCATTTCAATTCAGATTCATTCATTTTTCTCCCAAAACATTACAATGATTTTTCATTCATTCTTTCTTTCTTTCTTCTCCCCCTTTGACATCATCAAAACAAGATTACATTAATTAGAAGTGGAGGAGGAGGAGGAAGAAGAGGAAGGAGGATTGTCTCTATGTCTGACATCCTCTTCTCCATGGAAGCCATGCTAGACTTCATCTGCTCATGGATTGTTGTCAGCTTGGTGTGTAGAAAATGTTCCATTCGATTGGTGTTCTCCATCAAATTGTCTTGGATTCTGTGTAGATCTTCTGTAATTGGTTGTGAGGTTGATGAAGAACCAACTGACCATCCAGGTCTGGACAAGATCTTGAATTCCTTTTTCAGTTCTGAAATCTGATTGTCCAAGTGAACATTAAAGTTTTTCATGCTCTCCAAGTCATCAGCTAGGTGAGCAAAGGCACACCTTGTCATGTTCAGCTGAGAGAGGGTCTCTGTGGTGTTGAAGACATCTGCTTGGGAATTTGCCAAAATTCCTGGAGAACTATCTCTAGCTTTTGTTAGTGCTCCTTCAGATCTTCTGAGGCATCAGCTAGGGATCCAATGAGCCTATTGAATCTTTGAGCTGCATAGTCTGATGCTGCCTTCTGCTCAATGAAATTAGCTGAAACTCTGTTCTCTAACCTTTTGATCCTCACTTCAAACTTTCGGACATTGTATGAATTGAGGAGTTCAAAGTATCAAACTTGGAGTTAAGGAAGGAGAACAATCTGGTGGAATTGAGGACCCACCAGAAGAAGTTGAAGCTTGGAAAGTGGGAGGTTCAAGGTCAGGGGGAATGGATGAGGAGGGCTCAAAATGAGGTGAGATAGGGCTATTAGCTAGAATGTCACCTTCAGGAGAATGTTGAGGCTGATCCTCATCCACTAATTGCTGGTACTCTGGCAAGTGAACTTGAACTTCTGGCAATTGGACTTGATCCTCTAGCCTAAGAGGGTGTTCCTCTTGAATTTGAGGCTGGCCCTCAACATGTGGAGGCTGATCCCCTTGCTCTTGAGGGTGGTCCTCTTGGACTTGAGGCTGGTCCTCTTGTATTTCAGGAGCTTCAAATAGAACTGGACCTCTTCTTATCTGGTTGTCTTCCAATCTAAATCCCATAAATTTCTTTATGTTCTTGAAGCAGTAGATGTTTGACTTGGGAATTATTCGGGATTTCTCTCCTGCTAAGGGCACACCAAAGTGCTCAAAAACTGATGTGAGGTGAGCAGCATAGGGGAGTGATCTCTTGAGGTTCTTTCTAATTGTTTCTGACATTATCTGATACATAATGTCATGAAGATTTATCTTGATGTTCTTTTTCATGCAATACAGGATAAACCTCTGTGTCTCTGTCAACCTGTCCCTTCCACCACTTGAGGGGTAATTATGGTTGTTAACATGTGATGGATAATTCTCAAGGATGGGGAAAAAGTATTGGTGTTGTATTTGGTGACATGAGTCTGTTTGGGATCAGACTCATCAGAGGGTAGGCCTGTGAGAAGGGTGTAGGCTTCATGAAGGTCAAATTGGTATTTGTTGCAATTTTCACCTTCATCAGGGGCATGAAACAAGGTGGCAGCTAAGGCTGTGGTAAATCAATTTCGACTCCTTTGACCAAAGACTTGTACCCAAACTTTGTGCACTTTAAGTTCTTGTAAAATTCTTGAACTAATCTTGGGTAAAAGATAGGAAAGTCTGAAATGAAGATCAACCAAGACTGAAAAGCAAATAAGGTCCGAATTTCTGGGAATGAGTTTGCTAGCTCATTGTCTGTCAAATCTAGAATTCTGGGCTTCAGGATAAGCTTGGCAGCAATACGAGACTCTGAGGTGATTTCTTCTTCTTGAGACTCAGAGGATTCAGAAGAGAGGAGGATTCCTCAGGGTCTTCAGAGGGGGAACCCTGAATTTCTTGTCTAGGGTTTGGAGAATGGCTACATCGGCCTGAAGTGGAGGTTCTACCTCTCTTGGAAGCTCTCTGAGGTGCAGAAGAAAATCCTGGTTGCTCAGCAGGATCGTTTCTCCTCTTGGTTCTTCTTTCAACTTGCTCAACGGCTATTTCCGCCGGAATGGGCCTGGAAGATGCTCTTGATCTGGCGCCACGCCGGGGACCCAATTTCCGGACCATGGTGCTAGGGTTGGAGTGGAATTGAAGAAGATGGAAGATTTGAGAGGGGATTGAAGAGTGGATGTGATTTAGAGAGAAAATGGTGGAGATTCTTGCGGAAACAATGAGAAAGAGGGCTGTCGGGTCGACCTGATGCCCAAAAGGTGTTTCAGTGGTACACTGTCCGCAGGAACAACAAGGGGTAATCATAAACCGAACGGTCTAAAAAGGATTCTGGCAAGGGGTGTGTCGACACATGAAGAGGGTGTGTCGACCTGACCCAGAGTGTGTGTCGACACGGGTCACAATGTGTGTCGACACGGCTTGATGAAAATTTGAATTTTTAAGAGGAAATTTTTGAGAAATGTGGGGACATCTTTAGAATGATAAAGAATGAGAGGAATTATCATTTCAAGGATTTTTAAGGGGCTTAAAAAATTCATTTGTTATATTTTGCAAGAATTCATCACAAATCAAGTTTTTCAAACAATTTCCCAACAGGATATTAGCATTCCAAGACTTGAGTCAACAAGATGATAAATTGAGGGATATAATGTATCTAACAATCAACCAAAAACTACCATGTTTCTCAATTTTCAAGAATTAAAGATGTCATCTAGACAAATACAATTGTGTTGAAAGTAAAACACAAACTTAAAGAACAACTTGATGAAGAAGGAAGAAGATGATTCTTTCTAAACAATCTCCAATAATTTTCATATTTTTGTTCTTTTAACAAACTATCAAATGATATAAATCTCTTTCACTCAAGTACTAGTGCTTTTTACACACCATAGTCCTGGATACTTAAGATTTAGTCATTGTCAAGTCTCAAAGGGGTAAATGTGACCTTTTGACATGAAAATATACGTTTTGTAGACGCCAATGTAAGACCCCAGATTTTTATTCTCTTTTATATATGTATGTATATGAATGGTGTGTTGGGAGTTCGTTTGTTGTGTGCATAGCATGCGTAGTTCATTGTACCTATTATAAGTCTTATACTTCTCTTGAGCATGAGCATATACGTATATATATATATATATATATATGTATACGTGTATTAGCGTGGAAGTGAGCAATTAGCTAAATTAAGAAGTAAATGAATGTTTCTTTTCTTTTCAAGAATCTTAGACTTAGAATGATTGAGTAATATTATGTATGTATTTTCTAAATATTGAAGAATATCCTATACTACCTATTTCATGGAATTTTGTATGAGAATATAAGAAGTAGACATGTGTATGTACGTACGTATGTTATCTTATGCGTGTGACAATTGTATACCTAATTCTATCTGCGTAACACCTTGGTGTACTTATGTATGCATGAGTATGTTTAGTTGTAAACATGGTTCATTGCATGGTTTAGTGATGCGTACATTGTACTTCGTACATTGCATGTACATGAAGAGCTCAAGCATGGTAGGTGTATTTAGTAGTCTATATTGGAATTCTATACTCCTCATGAACAACATGCATGTATTTTGATGATAATTAGGTGAGGATAGTCAATTGGCTAAATTATGCATATAGTGCATATTAAGGAATCCTATGCATATAGTACTTAAACAATGTTAGGTAAAGTTGTGCAAGTTAATCTAATTACCGGTGCGCAGGTTGTATCCATCTATTTCAAGCGTAATGTATACAAGTGTGCTACACCCGTGTGTGTATACCATATATATGCCAAATCAAGTGTGTAGGCATAGGTAGATATCTACGTACATCTTATCTTGGTGTATTCACGTATGCTTGTGTATGCCTAGGTATAAATGCTATTGATTGCCCGGTGTAGTAATATACATATTATACCTTATACCTTGTATGCGTATGAAGATATTCATGTGCGTGTTGTTATCTTGATGTACCTATGTATGTATGTGTAGGATTAGTAGTAAATATTGGATATTACATGGTGTAGTGGTGTATACACTATACTACATAGGTTTCATGTGCATGTATGAGTGGGTTAAGCATGGTTCTGCATGATTTTAAGTTCTGGCAGAAGAGCATCTTGGCGTCAACATGCATGGACGCCATGTTATGTCAGCGTCCATATCGATGGACGCCAACCCTATGTAGCCGTCCAGGGATGTGGACGTCTACTCTTCTGACACTGCATGCATAGCAGGTCAGAAAAAGCATGGCCTGCCATGCTTCTGATTGGGGATGGCCGACCCAAAGGGGCTCTCCCACCCTTGCAAGGGCGGACTTCGGGTCTTGCCTCATAAGAGCACCCACCTTGCTGCTAGCAAGGTGCTCTCTTGCCCTTTTCAAGAGGAGAAAACCCTAGCTCAGAAATGTGAGAAAACCTGACCTTGGAAGGCTTAGATCCGGCGATTGGAGGCATTTTCGGGCGATCTTCTTCGACAAGGAGGACGTCCAAGCATAGGAGAAGACCTCCCCGGCGTTGGACTGCGGCCTACAACCCCCTAGAACCCGGAGCAAAGGAGTTTTGGAGGCTTCTTGGCACTGCCCAAGGAGAGCTTCTCCGGCCATTTTGATCCGTTTGGAGGTTTTTCTTCAGGCAAGTAAACCCTAGGTCTTGAACCTAGACATGTCCCCTAAGTCTCAGGAATTTTGTGGATTTTAATTCGCGTCCTGGAGCCCCCATTCTGACATTTTTTTCCAAGCTCGGTCTGTGTTCTCACACAGACAGGAACTTGACGGCAAGAGACCTTGCCGTCAAGGTCATCTGTTAACGGCATGCGATAATGCCGTCAACCTCTGTGAACGGCCAGATCCTGCCGTTTAGTTCTTCAGGACAGAACAGTGAACTATCCTCCCTATATGATTAATTTCGGACTTCTTCGCATGAGGATATAGTGTATTTTTATATGTTATGTAATACCTATGGTGGACGTGTGGTGAACTTCTTGCGCATTTCTGTGGATGGTGCAAATTTTTAGATTTATTGAATGTATGTTAG
Source organism: Colocasia esculenta (assembly GCA_014218235.1). Lineage (NCBI taxonomy): Eukaryota > Viridiplantae > Streptophyta > Magnoliopsida > Alismatales > Araceae > Colocasia > Colocasia esculenta. Next base: position 70,681,354 of record CM024756.1, read on the forward strand.
CAATTAGTTTGGATATGTTAGACTACTGTTTACATGAATCATGAGGAGTTTGGATGCTATAATTTTTCTAAACCATGTATATATGCATCAGTCCATGCCCTGCAAATTTGAGAAATTTTTTGTGTTCATGTGATTTACTGCATTTTCTGCAATAGGAATAGAAGTCATGTGTAGGTTATTCAAAAATACAGTAAATCGTGTGTCATGCAATAAATTCGGGAATAAATTTCTGTGATCATGCATATGTCAGGCTCAGGACCTTGAACCATCAAATCTGATATTATGCCATGTTCCATATTGAATTGAATTATTAGTGGCATGAAAATGAATGTTTCATTTTCCGTAAATTCTATGTAATTCAGAAAAATATGAAAATTTGCATGAGAAGTTGAAACCTGCAAACAGTGTGTGGTTAAGGTTTCAGGACATTTGGACAATTTACAGTGCAATATGAAATTTCCATGCAAAATACGTGACTAATGCTAGCTATTATGAAATGATTTGATTTCTGAACCATTTTAACATGATTAATGAAACTTCCGGAATGTTAATTATGGTCATCTATAGTAGCATGGTTAGGAGAAAAACAGAGTCACATTGTGCATGAGAAAATGAATGAGATGTGAGTGTTATGTGTAAAATACATGTTAAAACTCGGCATGAGCAAAGTCTAAAAGTTGTGCCTATGTGACACTGCTACCCTAGAGGAATCGGGAGCCGTATATAGAAAGTCCCTATAGAAGGCTCCATGTGATATAAGTTTGCCCTAAAGGCATTAGGGAAATCCTGGAGGTGGAGAAGTACCACTGGATAGGGTGGAGAGAGCTTCTCCCGGTCTGCGCAGTTACAAGATTCACCACTGTATTGCCTAGGTGGTGGGTATGTGATTATGAGTCGTGTTATGTGTTATGTGTGTGTGAAAAGAGTTATGAGAATGAGTTGTGTTATTTGTTAGTGTCCTCTACTGGTGGTTAGGACTATGTGTCATGGCAAATTGATTAACCAATGAAATAATGAATAAAGTGTGAAATATGTGAATATGGCACGTGGTAAGTGCCCATGATGCACGTGGTAAGTGCAATCGATGTGATATGTGATATGTGATAAGTGAAAGTGAAAGAGTAAATGATGTGGAAATGTGTAAATTGTGTAAGTGTGAACATGTGTACATATGAAATGTGTAAAAGTGAACAAGGTGAATGCGTAAATGTGCAATCATGTGTGAGATAAATGTGTTAAATTGTGAACTCATGATATATGTCATGTAAGTGTTAAATGCATATCCAACAGCACCTAAATGTATGAAAAAGGATGTTTCACGTGTGTAAGAATGAGTAGAACCCATGTTAGGAACTTCCCTTTCAAATATATGAGAATCTCATGTTAATTGCTATCATGTTGTAATGGAAGTATATATGTATAACTCTCACGTAAATGAAATGGTAGTGAGCATGTGAAAGGATTTTCATGTTTGCAAAAGGTTGATTATGAATATGGCAAATACATGAGAAATGTTTTGATTCCATGCTAGTTGAAAGGCTCAATTAGTATAAAGTCTCCTACTTAAGCATTTATTGTTGCTAAATAGTATTACCAAGTTTAACCTTCAACTCATGCTATGAAATATGAAGCTATGTGCATGTAATCTTATCATGTTGAAACAGTAAGTAAATTGTACAATTAAATACGAAAAGTGCATGTGAAAAGAAAATAGCTATCATACTAGTGTGTCCTTTTCCCTTATGCTCGATTTTATGATTTAGTGGTAGAAATATCTATGGGGTGAAATATGTGTGGACGAATCATGTTGTATGTAAATGTGTAAATAAGTGCATGTGTATGATGAAATGCTCATGATTTAGAATAGAATTTTGGTAGACTAAAGCATGCTCCTGTGAAGACAATATCTATGGTTAGTTGAGCATAAGGACTATGTGTACCCTTGTGATTTGATGTTAGTGTGCATCTCATTAATGTTAATGGTTTAGTGTGAGTGTGACATGTTTAAGTTTAAGACTTTGGTTTGCCTGCTGAGTCTTTGGACTCACTCTTGCTTCGGCGTACAGGTTGGCAGGTATCGGGTCCTAGAAGGAAGCTTGGTGAGGATCGTCATTAGAAGGCTATTTGTGGAGCTGCTACTAGAAGATTATTATATGGACAATATTGGACAATGTAGTTCTTTTATCTTGTATTAATATGGACATTGTCTTTCTATTCGCTATTTAGATTGTGGAATGTGTGTTGGTGATGGGTAAGAGTTGAGTTGATTATTTTATTCCGCTGTACTCTATTGCTATCCAGGTACATATCAACCTATCGACTGTGTTGGGTACATGTCCCACTGTGACGATGCCCTTTATACCGATGGGGATTGGTATAATCGTACCGGTATAAAGAGGGTCGTTACACCAATATTTCCAGTTACTCAGTCATCATCAAAAAGCATAACACATTTTTGCTTAGTTTTGAATTTATTTTCAATTTTGATCCCCTTTGAACAGAGTAGCAATAATGCCTCATGACATACATGGCACTTCATTCATTGTGAAGGTGTGCAGTTTCTCAGCACAGATGCCATTGCTCTGTTGGATTTTACAAGATTTTGGAGAGTTTGTGAGATAGAATTCAAATACATCCAGTCATCAGTTGCAAACAAGGAAATGTTTTAAGTTCAAGGCACAAATTGTTATTTAGTCTAGGAAGAGATCTGAATTTCTGTGGATTGAGAGACATAGTTGAAAGTTGATTAGTAAAAATATAATAAATCACTCAAGGTTCATTGTGTGACTCTAGACTTTAGAATGAGGACATCATGCAAGGAATTGATGAAATGCAAGAAGGGTTTTGAATTTTGCAAAAAGATGACTTGTGAATTTTTTAGCTCCCCCTGAGATGATGATTTCAACCATTTTTCATCAAAATAAAGATATGCAATTTGAAATCAGAAAGAAATTTTCTTCTTGGACAACAAGAACTTCTCCTCAACAATTGCATATTCATTTCTTGGTACTGGCGGAGATAAGCTCTCACGCATAGTGAAAGTGTCCAGACAAGCCTAACTTGTCCTTCTTCAAATCACCATTTGATATACCAAGTAACTTCAATGCAATAAGAGTTGAAGAATTCATTGCCAAAAGGAAATGGAAGTTAAAACTGTGTAAGTTTTGAAATCAGAAAAGAATTCTCTTTGAACAATAAAAGCTCCCCTCAACTATTGCATATTAAATTCTAGTACTTGGCGGAGATATGTTCTCACGCATAGTGAAAGGTTCCAGACAAGTATAACATGTCCTTCTCCAAGTCACTATTGATATACCTTGAAGTGTCAACAACAATAAGAGTGGAGAATTTATTGTAAGAAAAAAGAATTAGAATTGAAAGTGAGAGAGATATGAACAATGTGAATGAAGGAAGAAAGAGCTATGAATGCAACGAACTCCCCCTTAGACAATGCATAACACTCAACCCAAACCTAGAGAGAAATCAAGAAGGTGGACACTTGCAAAGACCAAGTTCTCTCCTTAAAGATGAAAATCTATTTTCAGGAAGGGTTTTGTGAATATGTCTGCAATTTGTTTTTCAGTTTCAATGAAGTGGAGTTCAAAAGACTTCTTTGCAACCTCATCTCTCAAGAAATGATGCCTAATTTCAGTGTGTTTTGTTCTAGAGTGCTGAATGGGGTTTTTAGAAAGGTTGATTGCACTTGTGTTATCACATAGGATGGGTACACACCTAAATCTTGGTTATAAGCAAGAAGTTGATGTTTCACCCAGAGAATCTGAGTTCCACATCTACCTGCTACAACATATTCAGCTTCTGCAGTTGACAGAGCAACTGAATGTTGCTTCTTAGAAGCCCAGAAATAAGGCACCCACCTAGAAATACACACAAGCCACTTGTGCTTTTTCTATCTAACTTACACCCAGCATAATCAGCATCACAATAGGCAAACAATTCTAACTTGCAACCAGCAGGATACCAAATCCTAAGTCACATGTTCCAACAAGATATTTAAAAATTCTTTTCACAGCAAGCATATGACTTTCTTAGGATTAGATTGGAATCTAGCACATAAGCACACACAAAACTGAATGTCAGGTCTAGAAGTAGTAAGGTAGAGCAGAGAGCCAATCATACCTCTGTAGGTCTTTGGATCTACTGACTTACCAGATGGGTCTTCTTCTAGCTTAGCATTTATTGCAATGGGTGTGCTTGAGTGTTTAAGGTTCTGAAAGTCAAACCTTTTCAGTAGCTCCTTGACATATTTGGTTTGACTGATGAAGATTCCTTCATTGGTTTGGTTAACCTGCAATCCCAAAAAGAATGTTAAATCTCCCATTAAGCTCATTTCAAATTCATTCTTCATTTGATTTGAAAATTCAGTGCAAAGGCCTTTATTAGTGATCCAAATATTAGTCATCAACATAAATTTGGACAACAATTATTTGATTTTTTACTGTTTTTGTGAACAATGTTGATCAACATTACCTCTAGAATATCCTTTTCAAGTAAAAAGGAACTCAAACGATCATACCAAGCTCTTGGAGCTTGTTTAAGACCATAGAGTGCTTATAAGCTTGAAAACATGGTTAGGATATTTTCATTTTAAATCCAGGAGGTTGTTCAACAAAAACATTTTCCTTTATATATCCATTTAGAAATGCACTTTTGACATCCATTTGAAAGACTTTGAATTTCATGGAGGATGCAAAAGCAAAGAAAATTCTCACAGCTTCTAGTCTAGCTACAGGGGCATAAGATTCTTGAATGTCAATTCCAAATTCTTGGTTATACCCCTTTGCAACTAGCCTAGCTTTGTTTCTTATTACTTGACCAGCTTCATTCAATTTATTTCTGAAAACCCATCTAGTGCCAATCACTGTTTGGTCACTAGGTCTAGGCACTAATTCTCACACTTGATTTCTTTCAAATTGATGAAGTTCATCATGCATAGCATTAATCCAATCAGAACTGGATAAGGCTTCATCAATTGACTTGGGTTCAATTTGGGAAATTAGAGCTAGTGAGTCTTCTTCAATGTTTTGCAAAAAGGATGATCTGGTCCTAACTCTATCATTTAAGTTGCCAACTACACTGTCTAATGGGTGATCTCTTAGAAAACGAGGATCAGAAATACCTGTTGAGAAGTGCCCACTTCTGGAGCAATATACCTGAACCACTTAAGATGGTGAGTGTTTTTTCAGGTTCTCTTCAATATTGTTAATCTCCTCAACGGTTGGTGAAGAATCCACAATGAGGTCATCCTCTTCATTGTCTTGTTTTTCCCTGCAAGATTAGAATCATTAGTGGAAAAGGAATTTTCATCAAAATAACATGTGGTGATTCTTCAACAGTTTTGGTTTTTAATATGTACACTTTGAAATCCCTGACACTTCAGAATAGCCAAGGAAGATAGCTTCCTGACTCTTAGCATCAAACTTGTCAAGGTTTTCTTTGTTGTTATTGTGTACAAAATACTTGCACCCAAAAGTTTTGAAGTAAGCAACAGTTGGCTTTTTGTTTTTCAACAATTCATAGGGGGTTTTTCTGATCTTTGGTCTGACCAAAGCTCTGTTTAGGATGTGATTGGCTGTGTTAACAGCTTCAGCCCAGAAGGATTTGGGCAGATTACTCTAAGAGCATGGATCTAGCCATTTCCACAAGAGTTCTATTTCTTTCCACAACTCCATTTTGTTCTGGAGTTCTAGGTGAAGAAAACTTGTGAAAGATTTGAAATTCAGCACATAGATCAGAAAAGGATGTGTTATCAAATTCACCCCCATGATCAGTTAAAATGTTTTTAATTTTAAATGGATAAGTTGTTAAGATAGTGGTACAGAAATTCCTGAATTCAAGGCATGCATCACTTTTGTGGGATAGAAAAATAACCCAGGTAAATCTAGTAAAGTCATCAATGATTACAAACCCATATCTCTTGCCACTTAAGCTTAGAACTCTTGTTGGCCCAAAGAGGTCCATGTGAAGAAGTTCTAGTGGCTTAGATGTGAGTACTTCATTGAAGGCTTTAAGGATTTTCTAGTTTGTTTTCTTTAGCACAGATCCCACAAATTTGACCTTCAACACTAGAAAAAGATTCAGGAAGACCTTTAACCAGATTCAATCTTAACAACTTATTCAAAGTTTGAAACTTGCATGGCAAGTCTTTTGTGCCAAGTCCATGCAATTTCATCTTTATTGCAACAAAATAAAGATTTTCAGAAAAGTTTTTATTAAGGTTGATCATGAAGACATTGTTTTCTCTTTTTCCAAAGAATTTGATTTTATCAGTTGATGAATCAATTATCTTGCAAAAATCATATTCAAACACAACTTTGTGACCTTTGTCACATAGTTGGCTGATACTGAGCAAATTATAATCAAGTCCATCAACTAACAAAACATTATCTACTGAGTTTGAAGAAGTTTGACCAACCTTACCAGATCCAATGATCTTTCCTTTTTTTTACCTCCAAAGGTGACTGACCCTCCCTCCTTTTCAATTAGACAGGAAAATTTGGCTCTATCTCCAGTCATGTGTCGTGAACACCCACTATCAAGAAACCAACATTGGGTTGGGTGCGTGCACGACCTTCCTGCACAAGATCAATGGAGAGAAGATTTTGGTACCCAAACAGAGTTGGGACCATCAGAATGATTAACAAAGGCATCAAATCCTTTCTCACCCAAATTTGATTTGTTTTAGATTTTTGTTTTGTTACTTTGGTTGTTTTCAGCCTTTTTCTGTTTGTTCTTTCTTTTAGGAATGAAAGCACCAAGATCTTTGTTTTTGGCAGGAGGGGAGTTTTTCATTTGAAAATTTGAGTTCAGAGGAGGAGGTGGAATCCATGGATTGTGTTGGTACATCCAGAAATTTGGATAAGGGTATTGAGGATAATACCAACAGGGATTTTCATACCATGGTTCTAAGGATTAGTCCAATTTTCTTGAAGTGTTGTTTGGAGGTCAAAGGTTTTCATGGATTATTTCTTTTCCCTTTTTCTTATTTTTCAGATTTTTATTTGAATTTTTGGTTGAGTGTTTATGGTTTTGGTGTGAGCATGTCGACCTCTCCTGTACTGGTGTCGACACAGCAGCCACAGAAGTCTTCTTCTTGGGCTAGTGTCGACCTGCAGGGGGACTATGTCGACCTGATAGTCTTCTTTTGTTTTGAGTTTTTGATTTGTTGAGTTTTTGTTGGGGTTTTGTGTTTGTTTGTTGGATTTCAGTGTTTTCCAGATTAGGACCCTTGACAAAATTAATTATGGTGCTTTTCCATTTTTCTCACCAGATTTGTCTTTTTGGGGTTTTTTCTTGTTGAATCCTAATCCATGAGAAGTAGTTGTCATGTTTGTTCCTAACAGTGCCTCTAGGTTATCTTGGCCTTTTGTGAAGGTTTGGATAACCTCCTCCCTTTCCTTTAGCTGGTTTTTAAGAGCTTCAATTTCTTCAATTTTCTGTTGTTTTTCTTGTTTTTCAATTTCCAGCTTTTCAGTTAAGTTTCTGAATTTTGGGAGGCCTTTTGAGAGCAAGTTTTAGTTCATCAATAAGGTTCAGGAGATTTTCTTTTTCTTCAAGCAAGTCTGTTACTTCAGTTTCCAGTTCACAAATTCTATGGTTTGAAGATTGGTTATGGTAAATATTTTCAATTTTCTTTTTGATGTTGTTTTTTTTCTTTTCTCATTTCAGAATATTTTTCAACCAGTTCTGCATACACATCCTGCCAATCTTCAACAGTAAAGTCTTCAAAGGAAGTATTTACCTTTTCATCTATACTGTTGGCCATGAAGCAAACCTCCTCACTCTCAGAGCTTGAGGATTTCTTCTCTTCTTCTTCCTCACTTGAGTCTTCATCAGACCAAGAGGCCACCATGGCCTTGGGCTTCTTATATTTCTGGAATCTCTTGAGCTTTTCCTTCTTGTTCTCAGGACACTCTCCCTTCATGTGTCCTGGCTTGTTGCACCTGTAACAAATAACATTTTTCAGGTTTATGATTCTTATTGAAATTGGAAGAGGAAGTGTTCTTCTTACCTGAGGAAATTTCTTTTTCCCAGTCATTTTCCCTTTCCTATATTTCAAAAATTCCTGAATTGTCTAGTCATGAGGGCAATCTCATCCTCATTCGACTCAGATTCTTCAGAACTTGTCTTATCCTGATTTTTATCTTTGTTGCTTGAAGAGGCTTTGAGTGCCATAGGCTTGGTCTTAATGATGTGTTCTTCATTTCTTTTAAGTTTATTTCATATGTCATTAAAGATCCAATCAATTCATCCAAAGAAATTTTGGACAAATCTTTTGAATCTTCAATAACAGTGGACTTGGTATGCCAAATTGAAGAAAGTGAACGCAAAATTTTTCTTACCAAGTCTGCATCAGTATACTCCTTACCCAAAGCCTTGAGTCCATTGACTATCACATGAATCTGGCAAACATTTCAGAATATTTTCGTTAGACTTCATCATAAAGAGTTCATATTCTGAAACTAAAATGTTTGCCTTGGTCTCCTTGACCTGAGATGTTCCCTCATAGAGTAATTCGAGTTTATCCCACATCTCTTTGGCAGATTTGCACATTGAGATTCTCGAATACTCCTTGGATGGACAGCACATTGAATCATGTTCATGGCACTATAATTCAATGTTGCTTTCCTTATTTGTTCCCTAGTCCAGGTATCTTCTTCTCCCTGGTGCTCATAGGGACCCACCGCTACAACTTTCCAGATCTCATAGTTCTGGGCCTTAGAAACACTTGCATTCTATTCTTCCAATAAGAATAGTCCAAACCATTAAAGAATGGTGGCCTATTTATGGAATGGCCCTCAGCTATGAAACCCTTTGAGTCCGTGACACTTAAGTAAATGCACAGAGAAAGAGTTAAACAAGCAAGCAAACAAACAAGCAAACAATCAAACACTCAATACTCAGACAAACAAAAACTGCTCCGTTCAAATCAGATCGATGTAAACCCGCTCTGATACCAATTGAAGGATCGAAATGAATATAAATGATAACTGTGATTTAAAACATGCTTTTTGACATTGATTTCAGGTATGATAAATTTGACATGTCTCATTTGAATTGCTTTTGAAAACACTTCTTGTCATCATCAAAATAGGAGGGAAATAGTGAAAATAAACACTCAACCCAACACCCAGGGCTTTTATCTTTAGGGGACTGGAAAACCACTTTTGTAATCTCCTCATCTGTAATGTCTTGAAGAAGATTCTGGATATCAATATCATTTAGAGTGCTTCTCGGTTTGATTGTAGAATGATTCCAATCATTAGTGGGCTGGTTCAGAAATTAGTGAAGAAATCCACAGAGTGTTGTTTGACCTTTTCAATATCATCAATAACTTTCCTTCTGAATTCATACATCTTCTTATCATATTGTTAGCTTTTCTTGCTTTAAAAGCAGCATGAAAGTATTCAGAATTTCTATCCCCCAGAGAAAGCCATTTCTATCTAGATTTTTGCTTGTAGAAAGATTCCTCCATGTCAATAGCTTTGAGATATTCATGTCTTATCCGGTTCTCTTCTTCAATAAGAGCCTGGTCTCTTTGGTTATGTTCCAGCTTTGCTTGGATCTTAGACACTTCTTCCCTCCAGTGTTTTATAGAGTTATGCACATCTCCAAAGATCTCCTTATTCCACTTCTTTAAAGCTTCCTTGACAGCCTTAGTTTCTTGCAAGGAACAAAGTAGGTGAGCCATAGAAATTTTGGTTCCAAGCCGATTGAACAACATCTTTGTAATCTTTGTGCTGAGTCCATATGTGAAGAACTTGAAAGGTTTCTGCCCATGATTCGCCAAAGAGGAAGTGTGAACTGTAAGCATGGAATGATCTGAAAAAAAGGTGGATCCAAAATCCACAAAGCCATCAGGAAATTTAGTCCTCCACTTATCATTAATAAGACATCTATCGAGTTTAGCAGCAATCCTTCTTTCTCCATACGAGCAATTGTGCCAAGATAAGGTGTTCCCGACTGCTGTCAAGTCCATCAGACCAGCACAATTTATCATATCCTCAAGGGCTTTGAGGATGTGTTCAGGGACCGGTTGACCTCCAACCTTTTCTGATGCATATCTAACACAGTTGAAGTCTCCAATAGCAATCCACGGATTATTACCAATAGTTGAACCAGCATGTTTAACAATAGATTCCCACAATGAGAGTCTTTCAAATTGAAGATTGGAAGCATAAATAGCAGAAAGATGGAATTCTTCCTTCGTTGCCAAGTGAGTTCCATGCAAGTGAATCATTTGATTGCTCATGTCTATAATTTGAAAGAGTAAATGGATGGGTTCCAGAGGACCCATATCCGCCATGAGAGAGATTACTGTTGTGAATAAGATCTGCTTCCGGCCATATTTGAGCTTTACATATATCAACATTGACAAGCTTAATCTTAGATTCCAGAATAATAACAATATCGAACTTCTTTGACGTGATAATACTTCTAAGCTCTCTGCGCTTAGTAGGTTTGTTAATGCCTCTAACATTCCAGCTGCAAATCTTCATAGATAACAAGAGGAGGAGGGAAGAAAATACCTAAGATCTGCTATGGTAAGGATTCCCTGCTACACCTTGCCTGGAATCTTTCCCTTCGATTTTGCTGCATTTCCTTGTTGATTCGGCCCATTGCTGGCTTTCCTTCTCTTGTCCATTTCATCCACCGCATGCAAGGAATGAAATTTCCTATGATCATATTAGCAAGATCCTTTGTTTCCTTATTACCTTCATCCTTCCCTTCTCCCTTTGTATATAAGATTCCCACGCAATCAGCAACAAGAGGCGGAGATGTGCATGGGGGCGGTGAAGTTACCTCCCTTTCCCCCCTTGGATTATCCTCTCTAATACTATCTTTCCTTCCATCTGATTCCTTATTGAGTTTACCCGAATCAGATCACAATTTATATCCCCCATTGAAGGAGATTTGCTTGATTCCGGAGGAGGAACCTCTTCATCCAATCGCATTGTGTTCTTGCAGTTTTGGACTTTTCATTCCTTTCTTCGTTAGTATATTCCAAAGAATCGATTTCTGTAGGCTGATCCCTTCCTTGCATGTCCTCCTTCCTTAGCTTGCATGTAACTTCTCCATTCCTTTGCCCGATCTGGCCTTCCTCCAAAGCTTCCTCAATTTCCAAATCTTGCAGTATAGCAAATCTATTAACTTCAGATTCTTTATTTTCCTGCTTCTGACCCTGCTTTATTCCTGCAGAATTCTTCCCTTTGCTCAGCCCATTTGGAGAATTAGAAGATATATCATGCGACTCCTTCCTTTTGTATATCTGCTGCACTTTATTCATAGAACCTGAATTGTTGGCTTGCAGGCATTGCGCATGGAAATGGCCAAATAACCCGCATGAACAACACCTACGGGGCTTCCAGGAGTAGGAGACTTGTAAAATATGAAGAGAACCATCAATGTCTTTGTAAGTTATTCTATCTAGTAGCTCCGTCTCAGAAGAAACCATAACACAAGCTCTGGCGAATGAAAGTCTTCTCCTCTCTGCCGTTAGTCTGTCCATGAATAGCGGCTCACCCACTGTACTACACAGCTTCGAGAAGAATTCTTCGACCAAAGGTGAATGGGGAGACTGTGTATTGACATCCAAACAGGGATGTTTTTGAGACTCTCAAGCTCCATCTTCATACCCTGCTGCCATCTTCTAATTATCATTGGGTGTCCACGGATGGACCAGAACCCTTCCAGTATCCTGGTAACATCTTCCTCACTATCAAGCTTGCAAAGGAGGAACCCATTCTCCAAGAGGTGAAGATCAAACCAACAACTCCCCATCGAGATTTAATAAATGAAGAAAGAGGCATGTAAGAAGTTTTCAGATCCACCACATACCCCACAATGGTATGATCCCATGCTCCATGGAGTTCCTCTAAATCTTCAACATCGCAGACAGCAATCCTCTTGTCATCCGCAAGCAAAGGCTCAATGAAAGATAAAGCGTGATTGGACTCCCCAGAAGAAGCGCAGAGAACAAACTAGCCCATGTCTTTGGAGCCTTATGAACTTCAACAGGTCCCCTCGATCTGGATCTTCTCTCCCACTGGAAGAAGGTCGGCCGCTACCAAGAACAGCAATGACCGGAGCAGCAAGAACGTTACAAGGAGCAAGTTCCATACCTCTTGAAGACTGGCCCTCTGACTCCGTCACCGGAATCACCTCAGGAGCATGACTCGCAGATGAACCCTCCAACGAGCCTTCATGCAACAGCCTCTCCGAATCTTAACAGCACCCTTAGCAGCCATGAAAGGAACCAGAGGAAGCACTTTGTAGACCCCGGATGGAGGAGTTCCACCGGTGGCAGCCCTCAAGAGAAGGACTTCCCAAGGGGAAGAGCTCTCGAGGGCTAAGGGTCCTTCCTCTGCACAGGAGAGAAGCCCCACCCACCGCCAAGAGGGCGGGGGTGAGCCCCTGGCACTCACGACCTCCTCCTTCCCCAGAGCTTCTCTCTCTAGAAAACTAGAGAGAGAGAGAGCGCTAAGATGATGTTGACAGAGCATTCAGATTTTCTTTGCCTTGTGTGAAGTTTTTGATGATCTCTTCTTTTTCTTTAAGGCATTGGTTAAGTTTTTCAACTTGAATGACATTTTCTTGATTTTATTTTCTTTATCTTCAAGTTTCTTAATAGTATTAACAATCTCTTTATTCAATTTTTGAACCTCAATTTCAAATTATCAACCAGATTTAGCAATTCATCATTTTCTTTACTTTGGTCTACAATTCCAGCTTCTAACTCAAAAATTCTCTTAGATGATGATGTGTCATGAACAATACTGTCAATTTTTCTTTTCAAATATTATTTTCTTTTCTCATTTCAGACAGATTTTGTATCAAGTTATCATATGCCTCTTGCCAATCTTCAATAGTAAATAGTTCAAAAGAAATATTACCTATTCTTCATTGCTTCCATCCATGATGCAAAATTCATTTTCTTCTGAGCTGGAGGATTCTTTATTGCTATCCATGCTTTGATCCTCATCTGACCATGTAGTAGCATGGCCCTGTTCTTCTTTTTGTGGAATTCTTTCTTGCGATTTTTGAGCTTGTCATTCTTGGCCTTTGGATATTTAGCCTTCATATGTTCAAACTTGTTGCACCTGCAAATAGGAAGCTCATTATTTTTCTTATGATCATCATGTGAGAAGGAATATTTCTTTTACCAGTCAAGATGTTTTGCTTATTACCAAAATTCTTCTTATTGGATTTCAAAAATGCCCTAAACTATCTAGTTAAGGAATGACTTCGAGGAACGTAGGTGAATGGATGAACTGTTCGAAATAGGGATGAAGATCTTACCTTTTTTAGGAATGTGAAAAGATCAAGATGAAAATAGTGAGAAACTCCTTGGAGTAGAAGACGAGTGCGACAACCAAGAAAGATGATGAGAGATTTGAAGGGTTTGAACATGAGGGTAGGTTGGTGGGGTAAAGAAGAACCGTTTGTATTTATAAAGGAATGTTTTGGTAGACAAATGGCAAAAGATCAAAGGTTGACTTGTGAGATCAATGACTGTGATTGAACAACGAATTTGGACAGGACAAACAAAAAGAGGAGGGAAAGAAAATCATATTCTATTCTGCCCCAATTTTTGTTGTTTATTTTATTTAAAAGAACATATACAAACTTTGACTATAGATTACCATGACTTCGACTCCATAACTTCGACTCTAGTTATGCAACTTTGACTGAAGTCATCAACTGTGACTTGTGAGAAGTTCGACTTGTAACACCTCAAAATTTAATATCAAAATAAGATATCAAAAGGTAGAAAGATATTGATTTTCATAAAAAAGCATAATTTCTTACAAGAAACATGATTACATTTAAATTTAGAATAATTTCACATAATCTCGGTATTGTCTTCAGATGTGCGCACTCCGACGGGGCGTCTTCGAAATTCGGTAACAAAAGTGAAATCTGAAAGCATCATAATTACCAGAAAAATATGTTCATTCTAAATATATAAATATTGAGAATTATTGATGCACAAATATCAAGGTTAAGTCGACCTAATTATTTTTTAGGTAATTTTTCACTTGACAAAAATTTATTTTTAAAAGATTAAACTAAAATCACCATAATTTTTATTACCTCTTGATTAGCTTATGTTTGAAGTTTCACCTTAATTAGATATCATTTAGGTATAAAATTAGTGCCTCAAAGACATTCTAAACAAATCGATTTTTCTAACATAATTATGTAACTATGTTCCGTATGAGCCTTGGGGGCTAAGTTATGTAAACTTACGAACATAGTTGATGTATATTTGAAGGATAGTTGTCGAGATCTCACTAATCCTTATCTATAAAGAGTTTGTGGCTTCTGAAGGAGAGTTTGAGGATGATGGGTATTCTCCTCATCACCACACCCTTATCGTGGTAGCGATACAAATACATGGCCACCGCTATAAATAGACCTTCTACCTCTTTAAAGCTATCCACCACTTCTCCTCATTCTCACCACCATCTCACCTTCTTTAGGTAGAGAAGAAAGAAATAAGAGAGAGAAAGTTGGGACAGAGGCACTGAGGAGAGAGAAAGAAGAGATATAGGAGACTTAAAGGGGTCGTCTCGACCCGACAGTCATGCCTAATCTTAAGGTAGGTACCTCTTTACAATCCTTGCTTGTTCATTTCAATTTTCTAAAGAAGTATATGCAATTTTACTCTGTGAGATTTGATTTTTACCGTAATTGGTCGACTGACTTTCCTTATCGGTTGACCGATTTTCCCCACTGAGAGAGAGAAGAAAGGAAAGAAGAGAGGCTTGAAGAGTCCAAAAGAACCAGCCAAATATGTACCATGATAGAGTAGGATCTTCCCTACAAATCCTGACTGTTTATTTCTATTCCCATGCATGTTTAGACCGTGCGATCGTGACTATACAGATCGACTTTTTGTTGGAATCGATCGACCGACTTTGTGTTTTCGGTTGACCGATTACCAATTTTGAGAAAATACTTTTTTGGGAAAATCGAACGACCAAATTCTGTATTTTGATCGACCAATTTCCAACCCAAATCGGACGACCGATTCTCCTAGAACGGTCAACCAATCCTGCCTATTTTAATGATTCTCGCTTGATTTGATGCTTTCAATATTGGGACTTCCGTAATATGTTTCTCCACTAGTTTTTGATAAGGGTATAGAATCTAAGGTTCTACAGGGGGGGGGTACTACATTATGAAAGTTACTCCTTGCAGCCGTAGAGGTGTAAAGTACTACATAATGAGGGTTATCTCTAGAACCTATGGAAGTCACTTTTAGAACCCTAACTTCCTGAGAACTATACTTGGAGACTTGATTTGGTAATTTCGCTTGATACTACTTGTGACTTCACTTGATATATCGATGTTTCACTATCTAGCTTATTGACTGATAGCTATAATTGACATTCTAACTTAGTGATTCGGGTCGTAGCCTTGGCTTGCTCATGGAATCTCAGCACATGGGCATGGGATAGGCCAACAGTTCAGAAATTTTCACCATGTACATGGCATGCTTTCCACAATAAACTTCCAATTTTAGACAATTTACAAAGGAAGGGTTATGCTTTAGCTAACATATGTGTTTTATGCCTGAATGCACTTACTCTAATTGGATTTGGAAGGAAATCTTGACAAGATATGATCTGAGAAGAAATCCACATAAGGCCATCTTGCAAGAAGTCAATGCAATTGCTCTGGAGTTTCCTAAGAATGGCATTCTGGTTAAGATGGTGAAAGTTGTCCTTAGATCAGCAATTTGGTGGATTTGGAGAGAAAGATGTAAATGAATTTTTGAAGGAACCAACAGGGATAATGTTCACATTCTCCTTGATATCATCATGGATACTAGATGTTGCATGGAAAAATTTGGGAATCTTACAAGTTTATCCAAACGGGAGAAAGGGATTCTTACTAGATTCAACTTCTCTATTAGCTAGATTAGACATGAGCCTCTTGCTAAGTAATTCTTTTTATGGTAGTATGATTTGCTTTAATTTTGGTTCATCCTTGGCACTTTCTATGTTTGGGGTTGCTCTTTTAAGTTTTCAGGTGTTGAGAAGGAAGATGAAGGAAATCAAGAAATCAAGCTATCTCTGCAACCGAAACGTGAATATGATCAAGAAAGGAAACAAATGTCAAGACTAAGAAGATCAGAAGATCAAGTCAAGTCAGATTTAGAACAACATCAATAAATATATTCAGAAAATACTTGTCATTTTTTCCACTTTTATTAGATCATAGTCCACAACCTGTGTGGTCATGACCTCCAGCTTTGTAAATCTAGAGTGAGAATGGTGGAGTGGGAACATTTCACCTCTCTGAGGTGAGGTGCACTCTCCTGTTCTCCTCTAGGTGATTCTTGCCTTTTCGCTATTGCTTATGGTCAAAGGCTTTTGTAAATATTGTTTCATTAATACCATTATTACTTATCAAAAAAAAGAAAGAATAAAAGCTCGGGTCCTGATGGTTTCACTGCGAAATTTTTCCAAGCTACCTAGCCTATCACTGGAAAGGATGTTTTAGATGCTTGCCAACACTTTTTCAAGAATGGTCATATCCTTAAACAGTTGAACTGCACTTTTATATCCCTTATCCCTAAGTCCAATGGTGCTGAATGCTTGGAAAACTATAGACCCATTTCCCTTTGCAAACTTCATTTACAAAGTTATATCCAAAGTGATGGCTGATAGAATGCAAAAAGTGATGAGCAAGGTTATTAGTCTGAACCAATCTGCATTCTTAAAAGATAGGGGCATCCACCACAATGTTCTTCTAAGTAATGTATGTATGAATTTTCTAAGTAGTGTATGTATGAATTTTCTAAGTATGTATGAACTTTCTACTTAATGCTTATTTCTTAATGATAATGTTATAAAATTCTGAATAGAGTCCTTCGCAATGAGAGTCATGAGTGAGAGAGGAGAGAGAAGCTCTGGGGATGCTGGGCGACTTCTGCCTGGGGGCGCCTCTATGGCTGCCTCCGATCATTCTCCGGCAGCCAACCTGATTGAGGGGACCTCCAATGCCTTCTCAAATCCTTTGGGCACCTCGTCGGTCACATCTGATGGCTTCTATGCTCGAGAGTTTGATCGTGGGCGATCAAGATCCAGAGGAAGAGCTAGGTCTTCTTCCAGGCCGCCTATCTCTTCTAGACCAATGGCATGGAGCGCGCTCTTCAAAACTCCGACATCCAATCCTACTTTAGATCTCCAGTTCATCCAACCGGAGATCAACAACGGGATCAAAGTTACTGTTTATGAAGCTAAAGATTCAGATTATCTCTCCTTGCAACTTGGTCAAAAAGCAATTGTAGGGTATGTTGTTGGCCTCAAAACCATGTACTTTCCTCTGCATGCATTCATTAAATCCCGTTGGCAAACGTCAGCCTTTGAGCTACATGTTCTGGATAACGACTTCTTCATATGCAAATTGACATCGAGGAGGACTTGAATAGAGTTCTGGAGGGCTTCTGGTGTATCAAAGGCCATCCCATGATACATAGGCGATGGTCAACTAATGCCCGCATGGAGCTGGACAGCCTCAAAAGTATTCCTCTCTGGGTTGCTATTCACGGCTTACCACTTCATCTCTGGACGAAGGATTTCATCGCCATGCTTGCTAGCACACTTGGAAAACCTTTATATCTTGATAAGATGACATCCGAGCAAAGGAGGTCTTATTCCTAAGTCTGTATAGAAATCTCATCTGAAGGCGATCTGCAAGAGTTTGTTTACTACAAAGATCTTGATGGTACAGTCAAGAGACTTCGAGTCTCATACTAATGGAAACCGCGAAGGTGCTCAACCTGCTCATCCTTTGGGCATGCGGATGGATCATGCAAGCCTCCTCCACAGAAGAACACGGCGAAGATCTTCAAGGAGAAGAAAGCTCTTCAAAAAATCAAAGGGGTTCCTATCAAAATTCATAAATCTTTCTAGGCTCTTGGAGAAGGTGATGCCGAGTCTGCCGAGTCTATGCTTGACTCGCTGGGTCAGCTACCTACTCAATGCTTAGAACCACAAATGGAAAGATTTCAAACTAGTTCCTCTCACTTTCCTAAAGAGAAACAAGGAAACATTTCTACAAAGGAAACCTCCTTTGCGCAAGAATCAAAAACCAGCAAGAGATCAATTGGAAAAGGGAAGGCTAATGGTAGCATGGGTGATGGTGAGCATCCAATCTCTCCCTTTCGTGAATGGCAGGTCAAGGTGGGACCCAGTTCAAATCTATGTGTGCGCATCCAACCTCTCTATCCAGTGCAAGGCAAGACAAGAAATGTGAGCAAGATTCACGTGAAGATGAAAAGGAAACCCAATGTTCTTTGGACTCTTTTTCAAAGGAAAACAATGCTGGCAAAAAGCAGCGGGACTCCCAACAAATTAGCTGCGAAACAAGAAATTTGCACCAATTACCATCAAGCATAGTAAGTGCAAATGTCCACACTCAAGGTAATTTCAAATTCAAAAACCTATTAGCTATGGATGAAAAGGAAAGGAACAATTTTAAAGCGGTTAAAGGATCTCATTTTTTTTTGGTAAATAATACCGGATTTTGTATTGAATATAAGGAAAAATAGAACATGTACAATGCATGACTCATGCTATCACAGGCCGATAGCTATGAATCATAACACAGAATAAGACACTCAACTAGTAGTAAAAAAGAAAACTACAAGGAAGATATTTCATGCACTTCTTAGATTGAAATTCCTAAGAATTCTTGCTAATCTCATAGAGGACGAGCATTCCTGAATGTGAGCTTCAGTAATATGGTGAATGTCCGATAAAATAGATAGAAGCACATGCATCCGGCTTCGGACAATGGACTTGAATATTCTAGAACATCTTTCCTTCCATATCCACCATAGTGTAGCACGAAAGCTAACAAAGGCTACACTTGTGCCAGCACCAGGAGCTCGGAAACTTCTGATTAAACTCTCCCCTAAGAAAGAATTATCTCTTTCGGTCTCCGGTGAATATCCAGTCGGTGCAAAAGTTGCATCCAAATCCAAGAACTGAAAGAGCATTGAAAAAAGAGATGATTGATGCACTCCTCATTCTACTCACATAAGACACAGATGTTTGGCCCATGAAGCCAACGTCTCTGAAGAGCACCACCCATTAAAACCTGCCAAGCATGAAGAGATTGCTTCTGATTTGTAGGTCTCTGCCATACAAGCTGAACCCATGGCACCTTCGAATAAATGACTCTCTTCTGATCGTAAATATGCTTGATGCCAATAGATCCGTTGTTGTGTTTCCACAATATAGAATCATCGCAACCAGCATGAATAGGAATGTGGAGAATTCTAGGCCAAAGATCCATCATTTCAACTGAAGTCGGAGGAGGTAAATTCCAGCTACCATTCTGAATGAAGGTACTCACAGTGGCATTTGCAGGCAAACCAAGCAAAAATCTAACGTACTCTCCACAAATGGAGAACATTGAATCTCCATCAATCCAAGGATCCATCCATAAGTATAGAAGGTGACAAGTACCAATCCTGAAGGTGATATGTTGCCTAAGCCAATCCCTTGCATGTAACAAACCCTTCCATGCATGAGAATGATAAGGTTGCAACTGAGCACACCAGAGAGAATTCTTCCTTAGATATTTGCTCCTCACCCAATGAGTCCAAAGGCTATCATGATTAGAGAGAATATTCCATAGCTGCAATGTAATTGAGGATAAGTTCCATTCAGCAAGATGTCGTAATCCAACACCTCCTTCATCCTTTGGCCGACACAAGAATTCCCACTTAATAAGATGAAATGGCTTATAATCACCCGATGCATGCCAAAAGAAGTTTCTAAGTAATCTCTCCCCCTCTCCAATCAACCCCTTAGGCAATATAAAGGATATGGCCCAATAGAGAGCATATGAGTTAAGGACTGATCTGATTAACTCCAAACGGCCTGCTTTAGAAAGCAATCGAATTTTCCATGATGCTATACGCTTATTGATCTTCTGAAGGATTGGAGTACAATGAAGACTAGACAGCCGGGTGGAGAATAAAGGTAAGCCCAAATAGGTGGAAGGAAGAGACCCTTCCTGAACTTGAAGAGCATTCAGGAGCGGCCCCTTGTAATGAACTTTCGCACCAATAAACACCCTACTCTTTGCAACATTCAGTTGCAAACTAGAATAACTATGGAATTCTCCATGAGTACGAGAGATGCAGTGCGCTGAAGAGACATCAGGCTTCATAAATAAGAGTAAATAATCCGCAAATATCAAATGAGATACCTTAGTATCTCCAATAGAAGGAACCTGAAGAAGTCCCTCACTCATCTTCTTCTCAATCAGAATAGATAATCCTTCCATGGCAATACAGAACAGATACGGTGATAATGGATCCCCCTGCCTAATACCATTGTCAGAATGAAAGAATCCCACAGGACTGCCATTAAGGAGCACAAAAAAGCTTGCTGAATGATGAGGATAGCAATCCACTCAAGGCATCGATCAGGGAACCCCATCATCTTCATCACATGAAGAATGAAAGAGCGATTTACAGAATCAAAGGCCTTCCTGAGATCCACCTTCATGCACAATAAGTTTCCTCGATGCTTAGAGTGTATATCTCTCACAATGTCATTTGCTAAAAGAATGCTGTCTTGAATCCTCCTACCCTTAATGAAGGCCGACTGGTGCTTGCTAATGAGTTGGGGCATAAACATTTGCATGCAGTTAGCAAGGAGTTTAGTGAAAATCTTGTAAAGAAAGTTGCATAGAGAAATGGGCCGAAATTGATCAAACGAGTCAGCACTCTCACTCTTAGAAATAAGGGATATGAAAGTGTGATTTACCTGCCGAAGCCACCTCCCTCCGTTGAAGAAATAATGCACAGCCGCCAGAACATCTTCCCCTACAATGCGCCAGCACATCTGATAGAACTCCGCAGGAAAACCATCAGGGCCAGGGCTCTTATTCTTCGGAGCAGACATGACAACTTCAGTAATCTCCTCATCAGTGAAAGGCCTCATGATGGAATTTCTATCTGTCTCTGAAAGCACTCTAGAAGCCTGAATTTCTGGAATCTCATAATCCTATTGCTGATTGAGAGGGAGCCAAAGAATTCGACTGCATGATCCTTTAGCTACTGCAGATCATCAGTCACACTTCCATCAGAGAGTTTACATCTTCTAATAGTATTGACTATCCGCCGCCCTTTAATACTAGCATAGAAGAATTTTGTATTATCATCAGTCTGAGTAAGCCAATGCTGCTTAGCCCACTGTTGAGCATAAGCTCCCTCCATGCTTAGACAAGCAAGATATGCATCACGAGCTTGTTTCTCTCTATCAATGCATTCCTCATTCATTGGATCGGCAGCTAAGGCTTCTTGACCCTTATGATGAGTTTCACCTGTTCTTGCAACTTTCTGAAAAATGAGGCCAAACTCAGTGCGATTCCACACTTTCAAAGCTACCTTGACTGCACGAAGCTTCTGGCAAAGAATAAAAAGCAGAGTCCCCCTGACCTGAGTATTCCAAGCTTGTTCAACAATGGTAAGAAACGATTCATGCTGAGCCCACATAGTGAAAAATTTGAATGGTTTAGGACCACTAGCAACCACTTCTTCACTGAAAATAGTGAGTTGAGAATGATCCGAGAGAAACCTATCCCCATAAGAAACATAACTATCAGGAAAAGTATCTATCCAACATTGATTAATAAGAGCTCTATCGAGTCTACATAGAATTCTTCTTGCACCCACTGATTGGTTACACCATGAGAAAGTGTTCCCCACACTCTTCAAATCCAGCAAGGAGGAAACATTAATGCATCTATTAAAATCTCGAAGCATGGAAGGAGTTAGAGTCCGACCACCAATCTTCTCCTCAGGATACCGAACACAATTATAATCCCCTACAATCAGCCAAGGTAAAGAAATGGACATAGAGAGATCAACAATGTCACGCCAGAGGGATTGTCTTTCATATGAGAGGTTCGATCCATACACCGCTGTCAAGTGGAACAACTTCCCGGATGAGATATCAGTGCAATCCATGTGAATTAGTTGGGAGGTAGATTTGACACAATGCAGTTGAACAGCACCGCCATTCCAAAGGACCCAAATTCTACCTCCACGATGCTCATCATAATTATGCAACATATTCAAGTGCAGAGCAATAGACAGTCTTCGACTAATCATGTTATCCATATGAACACGAGTTTCAAGCAAGATAACTATATCAGCATTAGAGTGCGAAATAGAATTTTTGACACTCAATCTGTTCCCCCTCTTATTTTGGTCTCGAACATTCCAAGAGATGACTTTCATTACTGACAATGGGAGAGAGAGCGGATCCGAGCTTGTAGCTTATCCATTTTATGATCCATAGACGTACCTGAGGACATAGCGACTGCATGAGCAGGTGGTGGCGCACCAGCACTTCCATCTCGTTCCCTTCTTTCTGAAGACTTCCCATTATTAGAATTAACACGCCCAATCAGAAGAGACTGTCCATTGGGCTTCTTTGAATGCATATGCATGGCCCCATCTCCGAATCGTTCCCCAATGCGGTCATTTTTAGAAAGAGTAGAGTCATTGTCTTCCCTCAAATCACCTAGCTGCACTTGAAAGGAATGACTAGCAATGGCAACATGGCTGTGCACCCCACAAGTAATACATGAGGATTCTCACAGGACCCACTTCCAATATCTGAGTTGCCACTTCCAACGTCAAGGATTTCCTCCCAGGTATGAAGATTGCAATCAACATTAACAGGTAACATTTCTTTGCTAAGATGCAACGTGACCCCACTTCCCTCCTTCCACTGCATGGCTTCCACGTAACTTACATCAGCCTCTCCTCCATTAGAAAAATCCTTTCTACGAATTATAAGCTCAGAATGAGCAAGTGAGGAGGACTTAGAAGATTGTGGAGAATCACTTGCAGCCCCACTTCCATGTATTGGGATATCTTCCCTCCTTATAACACCATCCATGCCATCCGCATCAATACTTTCCTCCAAGGCAGAAAACCTGTTAACAATGGCAAGAGGCCCCGCTTCTCTAGGAGGACGACGAGATGGCGCAAGCACTGAGTCTCCCCCTATCCCTGCCGATGGGACGATCTGAGTCGAGCCACGCTCCTCCCCAGCCGGAGAAATGGAAACATGGTGCTCAGTAAGAGGATCTAGACCCGGTTTCTTCTGCCTCCAGACCTTCACCTTCCTAGCACCAAAAGAGTTCAATCGACATTCACCATTGCCATGACCAAAGGATCTACACTCAGCGCAAACCACCGGCTTCCAGTCATATTGCACCAGTACGGTGTCAATGGAGCCATCGACATCCATCACAGAAAGTTCCGAATGGAAAGCCACATCAACATCCATCATCACGCAAACCTGAGTAAAGAGCAATCGCTTCCGCGAAGCCGTCAAAGAATCCATATGAAGAGGGCGACCCATAAGACTTGATATCTTACTTAAGCCCTTAGCAGTCCACCATTTGAGTGGAAGTCCAGGAAACTTCACCCAAACGGGCATGGACATAAGCGACTCCTTCTCCATCTGAATATCAGGAAACCATCTATGGAGAACAAGAGGATGTCCCCTGACACACCAGAACCCATCAAGTACCTTCTTCAAATCTTCTTTGAGATTAAGAACCACCAGGAAGAAGCCACCCTCATGCATCAACAGCTCCACCTCTCCCTTCGGCTTCCAAAAGTTGAGAATAAACGATCGAAGAGCAGAAAAGATAGGCTTCATACCAATGCAATACCCCATGAGAGTTAGATGCCATGTCTCCTGCAGTTCCTTCACATCATCTCCCTCTAACACCACCACCTTCCGATCAGGGAGAGAGACCAATTCAATAAACTCCAAAGCACCTTCTCTGGTCGCATCGCCATCACCAACATGTGCACCAAACAATGCAGACCAAGGACGCCGAGTCTGAGATACTCTAGAACGAGATCTCCTTGAACTAATCCCTCCACGCTCATTGCTACGACCTCTGAGAGAGGAGATAGGGGGATCACCTTGTGGGAGGACACCCTTGGAAGAAGGGCATCCTCCTGCAATGAACACAGAGCCATTGGGGACACTCAGAGGAATGACCTCCATGTGCCCCCCAGGGGCTAGCCCCACAGAGCCTCCCAGCGGATCACAAAACCAGAGCTTCTCTCTCTAGAATCGCCTAGAGAGAGAACCTCCTTCCCATTATCCTTGACAAAACAAGTAATTAGGGTTGTTCTCTTGCTGCTCCTTCTTTTTAGATTGTTATCATGAAGATTCTCTCTTGGAATGTTCGTGGGATCAATAAGTCTAGTAAATGTAGGAACTCAATAAAATGATTAAGTCCTCTACATGTGAGATTACCATTTTACTTGAAACTAAAATTAAATCCAATATGCTTCAACTAAGAAAATATTGATTTGGCCTGAGGCTAATTATGTTACTAATGATTCTGATCTTGCTAATGGTAGAGTTTGGATCATGTGGAATTATGATCTTGTTGATCTAGTGAATGTCAATTTTACTTCTACTCAATGTATTCATGTTAATGGGTTGGACAAGAAGATTAATTGTTCTTCTGGTTTACTGCTGTTTATGCCTCCAATAGCAAGTATGGAAGCAATCTTTGGATGGAAATCAACAATATCGTAGGCACGTTTCTCATTTGCCTTGGATAGTTATGTAATACTGTCAGATACCCTCACGAAAAAAGTGGGTGGGAGGGAGCTCACTGATGCCATGTTAATGGAGTTCAATGACTGCATTATAACAATGACTTGTTTGATTTAAAGTCTGTGGGGAACTCTCCTAGAGCAACAGAGGCAATGGAAATAGGAAAATTATGGCTAGACTTGATAGATGCTTGATTAATCATGAGTGGCTTGCTGCTTATCTTGACTCTTTGTTAGAGTATGGGTTGCAACATTTTTCTGACCATTCTATTCTCACTATCAATTCTGAAAAAAAAGGTACCTATTGGGAGAAAGTGGAGCAATAATCCTCAACTGCTTAAGATTGTCAAAGCAGTCTGGAACACCAATTTTTACAAGACTCCCCCTTTTGTTTTGTGCAACAAACTTAAATCTTGCAAAGAAGCTATGAAAGATTGGAATAGAAATGTCTTTGGAAATGTTCAGGAGGCTGTGCAAATTTGTAACCGGGATCTGACTAACACTCAAATGAAGCTCAATTCCAATCTTTTTGATGACAGATGCATTGCTGAAGAAAAAGAAGCCAGAGAAAAATACTTCACTGCCTTGAGAAATGAGGAATGTTTTATCAAGCAGAAATCTAGGGAAAATTGGCTTACTCTTGGGGACTCAAACACCAAATCTTTTATGCTTCGTTAGCTACTAGAAATCCCAGAATAGCATTAAGAAATGCAAAGATAAAGATGGCAATCTGATTCATGATATCAATAGGGTGAAGGATTACACTTTGGATTTTTATCAGTCCCTACTGAACCAGGATCTTAGACATAATGATTTGGACATGGATGCTGATAAAAAACTGAACCAACATGACATTGAATTCCTTAACAAGGAAATCACTGAAGATGAGATTAAAAAGGTTGTCTTCAACTCTCCTAAAAACACTCTGGAAAAGATGCTTTGAATACTTGCCAACATTTCTTTACTACTGGTCGTATTTTTAAGCAAATGAACTGCACTTTTATTTCTCTCATTCCAAAGTCTGATGGAGCTGATTATCTGGAGAATTATAGACCCATTTCTCTTTGTAACTTCACTTACAAAATAATTTCCAAAGTGTTGGCTGATAGAATGCAGCAAGTCTTGGACAAGGTTATTAGTGTTAATCAGTCTGCTTTTATCAAAGGTAGAGGTATTCATCAGAATATTCTTCGTGCTAATGACTTAGTGAAAGACATGCATACTAAGCACAAAGATAAAAGAATTTGTTTCAAAGCTGACTTAAGGAAAGCTTTTGATTATGTCACTGTTACTTCATTTATCACATGATGGAGAAGATGAACTTCCCTAGTACATGGATTGGTTGGATCAGAAATTGCTTGGAGACTCGGAAATTTTCAGTTTTGTTCAATGGCTCACCTATTGGGTTTTTTGGGAGCACTAATGGTATTAGACAAGGGGATCCTCTTTCACCCTATCTTTTTACCATTGTTATGGAGGGTCTGACTTGCATGCTGGAAAAAGTTGTTATGGATGGAAGCATGAATATACCTAAGGCCGGGAGCACCCACATCTCTCACATTATTTTTCCTGATGACTTGCTAATCTTCACTCAGAATGATCATGCCTCAATCCATAAGTTGGCAGAATTCTCAAATGCTTTGGCTCTAAGTCCGGGTTGCAATTGAATCATAATAAAAGCAAAGTCTATGTGGGATCCAGTATTGGGGAAAAAGATATGATCACGGGCACTCTTGGAGTGACTGAAGGTACTCTTCCCGTGACTTACTTGGGTCTTCCCTTTTCTCAAGTGGAATTAAGAAGAATCACTACTATCCAATCATTGATAAGATCAAGAAAAGATTAAGCTCATGGAAAAGCAAACTTCTGTTTAAAGCTGGTAGACTTGAACTGATTTGTTCTGTCTTACATTCCTACTCTTTATATTGGGCTAATGCTTTTCTTCTACCTACTGGGTTCCTTCAAGAAATTGATAGTATTCTCAGCAAATTCTTTTGGGGAGGTGTCAAGGAGGGGCGCTCCTTACACATTATTAATTGGAGTTCCATTTGTAAACCGAAGGAAGAAGGAGGCTTACTTAAAGAACTTGCAAGATTGAATACAACTTGCATGGTCAAACATTTATGGGAATTGTTGAAAGGTAAAAATCCCTTTGGTCCAACTAGATTAATGATAAGTATTTCTACAAGAATTCTATTTGGAGTATTGAGATGAAGTCTCACCACTCTGCTGCTATTAAAGGAATCCTAAAGGCTAGACATTGGCTGGTTAATCACATTACTTATGGTATCTCAATAGGTAATGATATTAGCATGTGGTATGATCCGTAGATCAATGGTAAAAGCATTTATCAACTTTTTGGTGATAGAGTGAGACAGGATTTGGGGGCTCCCAAGGACTTGCATGTTTCCCACTTTATTAAGAATGGGCAATGGTGTCTGCCTAATCCTATTTCAATTTCTATGATCACTCTTTGGCCTCAAATTGCTGCTATTCCATTCACACCATGGCGAAGAAGGGGTTAAATGGAAGCATGATAATGCTAAGTTTACTATCAATTCAGCTTAGAATCAAATCAGAGCTAAAAACAACACTTGGAGTCTCAATTCTTGGGCCTGGGATCCAACTGTCCAGAAATTCTCTTTATGTACTTGGCAAGCTCTTCATAAGAAACTTCCCACAATTGACAACTTGCAGAGAAAACGTTATGCTTTTGTTAACAGGTGTGTGCTTTGTTGGAAAGATTTGGAAAATACAGATCGCTTGCATTTTGCTTTCTCTTACTCACAGTGGATTTGGAAGGAAATTCTGAAAAGATTTGATTTGAATAGAAGGCCTCATTTGTATATTCTTCATAAAATCAATGCTCTGATTCGTGAGTTTCCTACTCATGGCATTTTATCCAAGATGGTGAAGTTGGCGCTCAGAGCTGCTATATGGTGGATTTGGAGGGAAAGATGTAAGAGAATTTTTGAAGGAAAAGCGGGGACAAAGTTCACATTTTGATTGACATCATTATGGATTTGAGATGCTGCATGGAAAATAAGGAGAATTTGAATAGTCTATCCAAGAGAGAGAAAGGAATTCTCACTAGATTCAACTTTTCCATTAAATAGACCAATTTTTTATTATCCTCTAGCCATTTTAATTCTTCTTTTGCACGAATGATTTCATTTAATTTTTGTTTCAAATATGGATATTTCTATGCTTCGACTTGTCTTTTTTGAGTTTCTAGTTTTGGTGCTTATGATCCATCAGCAAATCATTGGGCTATCGAGAGATAGCATCGACTGTCCTCAGGTTACAATGGGTTGTCAACAGATTTCAATCGACTGTTGACAGGTACTGCTGCACTTGAGCCTTCCAGAACTGAATTCTATACTATCGACACATGCAACATGGCTGTCGACAAGGATGCCTTGGGCTGTCGACAGAGAGGCTTCGACTGTCGACAGGTACTGCAGCACAGAAGCATTCCAGAACTAGATTTCTAGAATACACACTGGGCTGTCGATAGATGAAATATGACTGTTGACAACAAATCTTTCTCTTTCCAATATATGCAAGGTTGTAAGGAAGCACTAGTGTGCTTTGGGAATGCTAGAGGGAAAACATATGCTTGTAATTTTTACTCCCATAGTCTACGGACTGTGTAGTCATGGTTTAATCTAATTCCTTGAGGTTCCAACTTTGTTATTCTAGAGTGTAGTTTGGTGGAGTGAGAACATTCCTCCTCTTTGAGGTAGGGGTGCACTGTGCTGAACTTCTGTAGTTGATTTGTCATTAGATCATGACTTGTATGATCAAAGACTTTTGTATATATTTCTTCATTATACCATTTTTACTTACCAAAACAAATGTTATAAAATTCTCATGAGTTTTGTCATCACCAAATTGTTGAACCACTCTTATATACCACTCTACAATTATTAAAGTAATCCCGGTACTATCTTCAGATGTGCGCACTCCGACAGGGCGCCACCAGAATTCGGTAACGGAATTGAAATCCAAAAACATCATAAATCTAAAAAAATGTGTTGATTCTAGAAACGTAAATATCTTGAATTATTGATGCCATATATTAAGATTAAGTCGACACAATGTTTTTCGGGGTAATTTTTGCTCGGTGAAAAATTAATTCCAAAATCTAAACTAAAATTATCATAATTTGTAAAACCTTTCAATTAGTTTATGTTTGGAATTTCAACTTGATTGGACATCGTTTGAATACAAAAATATAAGGGCAAAGGGGCCAGATGAATTATTATCTATTTACGTAACCCATATTCCTTAATTATTTGCTTACGTTGTATGGGCTACGTAAGTTATGTTCTGTTGGAGTAGGAAGGTGACACATATCACCATACGTGTTAGGATTTAAAGCCTCACTATAAAATGTGGCTAAACAAGAAAAGTAAGGGATTTTAACTTCAACATGTGGGTTTTTACAATGATGGTTGGGGGATTACGTGCCAACCATGCATGTAATCCCAAGGCTTATATAAGCTCCCTTAGCTGCTCCCACGAGAGTTTTTCTTCTTCTTGTGCTGCCATTGTTCCTGCTGTAGCTATTATTGCTATCGTTCCTGCCATTGTTCCTGCTGTAGCTGCTGTCGTTCCTGCCGTCGCTCCTGCTATAGTTGCTGCTGCTGCTCCTGTTGTAGCTCATGCTACTACTCTTGCTATAGCTGCTACTACTACGACTCCTCCTACTGCTACTGCTGGTTCCTTGTTGAGGAGAATAGGAGGATTTGCATTCTTCTTTGGCTAAGTACGTAGTACCCAGGAATTTATTAATTAAAAATTATAGATAAATTGAAATTTTATCAATTAATAAAATCAAACTAGTTAAAAAGGTACGCATCATTATTGCATGCGTATTAACTCATATAAAAATTTCGTAAAAATAGTAATTACACCTTAAATAATATTATCTAATGACCCATCAAGAGATTTGGGCATAGAAAAATCATTTGGACCAAGTTTAATAATTATTACGACCTAGTATCGTAATTAAGGAATAAGTCGGAGAACCCATTATCATAATTGCCAAAGTGGTTTATAAATCCAAATAAACACATGGGTAGACTTTAAATAATGTATATTGATAGCCCATTATGAGAATTGGACCAATGGACAATTTTGGCCCATGAATAAATTATCTAATAAAGGGATAATTAAAACTCATTAAGTAAATTTAAGTAATGGGTTTCCCTAAATGGTCCATACATGAACTAATGGGCCAAGAAGCCGCCCATCCTTGGATGGGAGATAAATAAGTTAAATTCGTACCTAAAATATTAATAAATGAAAAAGGGTTAAGATAATGATTATTTTAACTCGTAATTATCTTAAAAGAGTCCTAACCCCAATCTAACTCAATAGGGCTCTATCCTAATCTAAAAAGGGGATTTAGATAAGAGGAAATAGGGATAAAAATAGAAGACCCATATTAAATACGGAAATTCGTAACTATATTATCTCCTAATTAAAAGGGGCCATTAAAGCACTAATATGACTCATATATATCTTAAAAGAAGTCCTAGACCTACCCAACCCTCTTCCCACGAATTAAACCTCTCCCTAATCCTATTAGGTAGATAAAGGCAAAAAAGTAGGGAGATAAAGGTAGAATTCGGAGTTTGAAGGGAAGTGGAGAGTTTTAAACAAATAAGACTCTTAAACAACCCAATACAACCCCAATTCGTGTCTACCCAGCCCTAGATCGTTGATGGAGCCTTGGAGAATGAGGAGAGGAGCTGTGGAAGAGAGGAGCAAGGAGAAGAAGCTTGGAGCAAGGAGGGATTTCATCATCTTCTTCATTTTTACCCTAGGATTACTTACAGTGTGAAAAGGTGGGCAATCTCTCAAGTCAAATCTAATTAAACTCAACCCTAGGTAGACTTTGATCCCCTCTATCAAAGCCCTATGTTTGCCCTAGTTTTCATTGTGCCATGAAGGAGTATTTAATGCTCCAATCTCAATCATTATCATGTACCCGAACCAACTTGTTTGCCTTAATCCATGTAAATACTCGATTTCATGCCTTGCAATTTTTATCATAAATACTACATGATGCTAGGCTTCGAATGATTCTATTTCCCCCAATTTCCATCATGCCTCCTATGTGAATTAATTCAGATTCCACGACTGTGCATGTTTTAGGTCACTAAAATGTGACCTAATTAAAGCATGCCTAATACCTATCCATTTCCTAATTACTCATGCCTATTGATACATCTACATGTCTATTTTCGTTTAAAACTGGTTTCGTGATTTTTGGACTTGTATACGATTTTATATGGATTTTTGAATGGCCTTGTATCAAGCTATAGAGGGATGGACCAAACCCTAAAAAAGGGTTGATTCCCCTTTTTGGGCTCGGCCCGCCTTCTGAAATTGCGACGTCCCGACCCGTCGCGATCTTAGAAGGGTCGCGACAGGCCGGACTGTCACGTCATGAACGTGACGGCCCGAGCTGTTGCGGTTTCCGCCACACACATAGACCCGGCCCGGTTCAGCAGGACGCGACTGGGCTGGTTGTCGCAACTTGAAACGTGACGGGTACCCCCGTCGCGATTTCAGTATTTCAGCCAGAAACCTTATTTGCAAATAAACCCCTATTAATTAGGGTATATAATTAATGTTTAACCCATTAATTATACTGTTATGAACAGTAACGGCCTGTTAAGCAATATTGGCTATTATTCACATGATTTTAATTAATAAAAACTATGTACACGATTATACTTGCTCTCATGATTATCTTATACTCGGACACACTAAACAGTAATTGTTTGCCATGAGACCTTATTCAATTACTCAATAATCTATCTCATAATTAAGTCTAATTATTCACTAAATCTCCATATTATTTTAATAACACTTGTCTTCGTTTATTCGCGTGCTTTTTACATCGTTATCGCGTCCCTCTGCCTTCGAGCACTCGAGGCAAGACGGACAACGTTTCGTTACACCTTCTTTCTTGACTTGGACCACCTCTCCATTGGGAATACTTCTGACTGGATGAGGGACTCCTTGTCAGGCCTCCGTAAGTCTCCTTGGCTTTGGCGGACGTCCAATGCCGATGAGCTCGTTGTACCATTAAAACCCTTTACACCTTAGGGATCAGCATGATCCAACGGCCTTAGTGTGTTCTCTCTTACCTTGGGATCACGCCGGACCTCTGGCCTGTGTTCACGGCATAGCTAGTGGGTGGTTGTGACTTCTACCGGACTGCCGACACATGACCTAGTGCTGTGCAACTATTACTATGGCGTGTTTATCGTTGTTTTATGATTTTGACCCTGTCCATCTACTATCTTTGTACTCTCATCTGTTCACATTCTCTCTGCACTCTCGTCTATTCGTCAATTACTCTCATCTAATCTTGGTATTCTATTTGGCCATTAAATTGATTGTCTAAGATAATAAACATAACCAATGCCAGGCAATAGGGCCCGATCTGGTCCTGGGGGGAGCGCCCGAAGAGTGCCATTTTCCCATGAGAGTTACAATGATCAGGGTGTGTGTCATACACTCAGCGTCATTTATACTATGAAGATTTAATCTATGACAATCAATCAATCAATCACGTTACAATATACTCTGGGTTGATAAAATGATCAACCAATTGTTACATGCTATCGCGACTAGTGCACTTTTGTACAATCGTTACACACTATCTCGCTATATGCCCAATCCCTTATCATACTAGTTTTGCATATAATCTTTTTGGAAGTTTTATCATTCTCTTGCTATCTTGTGCTATTACTCTCTTGACTATACTTGATTGTTCTCTCTAGTTATCCTGCTTTACAAGACATTAGTCACTTAAAGCATGCCTGTTTACATGAGATATTAAGTCCTACTGAGCGTTATCGCTCACCCTGCGCTATTGTTGTATGTGTTTCAAGTAAGCCGGATGATGACCTTACCCACACCAACGAGAATGGACTGAAGTGATGAGCGACCTGAAGTCATAGCGACAGAATGACCTTAGTATCGTAGAGTCTAGTTAGATATTTGCTTAATGATGTTATTGAGCCCTATGCTTTGGCTCGGAATTAGTGGTTGTAATACTTTAGGTGATTTATCAATAAAATAAAGAGTTTATTGCAATTATTGTTCATTAGATGCTCTGATTTTACGTCTGTATGCGCAATTTACGTTACCATATACTTTGTTCACGCCTCCCAATTTATTCCGCTGCTAAATTGGCGGGGTGTGACAAACTAGGTTCCTCCCTACGATTCCTCTCTAGTTTTCTATTTACATGCTTGTAGTCTCTTCATCCGTATAAACTCATGTTTTCTATTTGACCTATATTTCCTTTTTGTTCCATGTTCTATAGGATCCCCTTCCTCTTGTCTCCTTCTCATGTTAGAACCATAAGTCTAAGTGCTTACCATGATTATACCTCAGCTTGTGTTCAGTAAAAACCATTAGGAATGTCTTTCTTATTCACTGTGATCATGTTTCTTTCAGCTTATGCTCATGTCTATAATTGTTGTTCATGTGCACTTGATGTAGACTTTTCACTAGATGCAAGGAAGACTCTCTTAAAAGAAGTTATATCTACAGAACCTTCCTAGCATAAGTTTTTCCATGTTATCCATGCTATACGGTTTTCCTCTTGTTTTATCTTTTTCTCCATGAAAGATGTGTCAAGAATTGTATATAAGATCCACTAGATGTTGTTTGATCCTTCATATAATAATAGGAACTCCTAGAAGAGTCTTCTAAGTTGATGTTAAACCATTTCTGGAAGATTAACCTGCGGCTATCGACAGACAAAACCCAACTGTCGACAGGTACCTTGCTTCCAGAACCCAGAATTTCAGAACAACTAGTGGATGCCGACAGACAAAACCTAGATGTCGACAGACAGAACCCATCTGTCGACAGCCAGCCAGTAACTATCGACAGCTAAAGGCCAGGTTCCAGAATTTAGTTCTCGATGGACCAGTAGATGTCAACATCCAACCAGTGGCTGTCGACAACCACTAGTCTGTGGTTCCAACATGAACCATTCCTTTTCCAGTCAGAGGTGTCAACAGGAACCTTGTAAAACTGAAACTCATACCTTATTTACATTCCATCATTTAAGTAAATTGCACCTTCATTCCTCTCATCCCTAAGACCAAAGGTGTTGATTGCTTGGAAAATTATAGGCCCATTTCCCTTTGCAACCTCATTTATAATGTTATTTCCAAAGTTATGGCTGATAGAATGCAAAAGGTGATGAGTAAGGTTATTAGCCTGAACCAATCTGCTTTCATAAAAGATAGAGGGATCCACCACAATGTTCTCCTTGTTAATGATTTAGTTAAGGACATGACATCCAGAGCAAAGGGAAAAGAATCTGTTTCAAGGCTAACTTAAGAAGGGCTTTTGACTCTGTCAACCGGTCTTTCATCTACAGTATGATGAAGAATATGCACTTCCCAGACAATTGGATTGCTTTGATCAAAAATAGCTTACAAACTCCAAAATTTCATGTGCTTTTCAATGGTTCACCTATTGGTTTCTTTGGCAGCGGCAATGACATTAGACAAGGGGATCCTCTATCCCACTTGTTTACTATTTCTATGGAGGGCTTGACTTGTATGCTTGAGTAGGAGGTTAGATATGGCAAACTTAAAGTCCCAAGTTCAAGTAACATTAAATATCTCAAATCATTTTTACCAATGATTGCTTATTTTTCTCAAAGATGATCAATCGTCCATTCATAAGCTGGCTGATATTCTCAACACTTTTGTAGAGTTTTCTAGTCTGAAACTAAACCATGAGAAGAGTAAAGTGTATGTGGGTGCTAATATTAGTGACAAAGATTTAGTGAGAACCATTCTTGGTGTACAAGAAGGAATACTACCAGTTTCTTACTTGGGGTTACCTCTTTTTGCCAATGGTATCAAAAGCAATTACTGTCAACCCATTGTTCAGAAAATCAAAAATAGAATTCATTCTTGGAAATCTCATCTCCTTTCCAAGGCTGGTAGACTTCAGTTAATTAATTCAGTGCTGAAAACATTTGCTTTTTGTTGGTCTAATGCCTTTTTGCTTCCTACCAGCATTATTCATAAAGTTGATAGTATTTTGAGTAGATTCTTCTGGAGTGGGACTTGTGATGAAACTTCTTTACATATGGTGAAATGGACTTATATCTGCAAACCTAAGGAGGAAGGAGGGCTCAATTAGAGAAATTTCCATGAATGGAACAAAGCTTGTATGATTAAGCATCTCTGGATTTTTGAAAGGTAATAACTCTCTTTGGAGCAAGTGGGTCAATCAGAAGTATTTCAGAAAAAACTCAATTTGGCACAGTGATATGATCCTTGGATTAATGGCAAAAGCATTTTTCAACTATATGGGGAGAGGGTCAGACAAGACTGGGGGCTGCTAAGGATACCACTGTCTCTCAGTTCATTAACAATGGGGTTTGGAATCTTCCAAACGCAATCTCCCCAGAAATGTTTACTTTATGGCCACAGATTGAAGCTATTCCTATAAGGAATGAGGACAATGGGATTAATTGGAAACATGACCAAGGGAAATTTTCTATTACTTCTGTTTGGAATAAACTTAGAATCAAAGGCAGCAACTGGAATTTATCTAGATGGTTTGGGATCGTCCTATTGTTCAAAAACATTCTCTTTGCACTTGGTAAGCTCTTCAAAATAAGCTCCCTACCATGGACAATTTGCAGCGAAAAGGTTTTATTCTTGCTAATAGATGTGTGCTTTGCCTTAATAACATTGAAACTGCTCATCATTTATTCTTTGCTTGCCCTTACACCAATTGGATTTGAATAGATATGATCTCCACAGAAAACCTCAAAGTAATCTTTAGCATGAAATTCAAGATCTGAATCAGAATTTCAAAAATGTGGATTTCTAAAGAGTTTAATTAGAGTCAACATAAGGTCTACTATTTGGTGGATTTGGAGAGAAAGATGCACTAGAATTTTTGAAAATCAGAGCAAGAACAAGGTTCATATTCTTATTGATATCCTTAATGACTCAAGAAGTTGTTTAGAGGATAGGTTGAAACCAACAGTCTCAATAGGCAGGAGAAAAGAGTTCTTACTAGATTTAACTTTTCCATCTGCTAGATTATTATCATTTTGCCAATTATCTCTTTTTTCAGTATTCATGAGTCATCTGCATTTATTCTCCTAGTTAGCAGTCTATTGCTTGGTCTTGTTATCTGTTGAGTTTTCAGGTTCTGCGTGGATCTGGCAAAAAGTTGGGGAATTGCAGTCATAATGGGCGCTAAAGGTCTTCTACATGCTATTCTTCATCTTCAGCATTCCCTTACCTCTTTCTTGATCTTTTGCCATAGTCCACGGTTTGTGTGGTCATGACATTTTGTAAGGCCCTCGAATTTTGCCCTCTTAGTTTCGGCCATGTGTTGTGTAAATGCCTTGTGTATAGTGCCATGTATATGTATGTATATCCATATGTATGTGATTATTTCTGTATATATATTTATTTGAGTATTGTAGTTCATACATATCTGTGTTTATTACGTATATGTTGTTTTATTTACATTGTGTAGATAGTATTTAAGTTATACATTATACATTGCATGTATGTACATAGTGTAAGCATGGTTTTCTGCATTTCTGTGTTCTGGTCGAAGGGCCAATTAACGTCAACATGCATGGACGTGCATGGGGATGTCAGCGTCCAGATCGATGGACGTTAACTCCTGGTAGGCGGCCAGATATGTGGACGTCTATCTCCTAGATTTGTTGCGGTTTCAGATCCGGAAATGCTCACGATTTCTTCGCCCCAGTTTTTGGAAACCGTCTTCCAATGATTAGATACCCTTCTAAACACATCCCTAATCCCTTTAGCCTATAAAATACCTTGACTAGGGCGCAGTTAGGTCCTTTTGGCTTTTTGTCAAAAACCCTAGAAACTATGTGCGAACCCTGAACTTTGAGGCTCTGGATCTGGCGACTTGGTGCATTCCCGGACGATCTTCATCGACTGGAAGGAACGTGGAACATCAGTAAAGCTTCCCCGACTCTGGTGTGCAACCTGCTTCAACACAGAAGCCGGATCGAGGGGAGATTGGAGGGCTTCTTGGCTTGGCCGAGGAGAGTTTCTCTGGAAAATTAATCATGTCTAGCATTTTCTGTGAGGCAAGCAATCTTATACATTAACCTCACACATGTCAGCTAGGTCCTAGGGAATTTTTGGGAATTTTCCTCGTGTCTTGGAACCCCCATTGATCATTGTTTTTGCGTTCAGTCTATGTTTGCACAGACAGGAACTTAACGGCAGCATCTGATGCCATTAAGATCCATGGTTGGCGGCTACTTCTTGTGCCGCTAATTCATGTTGGCGGCAGCCTCTGTGCCGCTAAGCTCAACATGTTTTGACAGAATGCTTGTTTGATCCTTGTGGCATATTTTCCGAATTTCTGGACATGATTACTTGCTGTAAAAATTAAATTTGGTTAAGTATATTTAGTAGATCATGCCATGTGATTAGGTCAAATTTTTGTCAACTGTGCTAGTTATTAGAATTTCTGTAACTAAATATTGAGCATGATTTAGCATTGATAAATTCTGTTTAAATAGCTCCATGTTGAATTAGAATTTTAGAAAATTACTGCGACTGTATAATGACTATCAGTAGGTTTTGAAACTGATATACATGACTGTACTTGTAACGACCCTCTTTATACCGGTACGGTTACACCAACCCACATTGGTATAATGAACGCCGCTACAGTGGGACATTTACCCAACAATTGTACAATTAGGCTGAAACATACACAAATATATATATCACATGATAGCAAAAATGAAATAACTAGAAAGTAACTCTTATTCCATCATCATTATTTATACACAGTCTATATAAAGAAGGAAAGTAAATA
This sequence comes from Colocasia esculenta, assembly GCA_014218235.1. Lineage (NCBI taxonomy): Eukaryota > Viridiplantae > Streptophyta > Magnoliopsida > Alismatales > Araceae > Colocasia > Colocasia esculenta. The sequence continues at coordinate 70,718,900 of CM024756.1, forward strand.
CTTCATAACTGAGAAATTTCAATTATCACATTGTCCACATAAGACTACGCGGAGTCTTTCATTACATACTATGAAAGAAGAAAATACAATGTTGAATCCAAGACAAAAGTCTCCTACTCCCGCTCTGAGTCGCTCCTAACGATCTCCTCAGAACAAGTAGAAATGTCTGCACCTGTATGCCGAAGCAAGAATGAGTCCAAAAGAACTCAACAAGTAACTCCAACCACACAAAACATACATATATCACACGACTTTTCACGTTCTCATGCTACACCATTATCATATAAAGCATGGATTTGATAATGTTTCAAAAACCTAAACATGATTTCTACACATACTACACATGATAAGTGATTTATAACAATTTTACAATGACTTCAAACCTACTTTACCATATACTAAACTAAATCTCATTTAACTACATTCACATGCTAAGATAATAACCATTTTAAACATGGGGTTTACACGTTTTACATACACATTCCTAGCATGGATTCTATGATCATTTCACACGGTTAACACATCTACACACATGAATAGATTGTTGTTTTGACATGGATATATCACATTCACATAAGGAATTATCATTTTACATGTTATACCATTGATTCATATTCTCACCTAATCATTTACACAATTTCACTTATTAGTTCACATGTTCACACACTCACACACATGCTCACATATTCTTAATTATATGCCATGACACATAGTCCAAACCATCTCTAGAAGGACACACACTTGTCACATCACACACATGTCTATCACCTAGACATTACAGTGATAAATCTTAGTTACTGCGCAGAACCGGGAGAAGCACTCTCCACCCTAACCAGCGGTACTTGTCCGCCTCCAGGATTTCATCTCAATGCCCATGGGATATCACACACATATGAACCTTCCCGTAGGGACTTTACTACGGTACAGTTCTACAGCCCTCTAAGGTAGCAGTGTCACCCATTGGCACATTTACACATTTTCTCTAATCTTTTAACACATACTTAATGCACAATTTTAACACATCCATTTCATGCTCACATTTAGATACTTCAGTATTAACTAGCATGGTACTACTATTCTTAGTATTAAACAGATTCGAAACAAGTCTAATCATGCTGAAATTAGCAGATTTTATTAACAACCATATTAACATGTATTATTTTATCAATGCTCACATAAAACCACATATGTAGTTACTATCATCATTTCAGTATGAAAATTTAATCACAAACTTCTCACAGGTTACCCATTATGCATGCCAAATTTTGCATTTTTCTGAATTACACACAAATTATGAAAATTCTAACAGTGGTATTATACAAGGTAAACATAGTCAACTAACATGGATTTTTCATTGTTCAGACCCACAACTCATTCTACACATGGATATTGATAGTCCTAAACATATGTCAATTTCTAGGAATTTAACTATTTCCACACTATTTATCTGAATTTCTACACTAATAAACATGCTTACTATTTTACCATTTAGAAAATGTAATAATTTATACAGATATCAGAAATTTTCCAAATTTCTACAGCATAAACTGAAACCCATAAACACTGCACAGAAATTTTATGACACTTGGATTCCATGCAGATTCCACAAACGAAATTTTACAAGATTAAAACCTGTCAGCGAGACATTTCAGAAAATCTAGTAATTGAAGCATTCCACCAAAATTCATAAAACCTCACAACATACTCCAACATAGATATTTACATATCATATAAAATTTACCATATATCCTCATGCGAAAAATCCCGAAAATTAGATCATACAGGTCAAACATGTACACTATTGCAGTCTGGCGAACTTAACGGCATACAGGTGGCCGTTTATCAGGTTAACGACAATAAAGTGTGCCACCAATTGAAGATCTTAACGGCAAGGGATCCTGCCGTTAAGTTCCTGTCTGTGCAAAACACAGACTGCTCGCAAGAACTTGGTGAAATTGGGGTTCCAGGACACGAATAAAAATCCAGAAAATTACCTAGGACCTGCTAGACGTACGTAGGAATGATGTAGAAGGGTTACTTGCCTCTTGGAAAATCCACAAGCAACGATTTAAGCCGGAGAAGCCCTCCTCGGCCAGAGCCGAAAAGCCTTCAAAACTCCCTTGATCCGGGTTCTGTGATGGTCTTTAGGGTCCACCGGGTTAGGAAGATGCTCCTTGATGTCCAGCCTTCCTTCCTTCCAGTCACAGTAGAGCACCGGATGAAGCCTCCAATTGCCGAATTTTAGAGCTCAATTATTGGGTTTTCACACAGAGAACCAGGGTTTTGACTCAAGAGCCAAAATGGTTAGATCTGGCTGGAGATGGGGTGTTTTATAGAGCTAGGGTCGGAGACGTATTCGGGTAAGGCTGGGTTACCGTTGGGGGATGATTACCATAACAAGGGGCAAAGATTTCAGGGGCGTTTCTGGATCTGAAATCGCAACAGATCTGGGACATTGTCGTCAACATCACAGGCCGCCAATTTTGAGTCGGCGTCCATCGATGTGGCCGCTTACTTGGGATGGCGTCCACACATATTGACGTCTACTGGCCGCCAGAACTGAACTTACAACTGCAGAAACTTTATGTACACCACACACACACACACACACACATATTATATATATATATTATATATATATATAATCTACAATGCACACATTAAAATACTACTTATTCATGCAATGTAAACAAGTAAGTACTATGCACAATAAAGTTTATACATCAATAGCATACATTTATACTTACATAAGAAATCACGCAAAGATGAAAAATCAAGGGCCTTACACCCCTTCCCCCTTAAAGAAACTTCATCCTCGAAGTTAGTCCGACACTACTCAAATAATTGGAGATACTTCTTCTTCATTGCATCCTCAAGTGCCCAAGTAGCCACCTCTCGCGAGAAGTTGCGCTATAACACTTTCACCAACGCAATGCTCTTGTTCCGGAGATGCTGAACATTCCGGTCAAGAATAGCCACTGGTTGCTCCACATAAGAAAGATCTGGCTGGATCTCCATTGGCTCGTGGCTAATAACATGAGATGGATCTCTGACATACCTCCTGAGCATAGATACGTGGAAAACAGGATGAACACTAGCTAACGCTGGGGGTAAAGCTAGCTCATATGCCACGTTGCCCAATTGCTTGAGAATCTCATACGGGCCAATGAATCTAGGATTTAACTTACCATGTCTTCCAAATCTAACTACACCACGAGTAGGCGAAATCTTTAAAAAGACATGCTCACCTACTTCGAACTCCAAATCCTTCCTCCTGTTGTCGGCATAACTCTTCTGCCTATCCTGTGCCGCAACAAGCCTCTTCCTAATCAATTGGACCTTATCTGAAGTCTCCTGAACTAACTCCGGACCGATCAACTGCCTATCGCCTGTCTCCTCCCAACACAAAGGAGATCTATAGGGCCTACCATACAACGCCTCAAATGGAGCCATACCAATACTCGCATGAAAACTGTTGTTATATGCGAACTCCACTAGAGGTAAATGGCGCTCCCAATCATCCTTCCAATCTAGAACACACGCCCTCAACATATCCTCAAGTGTCTGGATAGTCCGCTCGGACTGTCCATCTGTCTGGGGATGAAACGCCGAACTAAGCTTCAACTCCGAACCTAACGCATTCAGAAGACCCTTCCATAACCTCGAAGTAAATCTCGGATCTCGATCCGAAATGATCGACTTCGACACACCATGCAATCTAATAATGCTAGTAATATACAATCTAGCAAAACTCTCTACTGACTGCTTCTTCTTCATAGGCAAGAAATGCGCAGTCGTTACCCCATCTAGATCGAGGCAACCTGTAATGTCATGCATTTTTCAGATCTTTGTGGATCTCGTGTTCAGCGCTTGTGAGGCCAATGTGTGGCCAATGTGACTTGTGTTCGGTGTGAGCGTGCATTTTTGGGGCTTACTGGGCCGATAGTTTGGGCCTATGGTATCCCAGGGTTCTCTGTCTGTGATCGCGACAGCAGAGGATGTCGCGCATTCTGAACGCGACACTCTTGCCCATCGCGTTCTTATTGCCGCTTTGTGGTGCTGATTGTCTGCATGTGCGCCACGTGTTGGGTGCAGGGCGACCTGCAGACGTCAGCCTTGAGAAGGCGATGCCCAGGTCCATCGCGATCAGGTCGCGACGGAACCATCCGTCGCGTTCTCAACCGCAAATGCAGCTTAAACCCTGCTGACCGGAACAGAGCACAGCATGCTCTGTTTGGCCAGGGGGAGGTGCTGCGCGGGTTTTCTGGGGCGTTTCGGCGTGGAAGCTTGCGGTTTGGCGTGTTTCGCCGGGGGGAGTTTGTGTGAAGCGGGGGAAACACTGAGAAATCATCGTTCTGCGTGTTCTTCATTGAGGTAGGGTAATTCCTCCCGTTTTTGGGCTGTAGATCATGGGTGACAATCGTTCGACTTGTTATTTATGTTTCCAACAATAGATACCATGACTAGGGACTCACAAAAGCATGAAAAACATGAATTAAGGGTGGTTTGCATGGCGTAGAATGGTAATCCGTGGAGAGGATCCCGATTAGGGTTCCTGCCTGTGAAGGCGACGGAACCCCCTGCCGCGATCTGAACGCGACAGGCCGACTCGTCGCATTCAGGTGGGGAACGCGACATGTTGGTGCGTCGCGTTCATGTGATGAATGCGCCACATCGGGCCGTCGCATTCTGAAGGCGACACAGGTCCATGTCGCGACCACAACCGAGTGGTCTGAATGTGCATGACTTATGTGACATGATTATCCGATTGTTATTATTCGATGTATTTGGTAATATCGTGTGGTGCGTTGGCACCTGTAGCGCTCTGGGAGCGCAAGTTTACGAGGCTAGCGTGCTGGTTTCATAGCTAGCTAGTGGTTTGTGTGTTGGCATGGTATGCACGCGAGTTGCACTATGTTCACGTGTTGTGGACAGTCGATACGCATGAATATTGTCAGATTTCACGTAGTTTGTACGGTGCGCACATGGTTTTGTGTTCGTGGCAGGTAGTACGACGCTTACTGTGGTTACCTCTCCAGTTGGGTGCCCCAGGTTCCCTGTGAGCCAGGCTATTAGTTTGGGGCTCTTCTCGGTACTCGTGTTGTACCTTCGAGGTCTGTGTCGTCTGTCCTGGACACCCTCAGTCCCTTATTTGAGTTGTACGTCCGGCTGAGGGAAAGATGACAGTGGAACAGTGACTCTTGAGTTTGTTTTTAGTCACTTGTAGTGTGCTCTTAGTTGGGGGTACGGACACCAGTAGTCGACACTGGTCCCTGACTAGTCCTTTCCAGTGCCTCACTCTAGGGTGCTCTGGCCAGAGACCCTAGAGGTGCCAGGCATGGGCCTGTGGTTGTGTACCTGCAGGATTGGTGTTTAAATGGTCTCCACAGTTGTTTGACTTTTCCATGTGGAGTGGCAGCTGGACCTTTCGTCCGTGGCTGCGAGACTGAGAGGTAGACCTGTGTTTGTTTGTCCGAGTCTGTTACTGGTGTCATGAACCAGTCTACATGGCTCGAGTGTGGCGGTTTCTACTTTAGCTCATACACGTGATTGAGTTTTGCCATTTATTTAATTACTTTGTTTAATATACTCGGCAAATGGTAAGTATGTTTATTACTTTAATAATCTGTGTGATTGTGCTATAAATTGCTAGTATAGTTTACTGCTTCCGTACTTGTGTTTGGTTTGCTCGAGTTGGGGGAGTTCCCTACTGAGCCAGTGACTAGTGAGGCTCACCCCTACTCCCCACAGGTGAAGGTGAAGAGGAAGTTTCGTTACCATCTTCCAATTCGGGGCCGCGTCGCAGCGGTGTTGGGCCAGCGCCTCCAGCAGTGTAGTTTCTTTCTTCAGTTGTACTAGTTTACCTCGGGGTATGCCGCAGGCTCCTGTACTTTCTTGTACTTTTTGAAATTTGGCTATGTAAATCTTGTACATTATATATGAATTGATGAATCATATATCTGCTCAAGTGTGTTCCTTTCTGTTTTCACGGACTCGTGTGTGGTATCCCTTGCGAGGCTATGGCCCGTTCGCGGGAGGCGGACTTGGACCAAGTTCGTTAATGGTTTAATGGACTTGAACGAGGCGTTCCGTCATAGTTGGTATCAGAGCGAGGTCCGTGTAAATATAAAGGAACTGGGAAATTATATAGCCATATTTCTACACTTGTACACTACTGGTAGTTGACTCTTTTTCGTAATGACCGATTTTGTTTGTAATGGATATGTTATTGTGCAGGAAGTTGAGATGGCTGATAGAAGGGATTGGGGTGGTGGAGGAGAGGACCCTGAAGAGTCCACTCAACGTATGATTGAGAGGATTTGGGAAAGCCTCACTGATATTCGGATGAGGATGGATCAGCAGGCACCGGTACCTCCAGCAGTAGTACCACCAGATGCTGGAGTGCCCGTGACCCCAGTTGTACCACCGTCAAGGGTGGAGGTACCCTATGTGGCACCTGTACCACCACCACCAGTAATGGAAGCAGAAGAGCTAGTAATGCAAGTTGAAAGTTTCTGAGGTTGCAGCCGCCCACTTATACAGGAGGGCCGAATCCAGATACTGCAGAGCACTGGATTCATGAGATTGAAAGGGTCTTTACGACCATGAGGTGTCCAGCAGCGGACAAAGTTGTGCTAGCTACATACCAGCTGAGAGGCTTTGCGCAGTAGTGGTGGCGTTTAAAGATGCAGACCACCTTTGCAGGCAGGACAGAGGTGGTTACTACCTAGCTGAAATTTCTCGAGGCATTTAATGATACATTCTTTCCACTTCAAGTACAGCAGGTGAAAAGAGAGCAATTTCAGACACTTCAGTAAGGTAATACCTCAGTTTTAGAATATCAGATGCGATTTATGGCACTTAGCCGATATACACGTTATGTAGTATCAGATAATGCTATGATGGTTGAGTATTTTATTCGGGGTTTGAGAGAAGAGTTGCAGAATGCGGTGATACCGTTAATGTGTAGAACAGTTGAGAGGCAGCCCAGAGAGCAGCAACACTTGAGAGGTCTATTCGGGCTCGTCAGCCAAGCAGGTCAGGTTCGGGTAGTTTTCGGCTACCCCAACAGGCAGTAGGAGTTAGTAAGGGAAAGCACCAGCAGGACCTTCTTCTTTAGGTTTTGGTAAGTGGGGTCAGAAATTGAAGCAAGTATTTAAGGGCAAAGGAAGAGGAAGAGGGGGTCGTCAGTAGTTTCAGCAGAGGCATGGTTATACGCCAGAGGTAGAAGAATCGCAACAAAGTACTGCTAGGCAGCCCACTATTCCACCAGGTTACAGGTGTTATAATTGTAATCAGCCAGGGCATTTGATCTGCAATTGCCCTTATCCGAGAGAATATGGGTATGGTAGAGGTGTTCAGCAGCAACAGCCCCAACAGTCATTAGCAGGTCATGGTGGAGGTGTACCGCAGCAGCGAGGTAGAGGCCGGGTTATGGCTATCACCTGTGCCCAAGCAGAGGCATCGAACATGATAGAAGGTATAATACCTCTTATGATTTTTCAGCCAGAGTTCTATTTGATTCAGGTGCTTCTCATTCTTTCATTTCTGAAGAATTTCTAGATTGTATGGCTCATCCTTTAGAAAGAAGATGTGAATTAGTAGTGGAGGTTCCCTCGGGTGAGTTTATGCTCACCTCGTGTTATATAGATGAAGCTCCTGTTGTAGTTCAAGGGAATCAGATGCCGGGTCGGTTGTATGCTCTTCAGTTGTCTGATTATGATATCATCTTGGTATGGATTGGTTAGAAGCTTATGGGGCCATGTTAGATTGCAGAAAAAAAAGAATCAGTTTTCACCCTAATGGTGCAGTGTTTGAATATCAAGGTATGCCCTCTCGTACTTCTAAGTTTATGATTTCTGCAATTAAAGCTAGAAAATTAGTTAATAAGGGATGTGTAGCTTATTTAGCTGCTGTGAGTCTGGTTGAGGCTGGCAAGTCAATAGAAGCAGTTCCCGTGGTTAGGGAATTTGAAGATGTTTTTCCAGATGATTTGCCGGGTTTAGCTCCACACAGAGAGGTGGACTTTACCATTGAGTTGTTGCCAGGCACCATGCCGATCTCTAAGCTCCATATCGGATGGCGCCGGCAGAACTTAAAGAATTGAAAAAGCAGTCAGAAGAATTGCTGGAAAAAGGGTTCATTAGGCCAAGTCACTCCCCATGGGGGGCGCCAGTGTTGTTTGTAAGAAAGAATGATGGAAGTTTTAGAATGTGTATTGATTACGGAAAATTGAATGAGGTGACCATAAAGAATAAGTACCTGTTACCTAGAATTGATGATCTGTTTGATCAGTTGCAATCAGCTAAGGTATTTTATAAAATTGATTTAAGGTCAGGGTACCACCAATTGAGAATTAGAGAGGGTGATATTGATAAAACAACATTTAGAACTCGATATGGTCACTATGAGTTTGTGGTTATGCCATTTGGCTAACCAATGCTCCTGCAGCTTTTATGGATCTGATGAACATGATTTTTCATCCGTATTTGGACCAGTTCATTGTGGTCTTTATCGATGATGTTCTGATTTACTCAGCATCTGAAGAGGAGCATGCAGCGCATTTGAGATTTGCCTTGCAGTTATAAGAGATAATCAGTTATTTGCCATTCAGTAAGTGTGAATTTTGGCTAAAAGAGAATCAGTTTTTGGGCCATGTCATATCAGCTGAGGGAGTGGCAGTTGACCCAAGTAAAGTGGAGGCAGTGATGAAATGGGAGGTGCCTAAAACAATTACTGAAATTAGAAGCTTTTTGGGTTAGCAGGTTATTATAGGCGTTTCATTCAAGATTTTTCTAGGATTGCGGCACCCATGACTATATTGACTAGAAAGGGTGTGCCATTTGTATGGTCCGGTGAATGTCAAAGAAGTTTCATGGAATTAAAGAAGAAGCTTACAGCTGCACCTGTGTTGACATTACCGACAGGTAATGGTGTTTGTTTATATACAGATGCATCTAGAAGAGGGCTTGGCGCAGTGCTAATGCAGCATAGCAAGGTAATAGCTTATGTGTCCAGGAAATTGAAACCAGCAGAAGAGAATTACCCCACTCATGATTTAGAGCTAGCAGCAGTTGTGTTTGCCTTAAGATGTGGAGGCATTATCTTTATGGCGAGAGATTTGAAATTTTTACAGATCATAAAAGTTTAAAGTATATCTTTTCCCAGAAACCTGAATCTCCGTCAGCGTAGATGGGTGGAATATTTAAAAGATTATGATTTTAGTTTGGCTTACCATCTGGGTAAACCAATGTGGTGGCTGATGCCCTAAGCAAAAAAACCTATTTAAGCCAAATGATGATCAAGGAATGGAAGTTGTATGAGGAAATAGCAGATAATTCCCTGTATGTGCCAAGTAGTCAACGACGGGAAATATTAGCTAGTAGTGTCGTGGAGCCGTCACTGTATTGGCAAATTGTTGAGGCCCAGAGAGCGGATGTAAATTTAGCTGAAATTGTGAAAATGGAAGAGGTTACCATTGATGATAATTGTGTGGTCAGGCTCAGAGGCAGGTTATTCGTGCCAGCAGAAAGAGAAGTAAAGCAGAGAGTATTAGAAGAGGCCCATAAATCCAGGTAGACTATTCACCCAGGCAGTACTAAAATGTACCAGGATCTGAAGAAGCATTTCTGGTGGCCTCATATGAAAAAGGAAATAGCAGAATTTGTTTCAAGATGTGCAGTTTGTCAACAAATCAAGGCAGAGCATCAGAAGCCTGGAGATTTATTGCAACTATAACCCATTCCGCAATGGAAATGGGATGATATTGCCATGGACTTTATAGTAGGTTTGCCAAGGTCAGTAGCATGACATAATGGAATATGGGTATTTGTTGATAGGCTAACCAAGGTATGTAGGTTAGTAGCAGTAAGTATGTCCTGGTCAGTGGACATATTAGCAAAGGTTTATGTTGATAGAATTGTTCCACTGCATGGTATCCAAAGTCTATTGTATCTGATAGAGATCCCAGGTTTACTTCTGGTTTTTGGAGGAGTTTGCAGAGAGTAGTTGGCACTGAGTTGAGATATAGTTCGCTTACCACCCTCAGATAGATGGTCAAATAGAAAGACTATTCAGATAATTGAAGATATGTTGCGAGCATGTTGTTTAGTTTGGGGTAGAAGTTGGGAGCAACATCTGGGTATGGTTGAATTTGCTTATAATAATAGTTATCATACCAGTCTTGGAATGGCACCATATGAAGCGTTATATGGAAGGCCATGTAGAACACCATTGAATTGGCATGAAGTGGGAGAAAGGCAAATGGTAGGCCCTGAGTTGATACAACAAACTACTGAAATGATAAAGTTTATTAAAGAAAAGTTGCAGACAGCTCAGAGCAGGTAAAAAAGTTATGCTGATAATCGAAGGAGACCACTTCAATTTGAAGTTGGAGACTTTGTCTTTCTGAGAGTTTCTCCTACTAAAGGTATTGTGCGGTTTGGTAAGAAAGGAAAATTAAGTCCGAGATATGTGGGACCCTTTCAAGTGTTAGAGAAAATTGGAGAGACAGCCTATAGACTTGATTTGCCAACTAATTTTGCAGATGTTCATGATATTTTCCATATCTCCATGTTAAGAAAGTGTATTGAAGACCCAGCTGAAATAATCAGTTATCAGGGTGGAGATTTGAGGCCAGATATGTCTATGCCAGAATGTCCAGTGCAAATTACAGGTCATAAAACAAGGAAATTAAAGAACAAAGAAATTGAGTTAGTAAAGGTCAGATGGGAAAATAGGCTGGGAGGTGAGGATACCTAGGAGCTAGCTGAGGAAATGGTTAAGGGGTATCCTTACTTGTTGAATAAAGTTTTAAATCTTTTTAGATGATAGTATTTGTAATTATGTTTTAAAGTTGAATGTATTCGGAATGTGTTATGAATTTCGAGGTCAAAATTTCTTTTTAGATGATAGTAATGTAACGTCGCACATTTTTTGGATCTTTGTGGATCTCGTGTTCAACGCTTGTGAGGCCAATGTGTGGCCAATGTGACTTGTGTTCGGTGTGCGCATGCATTTTGGGGCTTAATGGGCCGATAGTTTAGGCCTACAGTACCCCAGGTTCTCGTCTGTGATCGCGACATCAGAGGATGTCACGTTCTGAATGCGACACTCTTGCCCGTCGCGTTCTTGTTGCCGCTTTGTAGCACCGATCGTCTGCATGTGTGCCATGTGTTGGGTGCAGGGCAACCTGCGGACGTCAACCTTGAGAAGGCGACGCCCAGGTCCGTCGAGATTAGGTCGCGACGGAACCATTCGTCGCGTTCTCAACCGCAAATGCAGCTTAAACCCTGTTGGCCGAACAGAGCACAGCATGCTCTGTTTGGCCAGGGGGAGGTGCTGTGCGGGTTTTCTGGGGCGTTTCGGCATGGAAGCTTGCGGTTTGGCGTGTTCTCACCGCGGGGAGTTTGTGTGAAGCGGGGGAAATGCTGAGAAATCGTCATTCTGTGTGTTCTTCACGGAGGTAGGGTAATTCCTCCCGTTTTTGGGCTGTAGATCGCGGGTGACAATCGTTCGACTTGTTATTTATGTTTCCAACAATAGATACCATGACTAGGGACTCACAAAAGCATGAAAAACACGAATTAAGGGTGGTTTGCATGGCGTAGAATGGTAATCCGTGGAGAGGATCCCGGATTAGGGTTCCTGCCTGTGAAGGCGACGGAACCCCCTGTCGCGATCTGAATGCGACAGGCGACCCGTCGGTTTCAGGTGGGGAACGCGACATGTTGGTGTGTCGCGTTCATGTGATGAACGCGCCACATTGGGCCATCGCGTTCTAAAGGCGACACAGGTCCATGTCGCGACCACAGTCGAGTGGTCTGAATGTGCATGACTTATGTGACATGATTATCCGATTGTTATTATTCGATGTATTTGGTAATATCGTGTGGTGCGTTGGCACCTGTAGCGCTCTGGGAGCGCACATTTATGAGGCTAGCATGTTGGTTTCGTAGCTAGCTAGTGGTTTGTGTGTTGGCGTGGTATGCACGTGAGTTGCACTATGTTCACGTGTTGTGGACAGTCGATACTCGTGAATATTGTCGGATTTCACGTGGTTTGTGCGGTGCGCATGTGGTTTTGTGTGTGTGGCAGGTAGTACGACGCCTACCGTGGTTACCTCTCCAGTTGGGTGCCCCAGGTTCTCTGTGAGCCAGGCTGTTAGTTCGGGGCTTTGTCCCGGTACTTGTGTTGTACCGTCGAGGTCTGTGTCGTCTGTCCTGGACACTCTTATTCCCTTGTTTGAGTTGTACGTCCGGCTGAGGGAAAGACGATAGTGGGACAGTGACTCTTGAGTTTGTTTTTAGTCACTTGTATCGCGCTCTTAGTTGGGGGTACGGACACCAGTAGTCGACACTGGTCCCCGACTAGTCCTTTCCAGTGCCCTCAATCTAGGTGCTCTGGCCAGAGACCCTAGAGGTGCCAGGCATGGGCCTGCGGTTGTGTACCCGCAGGAGTGGTGTGTATTGGTCTCCACAGTTGTTTGACTTTTCCACTTGGACGGTAGCTGGACCTTTTCGTCCATGGCTGCGAGACTGAGAGGTAGACCTGTGTTTGTTTGTCCCGAGTCTATTATTGGTGTCGCGAACCAGTCCACTCTATGTGCTCGAGTGTGGCGGTCTTTACTTTAGCTCGTACACGTGATTGAGTTTGGCCGTTTATTTAATACTTTGTTTAATATAGTCGGCAAATGGTAAGTATGTTTATTGCTTAATAATCTGCGTGATTGTGCTATAAATGCTAGTATGTTTACTGCTTCCATACTTGTGTTTGGTTTGCTCGAGTTGGGGGAGTTCCCTACTGAGCCAGTGACTAGTGAGGCTCACCCCTACTCCCCACAGGGGAATGTAAAAGAAGAGTTTCATTACCATCTTCCGGTTTGGGGCCGCGTCGCAGCGGTGTTGGGCCAGCGCCTCTAGCAGTGCAGTTTCTTTCTTCAGTTGTACTAGTTTACCTCGGGGTATGCCCCGGCTCCTGACTTCTTTCTTGTACTTTTGTTGAAATTTGTCTATGTAAATCTTGTACATTATATATAAATTGGTGAATCATATATGTGCTCAAGTGTGTTCCTTTCTTTTTTCATGGACTCGTGTGTGGTATCCCTTGCGAGGCTACGGCCCGTTCGCGGGAGGCGGACTCGACCAAGTTCGTTAATCGTTTAATGGACTTGAACGAGGCGTTCCGTCACAAAACCCATAACAAAATCCATAGTGACAGCCTCCCACTTCCATACTGGGGTCTCCATCTTTTGCTTAAGACCAGATGGTCGCTGCCGCTTGGCCTTCACTTGTTGGCAAACTAGACATCTAGACACATACTCCGCTACATCCTTCTTCATGCCAGACCACCAAAAAGATCTCTTCAAATCCTGGTACATCTTAGTGTTACCCAGATGAATAGAGAATCTAGACCTATGAGCCTCCGCTAAAACGTGCTCACGGACATCTACAATGTTTAGAACACAGACAGGGTGATGGAATCTAATCACGCCATCCTCACCATGATAATGCCCGCCTTGCCCACTAACTCTTGGAGTCTAGGGTCAGCTTTCTGCTGCCCGATCACCTCATCCAACACGAAGACCTAATGACAACTGAGCTACAAAGCCTGCACAATGATGGCTCTAATTCAGTCATCGCACACACTGCATCCTCCAACATCTTCCAATCCTGCTGGAGAGACGACCTCTTCCTACTAAGGGCATCTGCTACGACATTCGCCTTTCCAGGATGATACTGGAGGTCGAAGTCATAGTCCTTCACGAACTCAATCCATCTTCTCTGCCTCAGGATTAATTCCTTTTGGGAGAAAAGATACCTTAAGCTCTTATGGTCAGTGAACACATCAAATCTGACACCATAAAGATAGTGTCTCCAGATCTTCAGTGCATGAACCACTGCCGCAAGCTCAAGATCATGAGTCGGATAGTTTCGCTCATGCTCTTCAATTGACGAGAAGCAACGCCACTACCCTTCCTTGCTGCATCAATACACAGCCAAGGCCAATCTGAGATGCATCCGTGTAGATAGCAAAACCCTCTACACCACTGGCAAAACTAACACAGGAGCTGATGTGAGCTTAGTCTTCAATAGTTGAAAACTACTCTCACACTCCTCAACCAGACAAACTTTACTCCCTTCCTGGTTAGCTGAGTCATGGTGCGGCGATGGATGAAAATCCTCAATGAATCGCTGATAATAACTCGCCAGACCAAGAAACTCTGAATCTACGAAGGAGTCTTGGGACTCTCCCAATCCATGACAGCTTGGACCTTTGCTGGATCAACTGCTACACCAGCACCGGAGATAACATGCCCAAGGCAATGAACCTCGAGCAACCAAAAATCGCACTTGCTGAATTTTGCATACAGCTATGCTCACGGAGAACCTCTAACACTACCCTCATGCTGATGATGTGTGGCCTCATCCGGAGAGTAGACCAACATGTCATCATGAAAACTACGATGAAACTATTTAGGTATGGTCTGAACACCCTGTTCATGAGATCCATGAACGCTGCCCGGGCGTTGGTCAAACCAAAAGAAGGACCAAAAAACTCATAATGTCCATAACGGGTTCTAAAAGCCATCTTGGACACATCCTCACTCCTAATCCTCAACTGATGATAACCAGACCGCAAATCAATCTTAGAAAAGACTGATGCATCTTGCAGCTGGTCAAACAAATCATCAATCTGAGGTAAGGGATACCTGTTCTTTACTGTCACTTGGTTTTGCTTTCTATAATCAATGCATAACCTAAGTGACCCATCCTTCTTCTTCACGAAAGACAGGTGCGCCCCAAGGAAACGCTAGGGCGAATAAATCCCTTATCTAACAAATCCTGCAACTGCTTCCTTAGCTCGGCTAATCCGCAGGTGCCATCAGGTGCCATCCAATAAGGGCCTTTGAGATAGGAGAGGTGCCGGGAAGCAACTCTAGAGTGAACTCTATCTCTCTAGCCAGTGGCAAACCAGACAAATCATTAGGAAAGACATCTGGAAACTCCCGCACTACATCTATCTCCGCAAGAGTAGGTGACTCATCAGCCTTGGGTACTAATACCACGCTGGCAAGAAAAGCGTCACAACCCTTGTTCACCATTCTCATCGCCCTCTTAGCAGAGATGACAAACTTCCCTGTCAAGTTTCTTGGCAAGGATGAGAAAATTCATCTTCACCAGGATTGTGGAAAGTGATCTTCTTCCCAGGACAATCTACTAATGCATAGTGCTCCTCTAGCCAATCCAGACCAAGAATAGCATCGTAGTCCTTCATCTTTAGCAAGAAGAAACACCCTTCTAGGACACTATCCTCAATCCACTGATAAAGATGGAATACACTTCCTAGTCGATACCGTACTTGCAGGTGTGGTGCACAGATAGAGAACCTCTAACTCCTCAGACTCTAGTCCTGACTCTAAAGCTAATTGCCTAGCAAAACGCTTGGAAATGAACGAGTGAGTAGCACCCGTATCAAATAGTACCCGAGCATGCACACCTAAGAACAAAACCGTACCTTTGGTAACATGCTCCACCTGCTCGGCATCCTCACGAGCTAACGCGAACACTCGAGCTGGGGCTCGAGGTCTCCCTGGTCGTCTTGTCGCTAGCACTGCTGCTGCTGCTGCCGCTGGAGCCGCTCCACGCTGAACTCCCTACTGAGTCTGGGGCAATCCTTGATCTTGTGCTCACTGCTCCGCACTTCAGACACTTCCCCGCCATCTTCCAGCATTCCGAACCACCATGTGTCCTCCCGCAATGAGGACACTCCTTCTTGCCACTAGGGGAACGTTGAGAAGATACCTGACTGCTTCCCGATGCCACGGGATGCTGCGTGACTGAAAAGCCACCTTCTTTCTCTCTTGCCTCTGGAAAGGAGCTGTAGGCCTCTTCTGAGACGCCTTCTTCTCCTCCAATTACTGCTCCATCTCTCCCTCCTGACGACACGCTGCGCTAATCGAGGGTACATGGTTGAAAGCTACAACCCTCGTCCTCAGTCCCATCACGAACTTCTTCCCCTTCCTGCGCTCATTAGCTACAATATGAGGGGCATACTTAGACAGCTCGGCAAACCTGGCCTCGTACTCCAGTATGGTCATAGAGCCCTGAGTCAACGAGAGGAACTCTTGCTCCATCTTGTCCTGGATGTGCTCTGGAACAAACTTGGCTCAGAAGAGCCTCACGAACACAAGCAATCTCCACAGCACCATCCTCGAACCGAGTACTAGTATCGAGGACCACCACAATCGGCTCGCTCCTGCCAAAACCCCCATAAGGAACAACCCATATAATCTATCTTAAAGAAATAACTGCCGAACTAATTTAACACATACCTGTAGCATATAGGTGGCTAAAGTGACCTTGTCATCCTCAGCGCACCTAATAGCCTGGAAGATCTCTCGATCTCCCTCATCCAGCCCTCAGTAAGTAACGTATCGCTTTCCCCCTTAAAGAGGGTGGCGACATCCTCTTGAACCGTTCCATGATGGAGGGTCCACCATGGTCAGCCTGGGGAGCTGGCACCTGAGCCTGCTACAATAAACAACATAAGCAACATATATAGCATAGCACAAATAAATAGATCATCAAGTAAAACAACTACTTTATCTATCATTCTAACCTGAGCCTGCTGAGCCTCCAACTGAGCCTGGAGTGTAGCCTGGGTGTGGGCTTGCGTCTGCATGGCCTGCACTAACCCCTGCAGAACACTCCATAGTCTACTGTGGCGGTGGAGAAGCACAGGACCCTAGGGTGTTGGGCCTGCTGCTCACCCTGATCCTCACGCCGATGCTCATCTCGCCTCTGCTCACCCTCACGAGCAGGAACACCACGCCTACCACGTGAAGCCATATCCTGCAAAATGATTTAATTCATCCTTTAGTTCTACGCTATCAAATTCCTAACTATTTACCTAGCTATGTGGACAATCTACACAGACTTAGCATTAATGAAGATGATGGTATATGGATATTTATGTACAATTTCAGCTTGTCGCTCTGATACCAATCTCTGTAATGACCCTCATTATACGGTACGGTTCACCAACCCACATCGTATAATGAATGCCGCTACAGTGGGACATTTACCCAACAATTGTACAATTAGGCTAAAACATACACAAATATTATCACATGACAGCGGAAATGAAATAACTGGAAAGTAACTCTTATTCCCATCATCATTATTTATACACAGTCTATATAAGAAGGAAATAATACTTCATAATTAAGAAATTTCAATTATCACATTGTCCACATAAGACTACGCAGTCTTTTATTACATACTATGAAAAGAAAATACAATGTTGAATCCAAGACAAAGTCTCCTACTCCCCGCTCTGAGTCGCTCCTAACGATCTCCTCGGAGAAGTAGAAATGTCTGCACCTATACGCCGAAGCAGAATGAGTCCAAAGAACTCAACAGTAACTCCAACCACACTAAACATACTACTCACACGACATTTCACTTTCTCATGCTACACCATTATCATATAAACATGGATTTGATAATGTGTCAAAAACCTAACATGATTTCTACACATGCTACACATGATAAGTGATTTATACATTTTAACAATGACTTAAAACCTACTTTACCATATACTAACTAAATCTCATTTAACTACATTCACATGCTAAGATAATAACCATTTTAAATATGGGGTTTACACGTTTTACATACACATTCCTAGCATGGATTCTATGATCATTTTCACATGGTTACACATCTACACACATGAATAAATTGCTGTTTTGACATGGATATATCACATTCATATAAGGAATTATCATTTTACATGTTATACCATTGATTCATATTCTCACCTAATCATTTACACAATTTCACTTATTTAGTTCACATGTTCACACACTCACACACATGCTCACATATTCTTAATTATATGCCATGACACATAGTCCAAACCACCTCTAGAAGGACACAACACTTGTCACATCACCACATATCTATCACCTAGACATTACAGTGATAATCTTAGTTACTGCGCAGAACAGGGAGAAGCACTCTCCACCCTAACCAGCGGTAGTTGTCCGCCTCCAGGATTTCATCCCAATGCCCATGGGATATCACACACATTGAACCTTTTCGTACGGACTTTACTACGTACTGTTCCATAGCCCTCTAAGGTAGCAGTGTCACCCATTGGCACATTTACACATTTTCTCTAATCTTTTTAACACACACTAATGCACAATTTTACACATCCATTCATGCTCACACATTTACATACTTCAGTATTAACTAGCATGGTACTACTGTTCTTCGTATTAAACAGATTCGAAACAAGTCTAATCATGCTGAAATAGCAAATTTTATTAACAACCATATTACTATGTATTAATTTATCAATGCTCACATAAAACAACATATGTATTTACTGTCATCATTTAGTACGAAAATTTAATCACAAACTTCTTACAGTTACCCAACATGCATACCAATTTTGCAATTTCTGAATTACACACAAATAATGAAATTCTAACAGTGGTATTATACAAGGTAAACATAGTCAACTAACATGGATTTTTCATTGTTTACCCCACAACTCATTCTACACATGGATATTGACAGTCCTAAACATATGTCATTTCTAGGAATTTACTATTTCCACACTATTTATCTGAATTTCTACACTAATAAACATGCTTACTATTTTACCATTTAGAAAATGTAATATTTATACAGATATCAGAAATTTCCCAAAATTTTCTACAACATGAACTGAAACCCATAAACACTGCACAGAAATTTTATGACACTTGGATTCCATGCAGATTGCACAAACAAAATTTTACAAGATTAAAACCTGTCAGCCAGACATTTCAGAAATCTAGTAATTGAAGCATTCCACCAAAATTCATAAAACCTCACAACATACTCAACATAGATATTTACATATCATATAAATTTACCATATGTCGTCATGCGAAAAATCCCAAAATTAGATCATACAGGTCAAACATGTACACTGTTGTAGTCTAGCGAACTTAACGGCATGCAGTGGCCGTTTATCAGGTTAACGGCAACAAAGTGTGCCGCCAACTAAAGATCTTAACGGCAAGGGATCCTGCTGTTAAGTTCCTGTCTGTGCAAAACACAGACTACTCGCAAGGACTTGGTGAAATTGGGTTCTAGGACACGAATAAAATCTAGAAAATTACCTAGGACCTACTAGACGTACGTAGGAATGATGTAGAAGGGTTACTTGCCTCTTGGAAAATCCACAAGCAACGATTTAAGCCGGAGAAGCCCTCCTTGCCAGAGCCGAAAAGCCTTCAAAACTCCCTCGATCCAGGTTCTGTGATGGTCTTTAGGGTCCATCGGGGTTAGGAAGATGCTCCTTGATGTCCAGCCTTCCTTCCAGTCGCAGTAGAGCACCGGATGAAGCCTCCAATCGCCAAATTTCAGAGCTCAAAGATTGGGTTTTCACACAGAGAACTAGGGTTTTGACTCAAGAGCCAAAAGGATTAGATCTGGCCGGAGATGGAGTGTTTTATAGAGCTAGGGTCAGAGACGTATTCGGGTAAGGCTGGGTTACCATTGGGGGACGGTTACCATAACAAGGGTGAAGATTTTGGGGCGTTTCTAGATCTGAAATCGCAACAGATTTGGGACATTAACGTCAACATCACAGGCCGCCATTTTGAGTCGGCATCCATCGATGTGGCCGCTTACTTGGGATTGGCGTCCACACATTGACGTCTACTGGCCGCCAGAACTGAACTTACAACTGCAGAAACTTTATGTACACCACACACACACACACACAACACACACACACACACACACACACTAATATATATATATAAATATATATATATATATATATATAGATATATATATATAAATCTACAATGCCACATTAAAATACTATTTATTCATGCAATGTAAACAAGTAAGTACTATGCACAATAAAGTTTATACATCAATGGCATACATTTATACTTACATAAAAATCACCCAAAGATGAAAAATCAAGGGCCTTACAGTACTGTTGTGGGCCATGTGTAGTGGAATTTAGTGGTAAATGTGATTGAAGCATGTTTTAATTCTTAAAATTGTTTTACAGATCTGAAAATATGAGAAATTGAGCATGTAATAAGGTTACTGTTGGGAACCTATGATTAAAAATTTTTGTTGCATTTTGATAACAGTAGGTACTGTCATGAGTTAAATGAGCAAAAATGACTTGTTAAGCATGCTAATGTTAATTGTATGAAGCTCAATTGTTAGTAGCATGTTTAGGTCTGTATTAAGAGTCAATTTCTGTTAAAACAGCAAGAAAATGTGTGTATCATTGTGTTAATTCATGAGAATTTAAATAGAATCCATGCTAGTGTGATGCTTACTTTATGTGTAGTTCCATGCTTAAATTGTATACACTATAATATGATTTGAATGAGATTTGAATTGTTTAAGCATGTCAATGAAAAAGTGTAGAAAGCATGTTATAGGTTTTATACTTAATTGTCGTAAGTAAGATAAGCGTGTATCATGTGTCTCTAATGCTACATGCTTAGTAATTTAAATTGTATGACTATACCACATGTGTTAATTACTTCCATTGAATGTTAGCATGTGCATATAATGTGTGTAGGATGATGTATATGGATTGCTTGCTGAGTCTATTTAGACACATTCTTGCTTCGGCGTACAGGTGCATGTGTCTTCACTTCTTCTGAGGATAGTTAGGGGCGACTCCGAGCGAGAGGAGTAGCATTATTGTGGAGATCTCTTCATTGTATTTTCCTTTTCATTGTACGTAATGAATAAACTTTTGTAATTCATTTGGACAATGTAATTTACTTCGGAATGATAATTGTGGACTTTAACTTTTCTTTTGTACTATATGGACTGTGGATAGAATGTGGATGATGGAATGAGATTAATACTTTTATTTCGCTGTTCTCTTTATATTCATGTATATCTCAATCTACTATTTAGTGTTGGGTCAATGTCCCACTGTGACAACGTTCATTATACCGTCGTGGATTGGTATAATCGTACTGGTATAAGGAGGGTCGTTACAGAGATTGGTATCAAAGATTCAGTTGAGATTGTACATGAGTATACCATCATCTTCATAAAATGCTAAGTCCTTATAGAATTGTCCACATGTGTAGAAAATGATTAATAATGAAAGAAAGATAGATAAGAAAATGGTTAGGAATTAAATAACTTAGTTTCTAATAGTGACTAATTGTTTTACAGGCTATGGCATCTCGTGGTAGGCGTGGTGCACCTGCTCGTGAGGATGAGCAGAGGCGAGAGGAGAGGGTTGAGCAACAGGCCTCAGTACCTCAGGGTCCTACTGTACTTCCTCCACCACCACCAGTAGATTATGGAGTGTTCATGCAAGGCCTGGTGCAGGCTATGCAGACACAAGTGCATACCCTGGCTGAACTCCAGGCTCAGCTAGAGCTCAGGTTAGAATGTTAGATAGAAGTAGTCTGCTTTCATTAAAATGTATGATTGTTATATTGCTTATGCGTTATATATGTTGTTTATGTTGTTTATTGTAGCAGGCTCAGGTTCCAGCTCCAGTTCCCCAGGAGCATGGTCATGGTGGTCCTTCCATCATGGAGCAGTTCAAGAGGATGGCTCCACCCTCTTTTAAGGGGGAGAGTGATCCATTGTTGGTCGAGAGCTAGATGAGGAGATCGAGAAGATCTTCCGAGCTATTAGGTGTGCCGAGGAGGACAAGGTCAGCTTGGCCACCTATATGTGTGTTAGTTAATTATGCATGTAGCTGTAACTAGTCTAGATTTGTCCGGATTGGTGCTTATAGATGGTTTGTTGCAGGAGAGAGCTGATGTGTGGTGGTCCTCATTACTTCGTACCCGGTTTGAGGATGGTGCTGTTGTGGTGGCATGGGATGAGTTCGTGAGGCTCTTTAGGGCCAAATTCATCCTAGAGCATATTCAAGACAAGATGGAGCAGGAGTTTCTCACTCTGACTCAGGGCTCCATGACCGTACTTGAGTACGAGGCCAGGTTTGCAGAATTGCTAACTATGCACCTCATATTGTTGCTGATGAGCGCAGGAAGGTGAAGAAGTTTGTGATGGGCCTTAAGCCATCACTGAGGACAAGGCTGTTGGCATTTGACCATCGTACCTTGGATGAGGCCCTTAGTGTTGCTTGTAGGCAGGAGGGAGAGATGAAGCAGTACTAGAGGAGAAGAAGGCATCTAAGAAGAGGTCTACGCCTCCATTCCAGTGGCAGGACAGGAAGAAGGCGGCGTACCAATCACCACAGCGTCCAGTGGCAGTGAGCAGTCAGCAGGCAACTTCTTGTTGGGTTGAGTGTGTATTTGAAACCTTTTAATGATGACTTTAATCATGACTATTGACATCACTCATAATTTGATTTTGATGATGACATTTTGTACATTTTGTACATATTAAAATGATGACTAATTGAACATGTTATACATTTTATACATATCACAAATGCTTAAGCAACATGTTTTTGATGTTTAATATCTCACATTTTAATGATAATATCTTGTATTAATGGTTTGCACTTTATATTTTCAGGTTTACACAAATTTGTCACAGTGGTGTCAACACAGTCCACCTGTGGTGTCGACACAATGTCCTATGGTGTTGATACAGTCCACCTGTGGCGTTGACACAGTGCCCTGTGGTGTCGACACTAGATGACTGTCCTAGAAGCATGTTCTGAAGCAGTAGCCAGTGGTGTCGACACAGTCTGTCTGTGTGTCGACACAGTCTACCTGTGGTGTCGACACAGTGCCCTGTGGTGTCGACACTAGATCACTGTCCTAGAAGCCCAGTTTGAAGACAATGCCTGTGGTGTCGACACAGTGCCCTGTGTGGTCGACACACTTCGATTGAAACTCAAAAATGGAATTTTTCTGGACACGTGGCTGCTTGGGAATCAAGGGATTTGACCTAGATTTCTGTGCCCATGCACCCCAAGACACTTTATGGACATATGGGGCTATAAATACCCATGATTTTCTACCCTAAAGGCAAGAGAGCCCATACACTTCCAGAAGAAGCTTTTTGGCGGCCAAAAGGGGCTTTCCAGATCTGGCTCCATCTCCAGAAGGTGTAGGCCATCCTTTCAAGAGGAAGGATGTGGGAATCAAGGGGAATCTCTAGAGAGAAGGTTGTTGTGCTAGGAAAGGGAGCAGATCCAACTGAAGAGCAGCAGTAGAAGAGGGATTTCTGGCATTTCAGATGCCATCAAAGCAGAGTATCGCCAACTAAGGAGAATCTCCACCGAATTCCATCAAGGCTCCTCAATTTAAGCGTCTGCAAGACCTCTTCACCGAAGAACATCCAATTCATACTTCTTTCACCTAATTCTTGGAGTGTTCTCTTATTTCTTGTGAGATCTGTACATGAAGTTCTGTACAATTTCTGAGTTTATTGAGTCTGTGAATCAGATCATTGCTAGAGGATCTGATTTCTTAGTGTTTGATCTAGCTTTTGTATTGTGAGCCGTCGAGCTCTGTTTGTGAGTCGTCGCACTCACTCACTGTTGGTTTGAGCCGTCGTGCTCCGGTTGTTGTTTGAGCCGTCGTGCTCAGTTTGTGAGTCGTTGAACTCAAGGTTGGTGTTCAGCCGTCGTGCTTAAGGGTGTTTGGAGTCGTCGTGCTCCGGTGTGAGTTGTACTCTTTTGAGTAGTGGAGCCTCACTGTGTGAGGGGTGGATGTAGGAATCACTCGTGTGATTTCCGAACCACCTAAAAATCCTTTGTGCAATGGTTTGATCTGCTTGTTTGCGCTAGATGCTTGCATAGGATTTCGCTTTCACACTAAGTGTTTAATTGCTTCACACATCATCTACACACATGCACACTTCAGATCAGTAAATTGTTGTTTGAATTGATATCTGATTCGTAGTAATTTTGAATTGCTTAAGCTTCCACAGTAATTGGTGTCAGATCTATTCAACCCCCTTCTAGATCTGATCCATCCACCTATTCGATCTTACAATTGGTATAAGAGCGGGTTAATCACTCTAATTGTTAGATCTAATTCTTATTACATTGATTCTCTGTGATTAGATCTAATAGTCTTTTGAGTTTTGGTATAATGGCAAATTGCTTTAATCTACATGAATTTCCTGTTATAATTTCAGAGAAATCCCCAAGCTCATTTTCATTGGATTTTCAGAGGACTCACAAAGACAAAGGGCAAAAGAAATTCACAAGTACTTAATGGCAAAGAAGAGCTTTAATGAATCCAGAAAATCAACAGTCCAAAAGACTTTGGCTCACAGCACATTCCCGAGCTCAGAGCATTCTTCATCCTCTTCAGAACACAAGAGTTCAAATGGGTCTACAAGGTCAGGTAAATCAATTCCAGACCCATTTATGTATTCTAATTCTGATTCTGATGCAGATGAAAGCATGTCTTATGCTGAATTGATTGAATTCTGTGAGAAGATACAAAATCTTAATGCAAAGCTGAACACTAAGAATAAAGATTTGAAAAAGACTTTAAAACATTGTCATAAAGAAAGTGAAAATTTGAAATATATACTGAATTGCTCCAGAACATGATAAAGATCTTCAGAAGAAAATGAGAATTTGAAAATGAAGTTCAGAACTGAATTTGAAAAAGAAAGTTTGAAAGATAAAATCAAAATTTGTGAAAACAAGTTGTCCAAGTTGAAAGAAAATCATGATCAGTTGGAATATGAAAATCTTGATTTGAAAGATGAAAATGAAAATTGATTGATCTCAATGAAAACTTCAAATTTGATAATGATCAATTAAACAAACAGATTTCAACATGGCTCATGATCATCAAAAAATGAAAGATGCAAACAACTTGTTGAAGAAAATAGTCATCTAAAAAGGAAGATTGAATGCTTGTTGCATGACAAACCATTGGACAATGACTGTAGCAATTTAAGTAATAAAATTGCCGATTTGGAAAAACAAATTGCTCAATTTGAAAATGAAAAGAACAAGAAGAAAAATGGTTTGGATGTCATGCTAAATAAACTTCAAATTTTAGAAAAAGAAGTTGTTGCATTAAAAGCAGAAAAACAGAAGTTTCAAGATGAATTGAAGAATACTACAAACACAAGTCTTGCTTCTATAAAAAATAAGGAAAATGAAAAAGTAATATTTGTTAAAGCTGCTGCAAACCGAACTTTGATATCTCTAATGAAAAATCAGTGAAAGTTCATGTTCAAAAAAATATTCAAAAACAAATGAGAAAAATGGCAAAAAGCTGCAAAGAGAAGAATCTTGTTTATGTGAAAAATAAGAAAATTGAAACAGAAAAAAAACGGAACAATTTAGACAGAAAAAGAAAGTTCAATATTCACATCATGCTAAGAGCCACCAAAAGGCACCTCCTTCTCCTCATGGTAAGCCTCCTCACATGAAAAGGATATTCCAGCAAATGGATACATGCCAAGGTAAGTACTAGGTAAGAAATGATCTCATTTGCTTTAATTGTAATAAACCTGGTCATTTAGCCAATTTTGTTGGAATAGAGATCAACATTTCCATAAATATGCCAAATCAGTCCAGTGCTTCACATGTCATAAATTTGAGCATACTTCTAGGGAATGTTGGCATTGAATTGATAATCTTGTGCATGCTTCCATGTTTCATGCTAATGTATATAAGAATAAAGATCATGTTCATGCTGAAAACACTCAGAATTCCATGTACATGAAAATAGAATTGTTGCACAAAAGATTCTTCTGAATTCCATGTTAAAAATCTCAATGATAAAAATCTGAAAAATAGAAAATAAATTGTTCAGTATGATAGTGGTGCATTCTATACCAATAACTCTAAGATTAGAAACCAAGATTCTTGTGTTTCTAGTCTTCAGAAAAATGCACTCAATATAAAATCCTATTGGATTCAAAAATTGTTGTTGCAGATTCATGGAAGATCCTTAGGACCCAAACAAGTTTGGGTTCTGAAATGTGCTGCTTGAATGCTGGATGCAAGGATCCTTGTAGTCAATTTCAAGATGAAGGCTTCATGACTAAGGCTACAAGGAAAGTAAGTGAAGAGAATGAAAGAAAATGAAAATCTCACCAGGTAAATACTTCTGAGAGATTCCCTGCTAAATAAAAACTGAAACCAATTAGGACTCTTATGTAAAGATCAATTGGTATATCAAATGGTGAACTGTGGAAGGACAAGTCAGGCTTGTCTGGAAACTATCATTATGTGTGAAGAATAACCTCTATAAGTACCACATGATCTTCCTTGTAAGAGTCATTAATTAAAAAAAAACAAAAAAAATTTATTGATTGAAACATGACTGCTTGTTTATTTCATTTCTTCAATGATGATTTTTGCTTGAATTACTTACAAAAGTTTTCACATCATGCACATGTAACTAAGAATCATGATTTTGTTGAAAATGCTCAGAAACTCCATGTGAATATAAATTGAAACATTTCATAAAAAAAAACATAGATGCATTAAACAAAGAATAATTGTGTTATGGAACTAATGTTGCTCATAGTTCCATTAATGACAAAAGTGCATCTATACTAAAAAGAAAATTATCTTGGATTCAAAAAGGTTCATTGCTGCATCTAACTCTTGCTCCACTGTAGGACCCAAGAAGGTCGGGTCTAAGGCCAACTTGATCAGCAAGTAGCCATACCTTTCCATCTGAAATCAGACAATGGCTATGCAAGACAAGAAAATTGGAAACCACTGTTGAACCACTTTGTGGTATCCTTATATTTGGGTGATAACAAAACTTATGATGATTTCATATATATCCTTGTTGATTAATACTTTGAATATTTTGTTTCATCTGAGTCGCATCAATCTCATAGCAAAATGCTAAGTCTCTCATTGATACATATGGCGCACTAAAATGATAAAATTGATGTTTAATCAATATACATCAATTTCAGTTTAAGTGCCAATTAATAAGCGCTACATCGATTTAGTTTTTAATTGATTTATAAGCGCTATACAGATTTCTTTAGAAGCCATAACGATTCTTAAGTGACCGCAACGATTTGATAAGAAATCGGTCTCATAACGATTTCTTAAGTGACCGCAACGATTTGCTAAGAAGTCGGTCTTATAACGGTTCACTTTATGGCATAACGATTTGTAAGAAATCGATCTCAGAACGATTCCTTTTATAACCATAACGATTCGATAAGGCTCATAATGATTTGATAAGTGAGCGCAACGATTTGCTCTCACATCGATTTGCCTTTCATAACGATTTCTTTAGAGATCACATCGATTTCTTCAGGTGATCACAATGATTTGCTTGCATAACGATTTCATAAGTGATCACATCGACTTGTTCATAAACTTGCATCGATTTACTTGTAAATGAACAACGATTGTATAAGTCATATTCACATCGATTTCTCTTATGATTTAAAGTATTTCTTGGCACCTAAATAAAAAGTCAAATATCTTCTGACAAAAAGCTGCATGCGTAACTTCTCAGTCTGTCAGAAAAAGATATGACTTTTCAGTTTTAGCATGTTAAGAGAAGCACAGTTGCATGCACAGTTTCTCATGTAAAAACACTCTTTTATGCTAACACTTTCTTCCATGCTCACAGACCTCAAAGACCACAAGAGTGATCAAGACAAGAGATGAGCAATGGGTTAAACTCCAACGGATCTCTTCAAAGGATCCTTTTCAAAAGCCTCTCATATAAAAGATGGAGCATTGCTGAAGAAAATATACAGAGCCTTCCTGAAAATCCTTCAAGGAGTGTACAACTGTGAGAAGAACCTTAACGCCACATACACTCAAAGCAAGAGAGAAAGAGCTCGAGCCAAAATCTGCAGAAGCTTTCAAGCAGAAGTCTTTATCTCCTTCAAGCCTTCTTCTCTTCCATTCTCCCTGTGCTCATTATAATCTTGGGGGAGAGTCTGTGACTGTGAGCTAAGTCCTGAGTATCTTGTATAGCTCTCAGTCTGATCTTTCTTTTCTAGAAAGATTTCTGTCCAGCTGTAGGACTGTATACAGTGTGTAACCTAGCTAGAGGTTAGTGTCTAGCAGAACCTTGTTGGGTTTGTACCAACAGGACCTAGCTGGGGGTTTAAGTCTAGCAGAACCGCTGGGGTTTGTTCCAGGAGGTTTACTTCTGAACCTGTAAAATAAGTAGGTTTGCTTCTGAGCCTAGAAAGAAGTGGGCTGCCTTCTTGCCCAGGAAAGAGAAGAAGACTTGTGGGGTATCCAGGGTGTTGTATTTCCTTGAGGGGGACTGTACCTTCGGTTAGTGAAATCCCAAGAGGTTGCTTGGGGACTGGACGTAGGACTTCCATGTGGGAAGGACCGAACCAGGATAATCTCCTGTGTCCTTTGTGTGATTGTTTATTTGCTTCCGCACTGCACTCTTTATCACACTAACACTAACCAAACTTTCAAGTGTTAATTTTTCCTGTGTGCTTAAGTTTCCTTTGCTGCAGAAAATCAGAAAAACCTATTCACCCCCCCCCCCCCCCCTCTAGGTTAAGTTGCTGCCGTACCAACAAGTGGACCAACAACCACAGGTAAAATCCAAATGAAGACTATTCAGGTAAAACCTCATATCATTTCCAGATTGAACTGCTTAAGTTAAAGAAAATTCTTAGAGTCTTATCTGAATAATGAAGAGTGTGTTTTGATGTTGCTCCCAACAATACTTTGTGTCATAACAATTAGAATCATGTTTGTATTATCATGCTTGCCCCATGATTCTGTGTGCATATCAACTGCTTTGACTTTTTAGTATATCAAATGATGACATGTG
Organism: Colocasia esculenta; assembly: GCA_014218235.1. NCBI lineage: Eukaryota > Viridiplantae > Streptophyta > Magnoliopsida > Alismatales > Araceae > Colocasia > Colocasia esculenta. Next base: position 70,747,653 of record CM024756.1, read on the forward strand.
GAAAAACAAGTTATGCTTGTTTGGAAGCTATCATTATGCGTGAGTAAAATACTCCGCCAAGTACCAAAAGTCATGTTATGCTTAAAGTTAATTGTGTGCATAATCATGTGTGAATTGCTTGCTAGCTTTTTCATTCCATGCACATATTAAGGGGGAGTAAATTTGAAAAAGTGCAAAAATGTTCTTGAAAATATAATGAATTTCATGCTAAAACTAAAGAATAATTGACCTTTTTGCAATGACTATGTGGTATATCAAATTGTGAAATGTGAAAGGACAAGTTAGGCTTGTCTGGAACCTCTCATCATGCGTGAGAAAATTCTCCGCCAAGTATCAATAGTCTTTTTCCTGCATAAAAGGTCATCAAGAAAAAATGAAAATCTCAAAAACTTTATTTTAAGTCTTTGAAACAATTTTGAGTTTTTGAAAAACTTTTCTCCTTCAATAATTACCTGTTGATATATGCTTGATCATGTTCATACTCTTTCTGTGCAAGCTGCTTGGAATGAACATATCTGAATTGCTTAAATGATCATTTCATATCATGCATATCTTATGGGGGAGTGAGTCAAAGAATCTTTGAGTGAAATGCTGGAGAAATATTCTTTCATATCTGATTTATTAACAACTCCCATTCAGTTTGTTGACAATATTATTGCAAATAATTTCTCACTCTCACATTGCATTGGCATTCTTGGTATATCAAATGGTGATTTGAAGAAAGACAAGTCAGGCTTGTCTGGACACTTTCACTATGCGTGAGTATTGTCTCCGCCAAGTATCAAGAGTCTTGTATGCAATTGTTGAGGGGGAGTCCTTGTCTTTCAATAAAACATTCTTGTTCATTCTATTTTCACTTCATTCCATTCCTATTTCTTCAATAATCTCATGTTCGCCTTGTGAGGGCGAGATACATGCAAACTCATCAGAATGTTTGAGTCATTGTGCTATTTTCTTATGACAGAATTAAGACATTGAAACTAAACTCCTTGTGCATTTAGTTTAATTTCAAAATTCATTATCATTTCAAGGTTAAGCAATCTTAATACTGAATGTCTTTAAAATGACTTGTAAAACACTTGTAGGCACATGAGTGACTTTACTATTTAACATGTGTATGTTTAAGCTTCATTTTTTTACCACGTGTTAAGAATAATTTTTCTAAATTCGTAGTCATGACTTTTTTGGTCAAAGCAAACATATTCCTGCCAAACATCAAAGAAAATGATTAACAATCTGGAAAGATACAAACAGAGCAATGCAAATTATTGAAAAACTGAGTAACCGGGCCATTTCACCTAAAAAGTGATTTGTTTGCGTGTCAAAAAGTGGAAATCAATGTTTTCAACTCTGTATAAGATAATGAAAGTTAAAACACTGAGTAATCAGGAGGTCTTGCATCTAATCAATGTGATCTCTTGCACTGAAAAGTGAGATTTAACTAAGTTATTCTTGTATTCTTTCCCAGTTAAAAATGAAAGAAATCAAATTGACAGGATGGAAAAGCTTAAGACCTTAATAAAGTTCATGTATACTGAGTTTAGACCTATTTTCTACATTGTGTTAAAATTAAAGCTCCTAACATCCTTGTTAAATACTTCTGATCACTCATATAGGTCACTTTTCTTCACATTTACATCAGTATTTTAACTACATTCAGATCACTATATCTTGCAATACCTTGTGTTGAGTGTGTCTATGTGGATTAAACATTGTTGCACAATACCAACACACAATAACTTCTCTCATATGTCAATATCACTTTGCCTCATTTATTTTGATCATTTCTGACCATTCATTTCCAGCATTTCATTTCTTGATCTCCTACAATCTTTGTTTCTCTATCTTATCTATCTTTTTGATGCTGTCAAAAAGGGGGAGAAAGTTCTTTAAAGGGGAGAAAGTTTCTTATGGGAAAAGTTGTTCAAAGGGTGAATATTGTCAAGGGGAGTTATTACAGTCAAGGGAGTCAGGCTATTGGGAATTGTGCATATATTTTGTCATCATCAAAAAGGGGGAGAACGTTGGGTTAGTGGTTTATTTGAAACCTTTTAATGATGACTTTAATCATGACTATTGACATCACTCATAATTTGATTTTGATGATGACATTTTGTACATATTAAAATGATGGCTAATTGAACATGTTTATACATTTTATACACATCACAACAATGCTTAAGCAACATGTTTTTGATGTTTAATATCTCACATTTTAATGATAAATCTTGTATTAAGGTTTACACTTTATATTTTCAGGTTTACACAAATTTGTCACAGTGGTGTCACACAGTCCACCTGTGGTCGACACAATGTCCTGTGGTGTTGACACAGTCCACCTACGGTGTCGACACAGTGCCCTGTGGGGTCGACACAGTGCCCTGTGGTGTCGACACAAGATGAATGTCCCAAAAGCATGTTCTGAAGTAGTAGCCGTGGTGTCGACACAGTCTTCCTGTGTGTCGCACAACCTGCCTGTGGTGTCGACACTAGATCACTGTCCCAGAAGCCCAGTTTGAAGTCAATGCATGTGATGTCACACAGTGCCTTGTGGTGTCGACACACTTCGACTGAACCTCAAAACGTGAATTTTTTTGGACACGTGGCTGCTTGGGAATCAAGAGATTTGACCTAGATTTCTGTGCCCATGCACCCCAAGGCACTTTATGGACATATGGGGCTATAAATACCCATGATTCTCCTACCCCAAAGGCAGAGAGCCCATACACTTCCAGAAGAAGCTTTTTGGCGGCAAAAAGGGCTTTCCAGATCTGGCTCCATCTCCAGAAGCTGCAGCCATCCTTTCAAGAGGAAGGACGTGGGAATCAAGGGGAATCTCTGGAGAGAAGGTTGCTGTGCTAGGAAAGGGAGCAGATCCAACTGAAGAGCAGCAGTAGAAGAGGGATTTCTGGCATTTCAGATGCCATCAAAGCAGAGTATCGCCAATTGAGGAGAATCTCCACCGAATTCCATCAAGGCTCCTCAATTCAAGCGTCTGCAAGACCTCTTCACCGAAGAACATCCATTTCATACTTCTTTCACCTAATTCTTGAGTGTTCATCTTATTTCTTCTTGTGAGATCTGTACATGAAGTTCTGTACAGATTTCTGAGTTTATGAGTCTGTGAATCAGATCATTGCTAGAGGATCTGATTTCTTTCGTGTTTGATCTAGCTTTTGTATTGTGAGCCATCGAGCTCTGGATTGTGAGTCGTCACACTCACTGTGTGGTTTGAGCCGTCGTGCTCAATTTGGAGTCGTCGTGCTCCGGTTGTTGTTTGAGCCATCGTGCTCAGTTTGTGAGTCGTTGAACTGAAGGTTGTGTGTTGAGCCGTCGTGCTCAAGGGTGTTGGAGTAGTCGTGCTCCGGTGTGAGTTGTACTCTTTTGAGTAGTGGATCCTCACTGTGTGAGGGGTGGATGTAGGAATCACTGGTGTGATTCCGAACCACCTAAAAATCCTTTGTGCAATGGTTTGATCTGCTTGTTTGCGCTAGATGCTTGCATAGGATTTCGCTTTCACACTAAGTGTTTAATTGCTTCACACATCATCTACACACATCCCCACTTCAGATCAGTAAATTGTTTGTTTGAATTGATCTGTGATTCGAAGTAATTTTGAATTGCTTATGCTTCCGCAGTAATTGTTGTCAGATCTATTCAACCCCCCCTCTAGATCTGATCCATCACCTATCGATCTTACACTTCTCAGCACTCCCCTGGTAGTAGGCCCAGCGGCAAGAAGGAATGCCCTCCACTGTGGAAGAGCACATGGTGGTACCGAGTGCTGGAAGATGGCGGGAAGTGCTTAAAGTGCAGGAGTAGCGAGCATCAGATCCGGATTGTCCCAGTTTCAGCAGGGAGTCCAACGAGCAGCACCATCCCCAGCAGCGACAGCAGCAGCAACGCCAGCTACAGGAAGACCAGAAGGCCTCGAGCCCAAGCTCGAGTGTTTGCCTTAGCGTGAGAGGACGCAGAGCAGGCGGAGCCCGTCACCGAAGGTACGTTCTTTTCATGGGTGTGCACGCTCGGGTTTATTTGATACGGGTGCCACTCACTCATTCTTTTCAAGCGATTTGCTAGGCAGTTAGCTGTAGAGTCAGGATTAGAGGCTGAGGAGTTAGAGGTCCCTTTTTTTTTCAATATAGCCGAACCAAAGGTAGGTAGGGGCGGCCTCACATAGTGAAGGGCCGCTACATGCCCCAAGCGGCTGGTAGGTGTAGCCCCCCGGAATTTTAGTTATATAAAAAATTCAAATAATGGAAATAAAATTTCCATGATATCCAAGTATGTAAAACATACTCATCATTATCGTACGTGCTATAACAAGTCGGAAAATCGTTAACACGGAATATACGCGCAACCAAAATTTAATAAAAGTGTTGGAAAGACTCCCAACATTATATATTAATGACCCAATCTCTTAATTGGGCCATGGACCACACATGACCCAAAAATCAAAGGAAGCTAGAAAATGCATGGAAATTCGTAACTCTAAATAGGCTGAAATTAGAAAGGGGCAATTTGATTGAATTGGGATGCAATCAAGCATTCTTGGCAACCCAATTCGTGCCTAACTATGGTGGGTGATTTCCTAAGCCACACACACTCAAAGAGGAAGAAACCCTCTCTTAATTGGAAACTAACAATGCCAAAACCGCAACCCAGCTTTCCTAGTTACACCATGGTTGCTTAAATACTCTTCACCAAACCTAGGGACGTTTTTAGAACTTGCTGGGGTTTGTGAGGAGAAGTTCTTGTGGATCGACCACAAGAAGCCCATCTTCTTCCCCATTCGTCTGCTGCAACCTGCACAAACCATCATCTTGGTGTCGAGCTAAGGTGAGGCAAACCTAAACCAAACCTTGCAAGGCTTATACCCCTGGAAAGAGGTCAAGTCTACATTCTAACCCAGTAGAATTTCCAAATTCCATGCAGTATACACGGAGCAGTAAGAGTTTTCCTCCAAGTGGTCTGAACACGGTTTTCTGGAAAAATGGGACATCTTCAACCCAGAAGGTAGGTTTTCCTTGGGCTAAACCTTAACATATACTATACTAATGTGTAGAGCATCAAGTTAACTTTCATTTCCCACTGGTTTCATCGAATTTCATTGAGTAGATTTTGAACTATTCGTAGTTTTCCCTAAGTCTCGCACCAGTTAGGTTTTTTTCCCATTCTTCATATCATTCCCATGACTAAAGACTGAATTAGACTAAACTTCCTTCACTAAAGTTTTTCTAATTTAAGTCACGATCATCTTTTGTGTTGGACGTTTTGTCCAAATCTATGGTTAGAGAGTTATAGGCATGGGAAGAGAGTCACTACTGCATGATACTGTGATTTCGGACTACACTTGACTTTTTGTTCTTCATATGTTTCTCATGATTCGAGACTGAGTTAGATCAAACTCCCAACATCAAAGTTCTTCTAATTGTTGCCCTCATCTCTTTCATGTTGAATGGTTTTGTCAAAAATTCATACTTAGAGAGGTATAAGATGGGTAAGTGATCTCTGCATGAGACATGTTTTCGGGTTACCCCTGACCTATAGTTTTTGTTCTGGAAGGGCACTAGTGTCGACACTACTTGGACTAGTGTCGACACCCTGTCCCAAACCAGCCCAGAAGGTGTTCTGGGAAGGTCTTTAGTGTCGACACCACCTGATCTAGTGTCGACACCCTGTCCCAGATTGACCCAGAAAGTTCTGGGAACTGTCTCTAGTGTCGACACTACCTGATCTAGTGTCGACACACTGTCCCATGTTGGCCAGAAGGTTTTCTGGAACCTGTCTCTAGTGTCGACACTACCTGACCCTGTGTCGACACTACTTGATCATTTTGCCCTGTATTTGAAGCATTGTGTTGACACCACCTGATCTAGTGTCGACACTACTTGACCAGTTTTCATTATTTTGCCTTGTGTTTGAAGCATGGTGTCGACACCAGTATGGGTTGTGTTGACACTACCTTTGCAAAATATTGCATGTCTTGGGTCTGTTCATTACGTAATGTCTATTTAATGGCTTAAAAGTGTTCAACCCATTGAAAAATCCTTAATTACATGAATATTATTCTAATTACTTTCTTATGAAATGATCATACATGAACTTGTGATTTACTCTTGTTACCATTCTAGCTTGATTTAAATGATGAATATTATCTAAAAATCTTGTAACCCCACATGTAGGTAAATGCATTGTTCACTGCATGCCATCATGTTAGTGTTTTCCGAGAGTTTGAGACTGACAGATTGTGAATTGACACGCGTACATCCCTACACACTTTACATCAAGGCGTGCACTTCCTTTCTCTTCTTGTTCACGTGAGCATGAATTACAATAGACTAAAACCATTAATGTAAAGATTGAACTAAATTATAAATCGTACCGTTCAGCTGCCGAATTTATCTCTTGACCATTGTCCTCATGGAATTATTTTCAATTTAATTGTTTATTTCTTCCTATCATCATCATGAACATGACATACACATGCTTACTTATTGAAACTCTCATTGGCCATTATTTATGACTATGGGTATCTACATTTAAATATTACATGAGATGGCTGACAGGCACGACGTGTGTCCAAGGGCTCCAGTCTAGCCCTAATGACGGCGAGTCATAAATATACTGTTAACCATGGGTATAATGATTACTGGCGTTGCATCTGCGCTGGAGTACTTTCTTTCTTGTTGAATGTTAGATACTAACCACATACATGTGACCTGTGTGCATTCTTGGGGATCTTTCCTTGGTGTACTTAGTGTCTACGTGCCTGATTAGTATTACTTATCGTGCTTGTGCAATCTTGCTTGCTTGCTTACGTGATATGGCCATCCTGCATTTATTGCAACTAGTGATATCTTGCGTTCCTTGTAAACTATTGACATCAAGTGAAATCTTGTGTGCTTGTACAAGTGATCTATTGCTAGTTCTCTCTTGTTATATCATTCCAGATCTTATTCTATCATGATCACTCTATCTAGGTTGTTTCATGCATCATGTTTTAAAACGTTTTTTTCGTACATGCATATCGTGCTTACCTAGCTCTAAAATGTTAATACTTTATCATTGCCCTCACATTGAGATATAATCCTACTGGGCTAGTTTGCTCATCCCCTACCTTTTCCCAATCTAGCTGACTATGAAGTTCAAGAGGAAGAGCAAGTCGAGGATGGGAATGCGTCCGAGTGATGAGCGTCCCCCATTATGAGTCTAGTTATAGTAGTTTATTTTTAGAGTAGAACATGTAGTGGAAGTGATGGTAAATGTACTTTGGTTTTTATTGAGTCTCATCTTGTACTAGTTTTTCATTTTGATTAAATGAGTTGAGGTCTGATTACTTTCCTTTGAGTTCAACATTTGGGCCTATTATGATGTTGTGTTGATACACATTTAGTGCGTGCTAGCTAGAGGCTTATTTGCCGACTGTTCACGTCTCGGATATCGACTTTGAATCCTTCGAACTAATATCCTCTGTGTAATTCTCCGACGTGACAGTTAAGTGGTATCAGAGCCTAGGAATACCAAATAGGATATGTCTCAGGAATAGAGATACCTATGGAACCTAGGTCATGGAAATTTAAATAGTACCTGGTGAGAATGGGTAGACTGGGAATTGTTAGGAATAATTAAACACCCCTACCCATTGACTCTTATAATGTATCTAAAGACATTAATTGGTTTCCATCCTTTTCTAAGGAACCCTCATAACTCTCTCAATTCACTGCAATGGCTCGCAACCAGTGGCAAGCTATGCAAGACACTGTGGCTAGACTTACGCAGGCCCTGCAAAATGTAGTTCAGGCTGAAATCAGGCTGCAGCTGCAAGGAACAGAGCCGGTGATCTGCACTGGAATTTTAGGAGTTTAACCCTCCTCGTTTCTCTGGATCCCCTGATCCGACGAGGCAGAGAATTGGCAAGAGAAGATGGAAAGGATTTTCCAGGTGATGCAATGCACTAATAGAGAGAGTGGTACTGGCCACTTTCCTATTTACTAAAGATGCTCGAGCATGTGGAAGGCCACCTCGGCCCACCTGCCAAACGTAGCTGAACTAGAGTGGGCCGATTCCTGGAGATATTCCGGGGAAAGTATTTCTTTGAGAACGTGAAGGAGAGAAGGCAGTAGAGTTTGCTGCACTAAACAAAAGAGCATGTCGTGGCTGAGTATGAAGCTCAGTTCGCTCGCCTGGCGGAGTATGCCCCACATCTTGTGGGCACAGAAAGGTTGAAGGCCAACTGTTTCATGGATGGACTCAGACCCATGTTCATTGAAAGGCTCGGACCACACAACATTCAAACTTACACTGAAATGGTCCAAAGAGCTCAACTTGTAGAAGACACCATGGCCAAAGTAGAGGGCATGAGGGGCAAGGACAACTCTATGCCGTCTTTTGTCAAGAAGGGAGCACCTAATACTGCTCCAACGTTTCGTAGCAACAATAACAAATTTAAAACAACAACAAGAGGCCAATGCTGGAAGAGATGCTGCGGGAGACAAAGAATCAAAATGGAAGGTAGGTAGTTGGCTGAGAACTGCAAATTCTGCGATAAACCAGGACACCGAGCTGAGGAATGCTGGAAGAAGCTTGGGGCATGCTTGAGATGTGGTGGTCATGACCACCGTATTCCTGACTGTCCATGATGAAGGACCAACCAGGTAGAGCTCAGAATACACCACGACGTTAGGGACGCCTTAATGCTGTCATAGAAGCTGACCTACCCGAGGAAGGGGGTATGGTGGAAGGTACCATTTCCATACACTCTCAACCTGCTTTTGTGCTTATTGATACTAGAGCTGCATATTCATTTATTTCCACCACATTTGCTGCAACTCTACCTGTCCAACCTGTACCCTTGAAATCCAAGTTTACTGTAGCCTCTCCACTTGGCTCAGAATCTAAACTTACCCACTACTTTCCAAAATGTGAAACTATAGTAGGAGGACACAATCTCCCTGCTGATCTTATATGTCTAGACATGAAGGGCTATGATGCCATATTAGGTGTCGATTGGCTGATCGAATATGATGCTGATGTAATTTGTCGTCATAGGTTGGTCACTTTTAGAAGTCCAATTTTCCAACCTTTTCCCTACTTGGGAATCGCTATCATAAACACCTCATCCTGATATCATCCCTAAAAGCTTCTAAGCTAATCAACCATGGTTGTGATGCTTTCCTAGTTTCGGTCAGGGTGACTGAAAAGAAGAAACCAAATCTAGAAGACATCCCCATAGCTAGAGACTACCCAGATGTCTTTCCAGAAGAATTACCCGGAATACCACCTGAACGGGAAGTAAACTTCACCATCGAGCTACTCCCTGGGGCAGCCCCTGTTTCAAAGCTCCATACCGCATGTCCCCATTGAATTGCAGGAGTTAAAAAGGCAGATCCAAGAATTGTTAGATCAAGGGTTCATCAGGCCTAGCACATCCCCCTGGGAGCACCTGTATTATTCGTCAGGAAGAAGGACGGATCAATGAGGCTTTGCATTGACTACCGTCAGTTGAACCAGTTGACAATAAAGAACAAGTATCCACTGCCCCGCATCGATGAACTGTTTGATCAGATCTCTGGCGCACAATATTTCTCCAAGATAGATCTAAGGTCGGGCTACCACCAACTGAGAATAAAGGAAAGGATATTCACAAGTCTGCATTCTGGAGTAGATATGGTCACTATGAGTTCGTGGTCATGCCGTTCGGATTGACCAATGCTGCTCCAGCGGCTTTCATGCAACTTATGACAATATTTATCGGCCATACTTGGACCAATTTATAGTGGTGTTCATTGATGACATCCTTATTTACTCCAATCCAAGAAGACATGAAGAACACTTGAAGATTGCTATGCAAGTGCTGAGAGACAATCAACTCTATGCCAAACTTAGTAATGTGAATTCTGGATGGAAGAGGTGTCTTTCCTTGGCCACATCATATCCAAGGAGGAATCTCTGTAGATCCATCTAAGGTGGAGGCGGTAAAGAACTGGGAAGGCCGACAACTGTGTCGGAGATTAGCTTCCTGGGTTAGCAGGGTACTATCGCCGCTTTATTAAAGATTTTCAAAGTAGCTGTACCATTGACCAGGCTTACCAGGAAGGAAAATCCATATGCATGGACTGAGGAATGTGAAAGTTTTCCGGGCATTGAAAGAGCACCTCACCTCAGCACCTGTGCTCGCACTACCAGTCACTGGGGGTAGTTTTGAAGTGTACACTGATGCATCCGGGATCGGCTTAGGCTGCGTGCTGATGCAGAAGGGAAGGTTATATGCTACGCATCCAGACAATTAAAGACACGAAGACAATTATCCTGTACATGATCTGGAGCTAGCTGCGGTGGTCTTCGCTTTGAAGATATGGCGTCATTATCTTTATGTGAGAAATTCATTGTGTTTTCTGACCACAAAAGCTTGAAGTATCTATTTTCTCAACAGGATTTGAACATGAGACAGCGGAGGTGGCTGGAGTATCTCAAGGACTTCGACTTCTCTATTCAATATCATCCAGGAAAAGCAAATGTCGTGGCAGATGCTCTTAGCAGGAAGTTGATGGCTACCTTGTCTAGTCTCATGGTGGGTGAATGGAGATTGTTGGAAGACTTTGCCAAGTTGGATATTGATGCTGACACTAAGAAGAAGGGATGCCTGATTGCAAGTGTTAGAGTACAACCTAACCTATATGAAGACATTATAGCACTCCAAAACAATGACCCTGTACTTGTGGAGATTAGGCTAATCTAGACCATAGGCCAGATTTCTCATTAACTGAATATGGAAGACTATTGTTCCGGATCGAGTCTGTGTACCCGACCATACAGAGACAAGAAAATGATCATGGAGGAGATCACAAGACCAGGTATACCATTCATCCTGGAACTACCAAAATGTATCAAGACTTGAAAAGAAGCTTTTGGTGGCCTAATATGAAGGGGAGGTGGCTGAATATGTCGCCAAATGCCTAACCTGTCAAAAGATCAAGGCAGAACACTTGCGACCTGCAGGTAAACTTAAACCCTTAGAAATCCCGACATGGAAATGGAAGGAATAGGGATGGACTTTATTTTCGGACTACCTAAATCTAGAGGTGGATTCGATGGCATATGGGTAATAGTCGATCGCCGCCTAACCAAGTCTGCTCACTTTTTACCAATAAGAATAAGTGGTCAGTTGATGTCTTAGCTGCAATATATGTGAAGGAAATAGTCAAACTACATGGAGTACCGGTGTCTATCGTGTCGGATAGAGACCCTCAGTTCACATCCCACTTTTGGAAAGGACTGCATTATTCCTGGGGACTAAACTTAACTTCAGCACGGCTTTCCATCCACAGACTGATGGTCAGACGGAGAGAACCAATCAGGTGATTGAGGATATGCTTAGAGCTTGTGTCCTAGATTTTGGAGGTAGCTGGCATGAACACTTACCTCTTGTAGAATTCGACTACAACAATAGCTATCAGGCTAGCATTCAAATGGCACCATTTGAAGCACTTTACGGCAGGAGTTGTCGATCTCCAGTTTGCTGGTATGAAGTTGGCGAAAGGCAAGTGCTAGGACCAGAGATGATAGGGAAACCACAGAGAAGGTGAAGCTTATCAGGAAATAATGGCAGTAGCACAACAAGGCAGAAGTCATATGCAGATAAGAGAAGGAGAGACCTAGAGTTCAGGTGGGTGATCATGTATTCTTAAAAGTATCTCCAGGCCGTGGAATTAGAAGGTTTGGAATTAAGGGCAAGCTATCGCCAAGGTTCGTCGGGCCTTTCGAAATCCTCGAGAGAGTAGGCGAAGTGCATACCGTCTGGCACTACCACCCCCAGCTGGAAGGAGTACACGATGTATTCCACGTACCTATGCTGAAGAAGTACGTACGTGATCCCTACCATGTCATAGAGTATGAACTCCTGGAGTTTAACAAAGACGGACTTACAAGGAAATGCCAATTGAGATCATTGATCGTGAACTGCGCCAATAAGGAACAAGGTCATCCCACTGGTAAGAGTTAGATGGAATCAATGCCTCGAAGAAGATGACACGTGGGAGACTGAGGAAGCAATGCGCAAAGATACCCGGACCTATTCACAGTACATCTCACTTGTACAATAATTTTCTATACATGAATTTGGGGACCAATTCTCTTAGTGGGGAGGGTGTAGCACCCCGGAAATTTTAGTTATATAAAAAATTCAATAAATGGAAATAAATAATTTCCATGATATCCAAGTATGTAAAAATACATCATTCTCATTATCATACGTGCTATAACAAGTCGGAAAAACCTTAACACGGAAATACGACGCAACCAAAATTTAATAAAAGTGTTGGAAAGACTCCCAACATTATATATTAATGCCCTAATATCTTAATTGGACCAATGGACACACATGACCAAAAATCAAAGGAAGCTAGAAAATACTGGAAATTCGTAACTCTAAATAGGCTGAAATTAGAAAGGGGCAATTTGAGTTGAATTGGGATGCATCATGCATTCTTGGCAACCCAAATTCGTTCCTAACTATGGTGGGTGTTTCCTAAAACCACACACACTCAAAGAGAGGAAGAAACCCTCTCTTAATAGGAAACTAACAATGCCAAAATTGCAACCCAGCTTTCCTAGTTTATAACCATGGTTGCTTAAATACTCTTCACAAAACCTTAGGGACGAGTTTTAGAACTGCTGGGTTGTGAGGAGAAGTTCTTGTGGATCGACCACAAGAAGCCCATCTTCTTCCCTGTTCATCTGCTGCAACCTGCACAAACCATCATCTTGGTGTCGAGCTAAGGTGAGGCAAACCTAAACCAAACCTTGCAAGGCTTATACCCCTGGAAAGAGGGTCAAGTCTACGTTCTAACCCCAGCAGGATTTTCCAAATTCCATGTAGTATACACAGAGCAGTAAGAGTTTTCCTCCAAGTGGTCTGAACACAGGTTTTCTGGAAAACGGACATCTTCAACCCAGAAGGTTGGTTTTCTCGGGCAAACCTTAACATACCTATACTATGTTTAGAGCATCAAGTTAAATTTCATTTCCCACTGGTTTCATCGAATTTCATTGAGTAGATTTTGAACTTATTCGTAGTTTTCCCTAAGTCTCGCGCACAGTTAGGGTTTTTCCCCGTTCTTCAAATCATGCCCTGATTAAGACTGAATTAGACTAAACTTCCTTCACAAAAGTTTTTTGAATTTAAGTCACGATCATCTTTTATTTGTACATTTTGTCCAAAAGTCTTTGGTTAGAGAGTTATAGGTGTGGGAAGAGAGTCACTGCATGATCTGTGATTTTGGGCTACACTTGACTTTTTGTTCTTCATATGTTTCTCGGGATTCGAGACTGAATTAGATCAAACTCCCAACATCAAAGTTCTTCTACTAGTTTCCCTAGTCATCTTTTGTGTTGAACATTTTATCTAAATGTCAATAGTTAGAGAGTTATAAGATGGGTAGTAAATCATTGCATGAGACATGTTTTCGGGTTACCCCTAACCTATAGCTTTTATTCTGGAAGGGCACTAGTGTCGACACTACTTGGACTAGTGTCGACACCCTGTCCCAAACCAGCCCAGAAGGTGTTCTGGGAAGGTCTCTAGTGTCGACACCACCTGATCTAGTGTCGACACCCTGTCCCAGATTGACCCAGAAAGTTCTAGGAGCTGTCTCTAGTGTCGACACTACCTGATCTAGTGTCGACACACTGTCCCATGTTGGCCAGAAGGTTTTCTGGAACCTGTCTCTAGTGTCAACACTACCTGACCCTGTGTCGACACTACTTGATCATTTTGCCCTGTATTTGAAGCATTGTGTCGACACCACCTGATCTAGTGTCGACACTACTTCCCATTTTTCATTATTTTGCCTGTGTTTGAAGCATGGTGTCGACACCAGTATGGGTTGTGTCGACACTACCTTAGCAAATATTGCATGTCTTGGTTCTGTTCATTACATAATGTCTATTTAATGGCTTAAAAGTGTTCAACCCATTGAAAAATCCTTAATTACATGAATATTATTCTAATTGCTTTCTTAATTAAATGATCATACATGAACTTGTGATTTACTCTTGTTACCATTCTAGCTTGATTTAAATGATGAATATTATCTTAAAATCTTGTAACCCACATGTAGGTAAATGCATTGTTCACTGCATGCCATCATCTTAAGTGTTTTCCGAGAGTTTGAGACCGATAGATTGTGAATTGACACACGTACATCCCTACACACTTTACATCAAGGGCGTGCACTTCCTTTCTCTTCTTGTTCACGTGAGCATGAATTACAATAGACTAAAACCATTAATGTAAAGATTGAACTAAATTATAAATCGTACCTGTGACGGAATGCCTCGGCCAAGTCCGTTAAACCAATAACGTACTTGATCCGAGTCCGCCTCCCGCGAACGGGCCGAAGCCTCGCAAGGGATACCAACCACAGTCCGTGTAAACATAAAGGAACCTCACCTTTATATATACATATTTCACAAGTTACATAGCCATATTTCTACAAAACTGAAAAGAAGTACAAGAGCCTGGGGCATACCCGAGGTACAACTGAAGAAAATAAACAAACTAGCTACACTACACTGCTGGACTGTTTACTCACAGCTGGAGGTACTGACCCTGCACCGCTACGGCGCGGCTCGGAACTGGACGACGTCGTGAAACGTCCTCCTCACTCTCACCTGTGGGGGTAGGTGAGCCCTCGCTAGTCACTGCACTGGCTCAGTAGGGAACTCCCCCAAAACCGAGCAAACCAAAACCACAGGTACAAAAGCAGTAAATAGTACCAACAATTATAGAACAGCTAAGCAGGATATAAAAGCTATAAAAGTACTCACCGTCTGCCGACTACGAGAAACAACTTTAATAATTAAATGCTAAACCAGTACAGGTGCACAAGCTAAAGTAGAGACAGCCAAACACGAGCCACGTGAACTGGTTCGCGACACCAGAAACTGACTCGGACAAGCTAACACAGGTCTACCTCTCAGTCTCGCATCACGGACGAAAGGTCTAGCTGCCGCTCCACGTGAAAAGGTCAAGCAACTATGGAGACCACCAAACCACCACCACCTGCGGACCACACGGTCACAGGCCCATGCCTGACACCTCTGGAGACCCTGGCCTGGGCCCTCTAGAGTGAGGCACTGAAAAGGACTACTACTGGGACCAGTGTCGACTACTGGTGTCCGTACCCCCAACTACGAGCGCGCTACAAGTGACTAAAGATAAACACAAGTGTTACTGTCCCACTGTCGTCTTTCCCTCAGCCGGACGTACAACTCAAGCAAGGAGTAAGGGTGTCCAGGTCAGACGACACAGACCCCGACTGTACAACACAAGTACCGGGAGAAACCCCGAGCTAACAGCCTGGCTCACAAAGAACCTGGGCCCCAACTGGAGAGGTAACACGGTAGGCGTCGTACTACTTGCCACGTACACAAAACCATGTGCACGTCACACACAAACCACGTGAAACCTCACGTAAACCACAAGTAACAATGGTCCACCACACGTGAACCCAACTGGACTCGCGTGAACAACGCGCAGCCACGAAAGTAAATATCTAACTGCATACCTTGTATGCTAAACACGGAAACTATGTGCACTCAGTGCACCATAGGTGCCAACGCACCATTCATTATCGATAAATACCTCAAATAGGCTTTTCTTCTTATATACAAGTAGGCGGCCACATCGACTGCCGCTTACAGGAAGTAGACGGCAATGTATCTGGCCGTCTATATCCTGGCTGATGAACCTGGCGTCAATCGATCTTGACGCCAAGATCTTCAGCCTTTAACCCTGCAGAAACCCTAAACCGATTCTACAGGTTTTACAACCGTTAAAACAACAGTAAAACATACAGAAACAGTTCCTCTAGCATGCATGAACCCTAAACAACCCAATACAACATGCTTTACTAATTAAATTCATCAAACCACCCAATAACCCCGCATGGTGCAACTTAATCCAAAATGCATTAAACATGCCGATTCAGGTGATTAAGTCGTGTTTTAATGTTTCCACGGAGCTAACAGGGTTCGTTCCCTACCTCAGAACACGCTTAAACCTCCTGAATTCTCCCGGTTCACACCGAACCCTCCACGCTCCCACGGGAATTGCACCACGCCACGGCGTTTCCTCCTCCGATTCGGCAACGCCACACGTCCCACGATCCTCCAACCAGTCTCCTGTACCTGTTGGAAGCTTTAGGGACACGGGTGTGAAGATGGGGCAAGGGGAAGAGAGAAACAGTGGGAAACCTGCTCTCAGGTGACCCTATAACCTGCAGAATTCTCAGGTTGGCGTCAACCCCTCTGCCGCCAAGGAAACCGCCACAACAGACGTCCACATCTTATGTCATTAAGTTCATATATTACGGCACTTTACATGGACGTTAACTCCCTAAATGTCCACATCTTGTTGTCAACCTACAACCAACGTAGTCAATGTTGTGCTGTTTTAGGTTGCAAACCTGCACACTCCACAAACCTGCACCATACCAGATCCACCACACATCCAAACACACAACACTGGCCTCACATTGGCCGCCACAACCACAACACACACGATCCAAAAGATCCGAAAGCACGTGACGTTACATTACTATCATCTAAAAGAAAATTTCACCTCGAAATTCATAACACAAATCAAGTTAATCAACTTAAACATACACACCTTTATAAGTACTATCATCTAAAAAGAACACAAAGGCTTATTCAAACAGATAGGGATACCCTTTAGCCATCTCCTTGGCTAACTCCCAGGTATCCTTACCACCCAACCTATTTTCCCATCTTACTTTAACCAATTCGATTTCTTTATTTCTCAGCTTCTTTATCTTTCGATCTGTGATCTGCACCGGATACTCTGGCATAGTCATATCCGGTCTCAGGTCACCACCTTGATATCTATTATTTGAGCTGGATCTTCAATACATTTTCTTACAATAGAGACATGAAAATATCATGCACATCTGCAAAATCTGTTGGCAAATCTAGCCTATAAGTTGTTTCCCCAATCCTTTCTAATACTTGAAAGGGTCCCACAAACCTCGGACTCAACTTTCCAGTCTTGCCAAACCTCATAATTCCCTTACTCGGAGAAACTCTCAGGAAGACAAAATCTCCCACCTCAACTGAAGTGGTCTTCTCCGATTATCCGCATAACTCTTTTGCACTTTGAGCTGCCTGCAATTTTTCTTTAATAAGCTTCACTATTTCTGTGGTTTGCTGAACTATTCAGGACCCAATAATTGCCTTTCCCCCACTTCATGCCAGTTCAATGGGTTCTACATGGCCTTCCATATAAAGCTTCGTACGGTGCCATCCCAAGGTATGATAACTATTATTATAGGCAAACTCAACCATTCCCAATGATGCTCCCAGCTACCTCCCCAAACTAAACAACAGCCCGCAACATATCTCAATCGTCTGGATAGTCCTTTCTGTCTGTCCATCTGTCTAGGATGATAAGCGGAGCTATACCTCAACTCAGTACTAATTACTCTTTACAGACTTCTCCAAAAAGTAGAAGTAAATCTTGGATCTCTATCAGACACAATAGTCTTCGGAATACCATGCAGTGGAAACATTCTTTCAACATAAATATTTGCCACCTGTCCACTGTCCAAGACATACTCACTGCCACTAATCTGCACACTTTGGTTAATCTGTCAACAAACACCCATTCCATTATGCCCAGAACTCGATCTTGGTAAACCTCCACAAAATCCATAGCATATCATCCCACTTTCCACTGTGGAATGGTAACGGTTGCAATAAACCTCTAGGCTTTTGATGGCTCTGCTTTAATTGTTGACAGATAGCACATCTTGCAACAAACTCTGCTATTTCTTTCTTCATATGAGGCCACCAGAAATATTTTCTTAAATCATGGTACATTTTAGTACTACCGGGTGGATAGTGTACCGAGATTTATGAGCCTCTTCCAATACTCGCTGCTTTACCTCTCTTTCTGTAGAACAAACCACCTGCCCCTAAGCCTGACCACACAATTATCATCTATGGTAACTCCTTCGATTTCACAATTTCAGCTAAATTTACATCTGCTCTCTGAGCTTCATAATCTGCCAATATAAGACGGCTCTACAGCACTAGCAGCTAGTATTGCCCGTCACTGACTACTAGGCACATAAGGAGTTCTCACTACCTCTTCATACAACTTCCATTCTATAATCATCATCAGATTCATATATGCCTTTCTACTCAAGGCATCTGCTATCAACATTGGCCTTACCCGGATGGTAAGCACACTGAAATCATAATCCTTATACTCAATCCATCTGCGCTGACGAAGGTTCAATCTTTCTGCGAGAAAATATACTTCAAACTTTCATGATCTGTAAAGATCTCAAATCTCTTGCCATACAGATAATGCCTCCACATTTCAAGGCAAACACAACTGCTGCCATTCCAAATCATGAGTGGGGTAATTCTCCTCTACTGGCTTCAATTGCCTGGACCATAAGCTATTACTTTGCCATGCTGCATAAGCACTGCGCCAAGACCTTCCTTGAAGCATCTGTATACAATAAAAACCACCACTCCCTGCCGGTAATGTCAATATAGGTGCTGATGTAAGTCTTTTCTTCAATTCCATAAACTTCTTTGACATTCACCGGACCACACAAAAGGCACCCCCTTTCCTGGTCAACTTGGTCATAGGTGCCGCTATCTTAGAAAATCTTGGATAAAGCGCCTATAATAACCTGCCAATCCCAGAAAACTTCTAATCTCGGTTATTGT
The DNA here is from genome assembly GCA_014218235.1 of Colocasia esculenta. Classification (NCBI taxonomy): domain Eukaryota; kingdom Viridiplantae; phylum Streptophyta; class Magnoliopsida; order Alismatales; family Araceae; genus Colocasia; species Colocasia esculenta. The sequence goes on from CM024756.1 coordinate 70,766,415, forward strand.
CTTAGGCACTCCCCATCTCATCACTGCTTCCACTTTACTTGGGTCCACTGCTACTCCTTTGGCTGAATAACATGACCCAAAATTGAATTTCTTTCAACCAAAATTCACACTTACCTTAATTTGGCAAACAACTGGTTATCTCTTAGCAACTGCAGAGTAACCTCAAATGCTGCATCTCCTCTTCAGATGCTGAATAAATTCGAATATCATCAATAAAGACCACAAAAATTGGTCTAATATGGATGAAAAATTCTATTCATCAGATCCATAAAACCTGTAGGAGCATTAGTCAACCCAAATGGCATAACTACAAACTCAAAGTGACCATATCTGGTTCTGAAAGCTGTCTTATCTATATCCTCCTCTTATTCTCAACTGATGGTACCCAGACCTCATCTATTTTAGAAAATACCTTTGCTGCTGATTGCAACTGATCAAACAGATCATTATCCTCGGCAACGGGTACTTATTCTTAATGGTCACATTATTCAATTTTCCTATAATCAATACACATTCGAAAACTCCCATCTTTCTTTTTCACGAATAAAATCGGCACTCCCCACGGGAATGACTCGGTCTAATAGACCCTTTCTGCACAATTCTTCTAACTACTTTTTCAATTCTTTTAATTCTGCTGGGGCATCCGATATGGAGCTTTAGAAATTGGCATGGTACCTGGCAACAACTCAATAGTAAAGTCCACTCTCTATGTGGAGCTAAACCAGGCAAATCCTCAGGAAATCATCAGCAAATTCCCTAACCACGGGAAACTGCTTCCACTGACTGACTGCTTCTACCAGACTTACCGAGGCTAAATAAGCCACACATCCAGCATTTATCAACTTTCTAGCTTTAATTGCAGAATTAGAAACTTAGAGTATCAAAGGCATACCTTGATATTCAAATACTGCACCATTAGGATGACAAAACCTGATCCTTTTCTTTCTGCAATCTAACATTGCTCCATACATTTCCAGCAATCCATACCCAAAATAATATCATAATCTGACAACTGCAGGGCATACAACCGACCCGGCATCTGGTTCCCTTCAATCATAACAGAGCTTCATCTATATAACTTGAAGTGAGTAGGAACTCACCCGAAGGAACCTCCACTACTAACTCACAGGACTTCTCCTCTAAAGGATGAGCTATACAATCCAGAAATTCTTCGGAAATGAAAGAATGAGGGCACCCGAATCAATAAGACTCTTGCTGAATTTATAAGAGGTAAAGTACCTTCTATCATATTCGATGCCTCCCCTAGGCTCGGGTGATAGCCATAACCCAGCCTCTTCCTCACTGCTGCGGTGCTCCTCTGCCACGACCTGCCTGTGGCTGCTGAAACTACTGAGCTGTTGCTGCTGCCACACCTCTTCCATACCCATATTCTCTTGGATAGGGCAATTGCGAATCAAATGCCCCGCGATTACAATTATAAATCTATATCCCTGGTGGAGTAATAGGCTGCCTGGCAGTGCTCTGCTGCGACTCCTTGACCTCAGGCCTACCTCGGCCTTTCTGAACTTGCTGACGACCTCCCCATCCTCTTCCTTACCTTTGAATGCTTGCTTCATTTCTGACCCCATTACCAAAGCCTGATGAAGAAGGTCCTGCTTGTGCCTTACCCTTGCTTGCACCTACTGACTGCTGCTGCGGTAGCCGAAACTACCTAAGCCTGACTCGCCCACCTGACGAGTCCGAATAGACCTCTCCAATGTAGCTGCTCTCTGGCTGCTTCTTCCACTGTCTTGCACATGAGAGGTACTATCGCATCCTGCAATTCCACTCTCAATCCTCTAATGAAGTACTCACCATCATTTATTATCTGAAACTACATAAGGCGCATAACGCTAGTGCCATAAACCTCATCTGGTACTCTAAAATCGAAGAGTTACCTTGCTGAAGCATCCG
>CM024756.1:70768428-70821234 GCA_014218235.1 Colocasia esculenta
CCAGTTTGTGAAATGTGTATGATTGTTGCACACATGGCAGTTCTTAGTAGTGGCAGAGAAATGGTAAGGCTAGTGGTATAAGTTGAGTGGTTATACCAGTACGTCAGTTTGTAGTTAAAGGTTAGTTATTGCAAGGTTTTCAGTTGTAGAAACTAAAGGGATTAGTGAATTCTGTCATGGAATTCAGTAAAGATTTTTAGTGAAAAATAGAGTTAGCAGAGACAGGTATAGATAATGATGTGATGAAATAGCAGAGGGAACAACGTTATAACGACGATTATTAAGTGTGTGAATTGTGGTTGAGAACTTTAGCAATGTTAATTGTTGCGTTTGAGATCTGTGTTGGCAAGCGTTAAGGAGCAGTATGGATAATAATGTGATTAGTGAAAAGGAAGGGTTGAAATGATAAGAACGAGGCAGATTAGTTTCAGAAAAGGTACTAACAAGTAGAAGATCTGTGAATTGTGGCAGTCAGACTAAGAATGCTTAGTGATTAGAGACGGTTGTAGTAAAGAGTTTAAGTATAGTGCTGTTGTGAGTATGATGATGGAAATTTGATATAAAAGATTTGTGTAAGAATGTATCGAGGTGAACACTTGAGTAAAGAGAAAGTAAAGAAGAATCAGTGTGCAGTTACGCGTTCTGAGGTCCTGTCGCGACAGCACCGACCGTCACATTCTGAAGGCGACGAAGCGCTCCGTCGCGATCCTGCTGCCTGATCTGACCGCCCAGTCGCGTTCTTCACAACACCCTGTCGCCTTCTAGTCCCGACCCGTCGCGATCCTTGCTGCGGCCTGTCGCGATCTGACCTTCGGGCCTGACAGCCCCATGTCGCCTTCCTTGTAAGACCCTGTCGCGACCTGACCCCGGGCCTGACAGCCCTGTCGCTATCCTTGTATGCCCCTATCACGATCTCAGGATTTTTGCACAAAACCCCACTTACTTTCTTGCAAACCTAACCGCTATACCCGAGGTCTGGTTAATACGATATTTAGTGTGTGATTGCACATGTTTTGGGTCTGATCATTGCGTGGTGGTTATTTTAATGGCTTAATAGCGATTAACCCATTTAAAAGCTTTAATTATATGAATGCTATTCTAATTGCTCCTTAAATATTATGATCCATTCATGCAAACTCATGATTTAATCTCTCCATTGTTCTACCATGTTTAAAATGATAATTATTGTTCTTAAAATCTTGCAAACACATGTGTAGTTAAATGCATTGTTCAATTTGTCCCATCATGTTAAGTGCTTTTCGCGAGTTTGAAACCGATGATTTGAGAATTGAGATGCGTACCGCACTACACACTCGCACTGTTAGGCAGCCCCTTTCCTGGGAAATTGGAAACTCTCTACCGGTCATTCTGAATCGGTAGACTAGCGTCCTTTTCACCAAGGCCTCCGTAAATCTCCTCTGACCATGGATTCCCACATGGCCGACGAGTTGGTTGTACCATTGAAGTTCCCTGGAGATAGCGTGCACTTCTTTTCTCTTCTGGTTCTCGTGAGTGTGACTTACAAACTAGACTAAAGTCATTAACGTAAGGATTGAACGAAAGTATAAATCGTACCTTTATGCTGCCGAATTTATCTCTTGACCATTGTTCTCATGAAATCATGTTCAATTACTTATTACTTGTTCTCATCATCATCATGAACATGAGAATACACATGCTTACTTATTGAAACTCTCATTGGCCATTAATAATGACTGTGGGTATCTTCATTTAAAAATTTACATGAGATGCTGACAGGTGACGGCACGCGTGTGTCCAAGGGCTCCAATCTAGCCCCAATGACGGCGAGTCATAGATATACTGTTAACCATGGGGTATAATGATTACTGGCGTTGCATCTGCGCTGGGAGTCTTGCTTGCTTGTTGAATGATAGATACAATACCACATACTGTGTCCTGGTGTACATTCTTGATGGATCTTTTCTCGGTGTACATTAGTGTCTAGTGCCAGATTAGTGTTACTTGATCGTGCTCGTACGTTCTTGCTTACTTGCTTGCGTGATGTGGCCATCCTGCATTTAATGCAATTAGTGATATCTTGCGTTCTTGAAAGCTATTGACATCAAGTGAAATCTTGCCTGCTTGTACAAAGTGATCTATTGTTAGTTCTTTCTTGTCATCTTATTCAAAATCTTGTTCTATCTTGTTCACTCTATCCAGCTTGTTTTCATGTATCATGTTTTAATGAGTTTTATTCGAACATGCATATCATGACATTCATCGTGCTTACCTAGTTCCAAATTGCTAATCACTTATATCATTGCCCGCACATTGAGAGATAAATCCTACTGGGCTAGTTTGTTCATCCCGTACTTTTACCCAATCTAGGTGACTATGACATCCAAGAGGAAGAGCAAGTCGAGGATGGAAAGCGTCCGAGTGAAGAGCGTTCCAATTATGAGTGTATCTATAGTTAGTTTATTTTGAGTGTTAGATTCATGTAGTAGGAAGTGAGAAATAGAATGTACTTTTCCTTTTATTGAGTCTTAGTCCTGTACTAGTTTCTTTTTTTTAAATACACTTGAATACAATTTATGTTGAGTTCAATATTTCGGCCCATGATGATGTATGTTGTTTATACATTTAGTGCGAGCTAGCTAGAGGCTTATTTGCCGACTGTTCACGTCTCGAATTGTTGACTCGAATTCTTCGAACTAATATCCGCTGCGAAATTCTCGGGACGTGACAGTTTAGTGGTATCAGAGCCTAGGAATACCAAATAGGATATATGTCTCAGGAATAGGAGATACTTATGGAACCTAGGTCATGGAAATTAAATACAATACCTGGTGAGAATGGGTGGAGACTGGGAATATGTTAGCAAGAATTAAACACTCCTACCCATTGACTTTTATAATGTATCTAGAGACATTAATTGGTTTCCATCCTTTTCTCAGGAACCCTCATAACTCTTACACTCAACTGTAATGGCTCGCAACCAATGGCAAGCTATGCAAGAAACAGTAGCTGGATTGACTCAGGCCCTGCAAAATGTGGTTCACGCCGGAAATCAGGCTGCTGCAGTTAGAAACGGAGCTGGTGATCTGCCCTGCAATTTTAGGTTTAAACCCTCCTCGTTTCTCTGGATCCCCTGATCCGGACGAGGCAGAGAATTGGCAAGAGGAGATAGAGAGGATTTTCCAGGTGATGCAATGCACTAATAGAGAAAGTGGTACTGGCCACGTTCCAATTTACTAAAGATGCTCGAGCATGGTGGAAGGCCACCTCGGCCCACCTACCAAGTGTAGCTGAACTGGAGTGGGCCGGATTCCTGGAGATATTCCGAGGAAAGTATTTCTCCGAGAGAGTCAAGGAGAAGAAGGCAGCAGAGTTTGCCGCACTAAAACAGAAAGGGATGTCCGTGGCTGAGTATGAGGCTCAGTTCGTGCGACTTGCTGTGTATGCCCCACATTTGGTGGGAACAGAAAGATTAAAGGCTAACCGTTTCATGGACGGGCTCAGGCCGATGTTCATCGAAAGGCTCAGACCACACAATATTCAAAATTACACTGAGATGCTCCAAAGAGCTCAGCTGGTAGAAGACACCATGGCCAAAGTGGAGGGCATGAGGGGCAAGGACAACTCCAAGCCGGTCTTCGTCAAGAAGGGTGTACCTAATATTGCTCCAACCTTTTGTAACAACAACGTCAACAACAACAAGAGGCCGAATGCCGGAAGAGATGCTGCAGGAGACAAAAGAGTCAAAATGGAAGGTAGTAGTTGGCTGAGAACTGCAAATTCTATGATAAACCAGGACACCGAGCTGAGGAATGCTGGAAGAAGCTCGGGCATGCTTGAGATGTGGTGGTCGTGACCACCGTATTCCTGACTGTCCAATGATGAAGGACCAGCCAGGTAGAGCTCAGAATGCACCACGGCGTCAGGGACGCCTTAATGCTGTCATAGAAGCCGACCTACCCGAGGAAGGGGGTATGGTGGAAGGTACCATTTCCATACACTCTCAACCTGCATTTGTGCTTATTGATACTGGAGCTGCTTATTCATTTATTTCCACCACATTTGCTGCAACTCTACCTGTCAAACCTGTCCCCTTGAAATCCAAGATCACTGTAGCCTCTCCACTAGGCTCAGAATCTGAACTCACTCACTACTTGCCGAAATGTGAAACTATAATTGGAGGGCACAATCTCCCTGCCGACCTTATCTGTTTAGACATGAAGGGTTATGATGCCATTTTGGGTGTCGATTGGCTAATTGAATATGATGCCGATGTAAACTGTCGCCATAGGAGGGTCACTTTTAAAAGACCAAACCTTCCAACTCTATCACTACTTGGCACCCATTATCACAAACACCCTATCTTGATATCCTCCTTAAAGGCTTCTAAGCTGATCAACCAGGGTTGTGATGCTTTCCTAGTTTCCGTCTTGGCAACTGAAAAGAAGAAACCGACCCTAGAAGACATTCCATAGCCAGGGACTATCCTGATGTATTTCCAGAGGAATTACCTGGTATACCACCTGAGCGGGAGGTAAACTTCACCATTGAGTTACTCCTGGGGCAGCCCCTGTTTCGAAAGCCCCGTACCGCATGTCCCCTGTTGAATTGCAGGAGTTGAAGAGACAGATCCAAGAATTGCTAGATCAAGGTTTTATCAGGCCTAGCACATCCCCGTGGGGAGCACCAGTGCTATTTGTCAGAAAGAAGGACGGACAATGAGGCTATGCATTGATTACCGTCAGTTAAACCAGTTGACAATAAAGAATAAGTATCCACTGCCCCGCATCGACGAGCTGTTTGACCAGATCTCCGGTGCACAATATTTCTCCAAGATAGATCTAAGATCAGGCTACCATCAACTAAGAATAAAGGAGGAGGATATTCACAAGTCTGCATTCCGGAGTAGATACGGTCACTATGAGTTCGTGGTCATGCCGTTTGGTTTAACAAATGCTCCAGCGGCTTTCATGCAACTTATGAACAATATTATAGGCCATACTTGGACCAGTTTATAGTGGTGTTCATTGATGACATCCTCATTTACTCCAAATCCAAAGAAGAACATGAGGAACACTTGAAGGTTGCTCTACAAGTGCTCATAGATAATCAACTCTATGCTAACTTAGTAAGTGTGAATTGATTAATGCAGAAGACTCTCTCTCTCATCTTTTTAGAGAGAGAAGCTCTGGGGTGTGGGCGGAGGTTGGGAGGTTTCCGGGCCTCCTCCACCGCCCTTCTGGTGGTTGGAGGGCTTCCCTGGTTGTGTGTTTGGTCTTCTTGGCGATCTCCCTACGAAGAGATCCCGTGGAAGACTGCCACCGGATTGGAACTCCTCCAACCGGGGTCTACTGAGTGTTCTTCTTTGCAGGTGGCTGGCGATGGTGCAGGATGTTGCTGGTCCTTGGCCTGATTTGAGGGAGCAGTCCAAAGGGGTCGCAGTGCAGTCTTCTCAAGTTTTGAGAGGACGACTGATGGAGAGATCTACTCAAGTTGCATTGGTTTCTTCTTCTGATCCGATGCATGGTCTTCAAGGTTCTTCCATGGCGGTCTCCTCGTCCTGCCAGCAGGGGAGCGTAGCTTTGAGAGGCGGTGAAGTTTCTCAGCTGGAAGCCTCCTTGCCTGATAAGAAATGGCCAGGTTAGCTAGTGGTGTCTCGAGTCAAAGGGAAGGACGTGGGCGATAGGCTTCCAGGTCGCACAGGTCACGCTCCCGTTCAAAGAATCCGGTTGGTGTTTCTTCTTCTCCGAAGACGTGGCCAGTCTTTTCTCTGCACCGACTTCAAGTGAAGCTTCTCATTCTCTGTCTTATATTATCCCTGCAAATTTAGAAGATAAGCATGTAGCGGTTTGTGAAGTGGAGGACTGGAGGAGCTGAAGGAGCTTGGGATAGAACTATTGTTTGGATATGTGGTAGATCTGAAAACATCTTTTATGCTCTCTCTTCTTTTATCAAGAACAGGTGGGGAGTTTTGTTGGTTCGATCTACATCTGTTGAAAATGGGTTTTTCCTGTGCAAACTGGACAGTGAGGAGGATGTCACACGTATTTTGGAGAATTTCTGGTCTATTAGAGGCACCCGATGATATTGAAAGGTGGGCAAAAGATGTCCAGATGGAGCTGGAAAGTCTGAAAAATATCCTATTTGGGTCACTATTCATGGTTTTACCATCCATTGTGGTCAAAAAAATTCATATCTAAGCTATGCAGCACATCGATGAACCTCTTTTCATGGATCGTATAACTGCTGAACGCAAAAGGTTATCGTATGCAAGAGCTTTTGTTATGGTGTCCTCGGAAGTTGAGTTGCCTTCATCGGTCACTTACAAGGAGTTAGATGGTTCTTTGCATTCTCTAAATATCTCTATTCATGGAAGTCAAGAAGATGTGCTACCTGTGGTACTTTCGGTCATTTCCAAGGTCAGTGTCAAAAACCCTCCAAAGAAGTCATATTGCAACGCATCAAGTTTACAGAAGAAGGAAGTAGTGACTCGTACAGCCTCAACACCAAGTGATCTAGGAATTGTCAATAACAATCATTTCTCTGTACTGGCCAGTCTTCAAGATGATATTGACGGGATTGACACTTGTATTGTGGAAGAAGGAAACCTCAAGAGTGAAATGGTGAGCAGGCCGGGTTCATAAAAGATAGGAGTTTTCCAAAAGACAACAGTGTCGCTTCGGGTAAGTTCCCATCTACAGAAGATATGCAATCTAAGGATTTGGATGTGCAGCTTGTGGAGAAGGAGGGAATAAAGGAATCGGCTGTCCTTCCTGGGTGTTAACTAGCAATAGAATCTATTCCTGATACGTATCATGGATGAAGGAAACCGGTGGTATAAAGGGGAAGGAGGTAAGCTTACCTCCGCCATGCAAGATAATCGCCAGAAGCAGCTGTCCGCCTGCAGATTCTAGTGACTCGATAACTACATCTTGTGACAACACTGGGAAAGGTACGTTTTCATCTATGCTCTCTCTATAAAGTGTGGGATTTCACGGTGGGAATTCAACACTTAAATGTGGTTGACGAAATGGATAGAAAAATGAAAACAGGACATGGTTTGCCATCTCAAGGGACCAAAGCTAAGGCAAAGGATACTAGATTTTTGTCCTAATTTCCAACCTATTTTGTTATGAAGATCATTAGTTGAATGTAAGAGGAATTAACAAGAATACTAAGAGGGGGGAGTTGAGAAAAATTATTCATTCTATGCAATGTGATATTGCTATTCTCTTAGAAACAAAAATCAAGGAGAGTATGTGGACAACTGTAAAGCACAGATCTGGGATGATGCTAGTTTGATTCATATAGCAATGCTCAAAAGGCAGATTTGGGTTCTTTGGAATGATAGTAAATATTCTATGGATGTTATTCAAATAATTGATCAAGTTATCCATCTGAAGTGTAAATCCTAGATTCGGGTCAACGTTTCTTCCTCTCTGCTATTTATGCTTCCAATTTAAATCATGAAAGACTCATGCTCTGGAATAATGTTATCAATCACTCACTGCTTCTGTCCTTAGTGATCCATGGATATTAATGGGGATTTCAACTGTGCGCTATGCTTCTGAGAAAGTGGGAGGGAAACCAGTTCCCCAGCATATACTTAACTCTTTCATACTATGATAAATAGGCGGGCATTCTGGATATGAAGTCTATTGGAAACTCTTTGTCTTGTTGAATGTTCCCTTGGTAATAGAAGAATCATGGCAAGACTTGATCGTTGTTGATCACGACCAGTGGTTATCTTTTTATCCTGATGGCTTTTTGACTATTCTGCCACATATTTCTCTGATCACTCAATGATGGTTGTGAACTCTTCTAGTGAGGTTTCTTCTCGGAGAAAACCCTTCAAATTTTTCAATATCTGGACTGAGCACCCTAACTTTCTTCAAGTGGTTAGAAGGGCTTGGCAGGTTGATGTCCAGGGTTCTCCAACCTTTATTCTTTGCCAGAAGCTTAATGAGGTCAAGAAAGCGCTAAGAAGTTGGAACAAACTTGTTTTCGGAAATGTGCATGATATGGTGAAAAATGTACAGACAATCTCGCTGATGCCCAATCCAAACTTCAAAGGAATCCTTTGGACTGTCCTTTAAATGAAGAGAATAGATTGAAACAGGAATACCTTAAATCTCTTGACATGGAGGATCGCTATTCAAATAAAAGTCTAGACAACATTGGTTATCGCTGGGAGATTCCAATACTAATTTTTTCATGCTTCTTTCAAAGCCAGGAGGCAACTAATACCATCAAGACTTGTACTGATTCCAAGGGGAACAAGATTGAAGATATAGAAAAGGTCAAAGAGCATTCTGTCAATTCTTCAAAGCATTACTTAACCAGCCGGCCTCTTCATGTGACATAGACAACATCAATCTCAGTCTTACCTTGGAGAGGGAAGACATTTCTAATTATGCCAGCTTGTTCCGATGACGAGATCAAGAAAGTTATATTCCAATCCCCAAAGGGAAAAGTCCAGGTCCTGACGTTTCCCGGCTGAATTTTATCAGAGTACTTGGAGATGTGGGGGAGCAGGTTATTAAAGCAGTCCATCATTTTTTCAGAACTTCCAGACTTCTAAATCAAATCAATTGCACTTTTATAGCTCTCATCCCAAAACTGACGGAGCTGACTCTTTTGATCAATATCGGCCAATCTCTCTTGTAATTTCCTCTAGAAAATTATTTCAAAGATTCTGGCTAATAGAATGCAGGAGATTCTCCCCAAGCTTATCAGTTACAACCAAGCAGCCTTCATCAAGGGAGAGCGATTCAGGACAACATTTTGCTTGCAAATGATATTGTTCGTGACTTACATTCCAAATCCAGGGTAATCTTCTTTGCTTCAAGGCGGATCTGAAAAAAGCCTTTGATTCACTCAGTAGAGAGTTCATTTATCAAATGATGCATAGATGGCCTTCCCTGCTCAATTTGTTAACTGGATCAAGAACTGTATTAAAATCCCACTTTCTCCATTCTTTTAATGGTTCTCCAACTGGTTTTTTTCATGGTACAAATGGAATTAGACAAGGTGACCCCCTTTCTCCCTACTTATTCACCATTGCAATGGAGGGCTTTACCAGTCTCTTGGATAGCAAGATAGCAAAGGGAATATTAAGGTCCCTTCGGCGGATCAGATTTAGGTCTCCCATATCACTTTTGCGGATGACCTTGTCATTTTCTTTAAAAATGACATCACTTCAGTTGAGAAGATCAGGTCCGTTCTGCAGCTTTCTCTTCTTATTCTGGTCTTCATCTGAACCATAAAAAGAAAGTTGTTCATCGGTGGAAAAGTCAGAATAAAGATGTCTTCCTTACATCTTGACGTTGGAGAAGGGTCTTTGCCTGTTAGCTACCTTGGGTTACCTCTTATTTCTAGTTCTATCAGAAAAGTGCATTGCATTCCTCTTGTAGAAAAATTAAAAAAGACTACATTCTTGGAAGAACCGGATCCTCTCCAAAGCTGGTCGGCTGGAGCTGATCCAATCAGTGCTCCATTCCTTCTCAGTTTACTGGTCTTGGCTTTCTCTCTTCCTAAAAATTTGATCCATCAAATTGAGCATATTTTCAGGATTTCTTTTGGAAAGGTTGCAAGGATAAAAAGGCTTTTCATATGATAAAATGGAAGGATGTGTGCAGGCCGAAGAAGGAGGGGGGCCTTGGTCTAAAACGGCTTGAGGATTGGAACCGAGCTACTATGATAAAGCTTCTCTGGGATGTGTTGCAAATAAAGAAAACTTGTGGGTTAAATGGATCCAGCAGAAATATCTTTTCTAAGGAAGCATATGGATGATAAAGTACAGATCAAGCTATTCTAATGCTTGGAAGCAGTACTTCAGGAACGTGATTGGATGAAAGATCATATTACTTATGACATTTCTAATGGTGAAAACACAAAGCTATGGTATGACCCTTGGATATGGGAAAGAGCATATTTCAGTTGTATGGTGACCGAATTCACCATGACCTGGGTGCACCAAAGAACATCAATGTTGATCAGCTCATCATGATGGTAAATGGAATCTGCCCACCGCCACCTCTCATCAAATGCTTAGCCTCTGGCCTGTTATCAGAAGTCTGAAAATTAACAGGGACCTTCATGATAATATTACTTGGAACCATAACAATGAAAATTTTCCATCTCCTCTGCTTGGAACGAATCAGATGTAAGAACATTGCTTACCGTGATTACCAATGGATCTGGGGAAGCCAGGCGCTCAAAAGTTTAACCGTGTTTATGGCAAGCTACTTACACAACTTCCTACTCAAGACTACATGCAAGGAAGAGGTTACCAGTTAGCTAATCAATGTATTTTATGCAGAACGAATGAAGAAAACAACCGGCATCTGTTCTTCTCCTGTACTTATAGTAATTGGATTTGGAAGGAGATCCTCCATAGATTCCAGTTTAGGCGATCTCCTGAAGATGGCTTGGATAAAGAGATGGCAATGCTTTATCACAATTTTCCTAACCATTCTGTGGTGAGATCTCTTGCTCAGTTATCCCTTAAAACTAAAGTGGGTGGATTTGGAGAGAAAGAGGTGTGAGAAGCTTTGACAATAAATCCCGATCAAAAGCAAGTACTTATATCCATTCTCTTAGATATCAAGATCTGCATGGAAGATTTCAAAGGGGGCCAAATCGGACAGGGAGAAGGACATTCTTAGGCGTTTTAAACATTTCTGTGTAACTTTTCTTTTTGCCTACTTCAATAGTCTACTCCATTCATAGTCCACAGCTTGTGTGGTCATGAAGAGCTTTATCTTGTGATCCTAATGTTGTGTACGGTGGAGTGAGAATATTCCACCTCTTTGAGGTGGGTACACTCTCCTGTCCTCCATTAGGAGTGCACTTCCTATGGGCCATCCTCATGGCCATGGGGTCTTGTACTTTATTTCCTTTTTTTAATGAATTTATTACTTACCAAAAAAGTGTGAATTCTGGATGGAGAAGTGTCCTTCCTTGGTCACATCATATCCAAGGAGGGAATTTCCGTGGATCCATCTATGGTGGAGGCAGTAAAGAACTGGGAAGGCCGACAACGTGTCGGAGATTAGGAGCTTTCTGGGGTTAGCCGTTATTATCGTCGCTTCATTAAGGATTTCTCAAAGATAGCTTACCATTGACCAGGCTTACCAGGAAGGAGAATCCGTTCGCATGGACTGATCAATGTGAAGAAAGTTTTAGGGCATTGGAAGAGCACCTTACCTCAGCACCCGTACTGACCCTGCCAGTTGCTGGGGGTAGTTTTGAAGTATACACCGATGCATCCAGGATCGGCCTTGGCTGTGTGCTGATGCAAAATGGAAAGTTATATGCTACGCGTCCAGACAATTGAAGAAGCACGAGGACAATTGTAACGTCGCTTATTTTCGGATCCTATTGGATCGTGTGTGTTGTGGTTGTGATGGCCGTTGTGAGGCCTGTAGTGTAGACGCGAGGTGTGTGCAGGTGTGGTGCAGGTTTGGTCCCGAAATGAATAGGACCTGCTGCAGTTGAGTTGGAGTTGGCGGCCAGGTGTGGCCGTTGACTTGTTGGCGTCCAGGTAAGGTGCCGTTGACTTCATGAACTTGGCGGCATAAGATGTGGACGTTTATGGTGGCGGTTGCCTTAAACGGTAGAGGGGTTGACGCCAACCTGTGAAGTCTGCAGGTTATAGGGTCACTCGAGGGCAGGTTTTCCACCATGTTCTCTTTTCCCCTTGCCCCAGCTTCACACGCCCCTGTATCCCTAAAGCTTCCAACAGGTGCAGGAGAGTGGTTGGAGATCGTAAGACGTGTGGCGTTGCCGAATCGGACGAGGAAACGCCGTGGCATGGTGCAATTACTGTGGGGGCTCACAGAGGGTTCGGTGTGAACCGGGAGAATTCGGAATGTTTAAGCGTGTTCTGAGGTAGGGAACGAACCATGTTAGCTCCGTAGGATCATTAAAACATGACTTGACCACCTGAATCAGCATGTTTAATGTATTATCGGGTTAAGTTGCACCATGTGGGAACAATGGGTGGTTTGATGAATTTAGTAGTAAATCATGTTGTTATAGTTTAATTATAGTGTATGGATGTTAGAGGAATTAATTCTGTATGTTTTTCCGTTGTTTTAACGATTGTAAACCTGTAGAATCAGTTTAGAGTTTCTGCAGAATAGAGGCCGAAGATCTTGGCGTCAACATCGATTGACGTCAGGTTCATCAGCCGGGATACAGACAGCTAGATCCATTGTCGTCTACTTCCTATAAATGACAGTCGATGTTGCCGCTAACTTGTGTATAAGCAAAATGATTATTTTGGTATTAGCGATAATGAGTGGTGCGTAGGCACCTGTGGTGCACTGAGTGCACGTGGTTTTTGTGTTTAGCATACAGGGTATGCAGTTAGTTACTCACTTTCGAGTTCGTGTTGTTCACGCGAGTACAGTTCGGTTCACGTGTAGTGGACCGTTGTTTCCTGAGGTTTACGTGATGTTTCACGTGGTTGTGTGTGACGTGCATGTGATTTTGTGTATGTGGCGAGTAGTACGACGCCTACCGTGGTTACCTCTCCAGTGGGTGCCCCATGTTCTTTGTGAGCCAGGCTGTTAGCTCGGGGCTTTGTCCTGGTACTTGTGATGTACCGTCGAGGTCTGTGTCGTCTGACCTGGACACCCTCACTCCTGTGCTTGAGTTGTACGTCCGCTGAGGGAAAGACGACAGTGGGACAGTGACACTTGTGTTTGTTTTTAGTCACTTGTAGCGTGCTCGTAGTTGGGGTACGGACACCAGGAGACGTACTGGACCCCAGCTAGTCCTTTTGCAGTGCCTCACTCTAGAGAGCCCAGGCCAGGGTCTCCAGAGGTGTCAGGCATGGGCCTGTGACCGTGGGGTTCGCAGGTGGTGGTGTTTAGTTGGTCTCCACAGTTGCTTGACTTTTTCACGTGGAGCGGAAGCTGGACCTTTCGTCCGTGGCTCCGAGACTGAGAGGTAGACCTGTGTTAGCTTGTCAGAGTCAGTCTCTGTTGTCGCGAACCAGTAGCTGGACCTTTCGTCCGTGGCTGCGAGACTGAGAGGTAGACCTGTGTTAGCTTGTCCGAGTCAGTCTCTGGTGTCGCGAAGCAGTTCACGTGGCTCGTGGTTGGCTATCTCTACTTTAGCTTGTACACCTGTTTGGGTTTGCCATTTAATTATTACAGTTGTTTTTCATAGTCGGCAGACGGTGAGTACTTTTACAGCTTTCATATCCTGCTTAGCTATTCTATAAATTGTTGGTATTGTTTACTGCTTTCGTACCTGTGGTTTGGTTTGCTCGGTTTTGGGGGAGTTCCCTACTGAGCCAGTGACTAGCAGGCTCACCCCTACCCCCACAGGTGAGAGCGAGGAGGACGTTTCTCGACCATCGTCCAGTTCAGAGCCGCGTCGTAGCGATGCAAGGTCAGTACCTCCAGCTGTGTAGTAGCAACTCCAGCAGTGTAGTGTAGCTAGTTTGTTACTTGTTTCAGTTGTACCTCGGGGTATGCCCCAGGCTCTTGTACTTTCTTTCAGTTTTGTGGAAATATGGCTATGTAAACTTGTGAAAAATATATATAAAATGTGGTGTGTTCCTTTGTGTTTACACGGACTGTGGTTTGGTATCCCTTGCGAGGCTTCGGCCCGTTCGCGGAGGCCGACTCAGATCAAGTACGTTATCGTTTAACGGGCTTGGCCGAGGCGTTCCATCACAGTTGGTATCAGAGCAAGGTCCGTGATAATATAAGGGAACTAGAAAGATACATAGCCTTGTTTCGGTCTTTGTACACTGCTGGTAGGGCCCTGGTTTTTGATAATTTGTTGTTTTGATTTCTGTTTGGTGTTTTGTTTATGTAGAAATTTCTGGAATGGCAGATAGAAGAGATTGGGGTGGTGGAGGAGATGATCTGGAGGAAAGTACTCAGCGTATGATAGAAAGGATCTGGGAAAGCCTCACGGATATTCGGGCAAGGATGGATCAGCAAGCGCCGGTACCACCGGTTGCAGTGCCACCTGGAGATGGAGAGACTGTACATGTTGCTCCAGTCCCGCCAGGAGTAGAGGTGCCTTTTGTAGCACCCTTTCCACCACTACCACCAGTGTTATTAGCAGAGGAACCAGTGATGCAGGTGGAGAAATTTCTGGGATTGCAGCCGCCTACTTATTCAGAAGGGACGAATCCAGATACAGCGGAACACTGGGTTCATGAGATTGAAAGGGTCTTTGCGACCATGAGATGTCCGGCAACAGATAAAGTGGTATTAGCTACTTATCAGTTGAGAGGTTTTGCATTAGAATGGTGGCGACTGAAGATGCAGACCACCTTTGCAGGCAGGACAAAAGAGGCTATTACTTGGTCGGAATTTCTCGATGTATTTAACGATACATTCTTTCCGATTCAAGTGTAGCAAGTGAAAAGAGAGCAGTTTCGGACGCTCCATCAAGGTAACTCTTCAGTTTTAGTGTACCAGATGAGGTTTATGGCTCTCAGTCATTATGCACCTTATGTGGTATCAGATAATAATATGATGGTTGAGTATTTCATTAGAGGTTTGAGAGTGGAGTTGCAGGATGCAATAGTACCTCTCATATGTAAGACAGTGGAAGAAGCAGCCCAGAGAGCAGCTACATTGGAGAGGTCTATTCGGACTCGTCAGGTAGGCGAGTCAGGTTTAGGTAGTTTTCGGCTACCGCAGCAGTCAGTAGGTGCAAGTAAAGGTAAAGCACCAGTAGGACCTTCTTCACCAGGCTTTGGAAAATGGGGCCAGAAATTAAAGCAAGTATTTAAAGGTAAAGGAAGAGGATGGGGAGGTCGACAGCAATTTCAGCAAGGTCGTGGTAGGCCAGAGGTGGAAGAGTCGCAGCAGAGTACTGCCAGGCAGCCTATTACTCCACCAGGGTATCGGTGTTATAATTGTAATCAGCCGGGGCATTTGATTCACAATTGTCCCTATCCAAGAGAATATGGGTATGGAAGAGGTGTGCAGCAACAGCAGCAACCTCAGCAGTTTCAGCAGCCACAGGCAGGTCGTGGCAGAGGAGTACCGCAACAGCGGGAAGGGGCTGGGTTATGGCTATCACCCGAGCCAGGAGGAGGCATCGAATATGATAGAAGGTATTTTACCTCTTTATGAGTACTCAGCAAGAGTTTTATTTGATTCGGTGCCTCTCATTCTTTCATTTCCGAAGAATTTTTGGATTGCATGGCTCATCCTTTAGAGGAAAAGTCTTGTGATTAGTAGTGGAAGTTCCCTTGGGTGAGTTCTTGCTCACTTCGAGCTATGTAGATGAAGCTCCTGTTATGATTGAAGGGAACCAGATGTCGGGTCGATTGTATGCCCTGCAGTTGACAGATTATGATATTATTTTGGGTATGGATTGGCTTGAGACTTATGGAGCAATGTTAGATTGCAGAAAGAAAAGAATCAAGTTTTGTCATCCTAATGGTGCAGTATTTGAATATCAAGGTATGCCTTTTTATACCTCTAAGTTCTTAATTTCTGCAATTAAAGCTAGAAAGTTGATAAATGCTGGATGTGTGGCTTATTTAGCCTCGGTAAGTCTGGTAGAAGCTAGTCAGCCAATGGAAGCAGTTCCCATGGTTAGGGAATTTGCTGATGTTTTTCATGAGGATTTGCTTGGTTTAGCTCCACATAGAGAAGTGGACTTTGCTATTGGGTTGCTGCTAGGTACCATGCCGATTTTAAAGCTCCATATCGGATGGCACCAGCGGAACATAAAGAATTGAAAAAGCAATTAGAAGAGCTATTGCAGAAAGGGTTTATTAGACCGAGTCATTCCCCGTGGGGAGCGCCGGTATTATTTGTGAAAAAGAAAGATGGAAGTTTTCGAATGTGTATTGATTATAGAAAGTTGAATGATGTGACCATTAAGAATAAGTAGCCGTTGCCGAGGATAGATGATCTGTTGATCAGTTGCAATCAGCAAAGGTATTTTCTAAAATTGATTTGAGGTCCGGTACCATCAGTTGAGAATTAAAGAGGAGGATATAGATAAAACAACTTTTAGAACTAGATATGGTCACTATGAATTTGTGGTTATGCCATTTGGGTTGACCAATGCTCCTGCAGGTTTTATGGATCTGATGAATAGAATTTTTCATCCATATTTAACCATTCATTATGGTCTTTATCGATGATATTCTGATTTATTCAGCATCTGAAGAGGAGCATGCAACTCATTTGAGGTTTACCCTGCAGTTGTTAAGAGATAACCAGTTGTTTGCTAAATTCAGTAATTGTGAATTTTGGCTGAAAGAAATTCAGTTTCTGGGTCATGTTATCTCAGCTAAAGGAGTAGCAGTGGATCCAAGTAAAGTGGAAGCAGTGATGAAATGGGAAGTGCCTAAGATAATAACTGAGATTAGAAGTTTTCTGGGATTAGCAGGTTATTATAGGCGCTTTATTCAGGATTTTTCTAAGATTGCGGCACCTATGAATAAGTTAACCAGAAAAGGGGTACCATTCGTGTGGTCCGATGAATGTTAGAAAAGCTTTATGGAATTGAAGAAGAGACTTACATCAGCACCT
Organism: Colocasia esculenta; assembly: GCA_014218235.1. Lineage (NCBI taxonomy): Eukaryota > Viridiplantae > Streptophyta > Magnoliopsida > Alismatales > Araceae > Colocasia > Colocasia esculenta. The sequence continues at coordinate 70,784,937 of CM024756.1, forward strand.
ATATTGACATTACCGGTAGGGAGTAGTGGTTTTGTATTATATACTGATGCTTCAAGGAGAGGACTTGGCACAGTGCTTATGCAGCATGGCAAGGTGATAGCTTATGCATCCAGGCAATTGAAGCCAGCAGAGAAAAATTACCCCACTCATGATTTGGAATTGGCAGCAGTTGTATTTGCCTTAAAAATGTGGAGGCATTATCTGTATGGTGAGAGATTTGAGATCTTTACAGATCATAAAAGTTTAAAGTATATTTTCTCGCAGAAAGATTTGAACCTTCATCAACGCAGATAGATTGAATATTTGAAAAATTATGATTTTAGTTTGGCTTATCATCCAGGTAAGGCCAATGTTGTGGCTGATGCCTTGAGCAGAAAGGCATATGTAAGTTTGATGATGATAAAAGAATGGAAGTTGTTTGAGGAAATAGCAGAGAATTCCTTGTATTTGCCCAGTAGTCAGCGACGGGCGGTACTAGCTGCTAGTGCTGTAGAGCCGTCTTTGTATTGGCAGATTGTTGAGGCTCAGAGAGAAGATATAAATTTAGCTGAGATTGTAAAAATGGAAGGAGTTACCATTAATGATAATTGTGTAGGCTCAGAGGCAGGTTGTTTATTTCGGCAGAAAGAGAAGTAAAGCAGAGAGTGTTGGAAGAGGCTCATAAATCTAGGTACACTATCCATCCGGGTAGTACTAAAATGTACCATGATTTGAGGAAGCATTTTTGGTGGCCTCATATGAAAAAGGAAATAGCAGAGTTTGTTGCAAGATGTGCTATCTGTCAGCAGATTAAAGCAGAACATCAGAAGCCTGGAGGTCTATTGCAACCGTTACCCATTCCACAGTGGAAGTGGGATGATATTGCGATGGACTTTGTGGCAGGCTTACCAAGATCAGTTTCAGGACATATGGAATTTGGGTCTTTGTTGACAGATTAACCAAGGTATGCGGATTAGTGGCAGTAAGTATGTCCTAGACAGTGGACAAATTAGCAAAAGTGTATGTTGAAAGAATTGTTCCGTTGCATGGTATTCCAAAAACTATTGTATCTGATAGAGATCCAAGATTTACTTCTGGTTTTTGGAAAAGTCTGCAGAAGGTAATTGGTACTGAGCTGAGATATAGCTCCGCTTATCATCCCCAGACATATGGTCAGACAAAGAGGACTATTCAGACGATTGAAGATATGTTGCGAGCTTGTAGTCTAGTTTGGGGAGGTAGCTGGGAGCATCATTTGGGAATGGTTGAGTTTGCCTATAATAATAGTTATCATACCAGTCTTGGGATGGCACCGTATGAAACTTTATATGGAAGGCCATGTAGAACCCCAATGAACTGGCATGAAGTGGGAGAAAGGCAGTTAGTGGGTCCTGAATTGATTCAGCAAACCACAGAAATAGTGAAGCTTATTAAAGAAAAATTGCAGGCAGCTCAAAGCAGGTAAAAGAGCTATGCGGATAATCGGAGAAGACCACTTCAGTTTGAGGTGGGAGATTTTGTTTTCCTGAGAGTTTCTCCGAGTAAAGGAATTATGAGGTTTGGTAAAACTGGGAAGTTGAGCCTAAGATATGTAGGACCCTTCCAAGTGTTAGAAAGGATTGGGAAGACAACTTATAGATTGGATTTACCAGCTGATTTTGTAGATGTGCATGATATTTTCCACGTCTCCATGTTATGAAAGTGTATTGAAGATCCAGCTCAAATATCAGATATCAAGGTGGTGACTTGAGGCCGGATATGACTATGCCAGAGTATCTGGTGCAGATCACAGATCGGAAGATAAAGAAGCTAAGAAATAAGAAATCGAGTTGGTTAAAGTGAGATGGGAAAATAGGTTGGGTGGTGAGGATACCTGGGAGTTAGCCGAGGAAATGGCTAAAGGGTATCCCTATCTGTTTTGAATAGGCTTTTGTATTTTTTCTTTTTAGATGATAGTATTTGTAAAAGTATATATGCTTAAGTTGTTTATCTTTGAGTTGTATTATGAATTTCGAGGTCGAAATTTTCTTTTTAGATGATAGTAATGTAACGTCGCTTATTTTCGGATCCTATTGGATCGTGCGTGTTGTGGTTGTGATGGCTGTTGTGAGGCCAGTGTGGTGTAACGTGTGGTGTGTGCAGGTGTGGTGCAGGTTTGGTCCCGAAATGAAATAGGACCTGCTACAGTTGAGTTGGAGTTGGCGACCAGGTGTGGCCGTTGACTTGTTGTCGTCCAGGTAAGTGCTGTTGACTTCATGAACTTGGCGGCATAAGATGTGGACGTTTATGGTGGCGGTTGCCTTAAACGGCAGAGGGGTTGACGCCAACCTGTGAAGTCTGCAGGTTATAGGGTCACCCGAGGGCAGGTTTTCCACCCTGTTCTCTTTTCCCCTTGCCCCAGCTTCACGCCCCTGTATCCCTAAAGCTTCCAACAGGTGCAGGAGAGTGGTTGATGGATCGTAAGACGTGTGGCGTTGCCGAATCGGACGAGGAAACGCCGTGGCGTGGTGCAATTGCTGTGGGGGCTCGCGGAGGGTTCGGTGTGAACCGGGAGAATTCGGAAGGTTTAAGCGTGTTCTGAGGTAGGGAACGAACCCTGTTAGCTCCGTAGGATCATTAAAACATGACTTGACCACCTGAATCAGCATGTTTAATGTATTATCGGGTTAAGTTGCACCATGTGGGAACAATGGGTGGTTTGATGAATTTAAGTAGTAAAGCATGCTGTTATAGTTTAATTATAGTGTATGGATGTTAGAGGAATTAATTCTGTATGTTTTTCCGTTGTTTTAACGATTGTAAAACCTGTAGAATCGGTTTAGGGTTTCTGCAGGAATAGAGGCCGAAGATCTTGGCGTCAACATCGATTGACGTCAGGTTCATCAGCCGGGATACAGACGGCTAGATCCATTGTCGTCTACTTCCTATAAACGGCAGTCGATGTTGCCGCTAACTTGTGTATAAGCAGAAATGATTATTTATGGTATTTAGCGATAATGAGTGGTGCGTAGGCACCTGTGGTGCACTGAGTGCACGTGGTTTTTGTGTTTAGCATACAGGGTATGCAGTTAGTTACTCACTTTCGAGGTTGCGTGTTGTTCACGCGAGTACAGTTGGGTTCACATGTAGTGGACCGTTGTTACCTGAGGTTTACGTGATGTTTCACGTGGTTTGTGTGTGACGTGCACGTGGTTTTGTGTACGTGGCGAGTAGTACGACGCCTACCATGGTTACCTCTCCAGTTGGGTGCCCCAGGTTCTTTGTTAGCCAGGCTATTAGCTCGGGGCTTTGTCCTGGTACTTGTGTTGTACCGTTGAGGTTTGTGTCGTCTAACCTGGACACCCTCACTCCTGTGCTTGAGTTGTACGTCCGGCTGAGGGAAAGACGACAGTGGGACAGTGACACTTGTGTTTGTTTTTAGTCACTTGTAGCACGCTCGTAGTTGGGGGTACGGACAACAGTAGACGTACTGGACCCCAGCTAGTCCTTTTGCAGTGCCTCACTCTAGAGAGCCCAGGCCAGGGTCTCCAGAGGTGTCAGGCATGGGCCTATGACCGTGTGGTTCGCAGGTGGTAGTGTTTAGTTGGTCTCCACAGTTGCTTGACTTTTTCACGTGGAGCGGCAGCTGGACCTTTCGTCTGTGGCTGCGAGACTGAGAGGTAGACCTGTGTTAGCTTGTCCGAGTCAGTCTCTGGTGTCGCGAACCAGTTCACGTGGCTCGTGTTTGGCTATCTCTACTTTAGCTTGTACACCTGTTTGGGTTTGTCGTTTAATTATTACAGTTGTTTTTCACAGTCGACAGACGGTGAGTACTTTTACAGCTTTCATATCCTGCTTAGCTATTCTATAAATTGTTGGTATTGTTTACTGCTTTCGTACCTGTGGTTTGGTTTGCTCAGTTTTTGGGGAGTTCCCTACTGAGCCAGTGACTAGCGAGGCTCACCCCTACCCCACAGGTGAGAGCGAGGAGGACGTTTCTCACCGTCGTCATGTTCGGAGCCGCGTCGTAGCGGTGCAGGGTCAGTACCTCCAGCTGTGTAGTAGCAGCTCCAGCAGTGTAGTGTAGCTAGTTTGTTACTTGTTTCAGTTGTACCTCGGGGTATGCCCCAGGCTCTGGTACTTTCTTTCAGTTTTGTGGAAATATGGCTATGTAAACTTGTGAAAAATATATATAAAATGTGGTGTGTTCCTTTGTGTTTACACGGACTGTGGTTTGGTATCCCTTGCGAGGCTTCGGCCCGTTCACGGGAGCCAGACTCGGATCAAGTACGTTATCGGTTTAACGGGCTTGGCCGAGGCGTTCCGTCACAACAATTATCCTGTACATGATCTGGAGCTAGCTGCCGTAGTCTTCGCCTTGAAGATATGGCGTCATTATCTATATGGTGAGAAATTCATTGTGTTTTCTGACCATAAAAGCTTGAAGTATCTATTTTCTCAGCAGGACTTGAATATGAGACAGCGGAGGTGGTTGGAGTATCTCAAAGACTTCGACTTCACGATCCAATATCATCCAGGAAAAGCAAATGCTGTGGCAGATGCTCTAAGCAGAAAGCCAATGATTACATTGTCAAGTTTAATGGTAGATGAATGGAAGTTATTAGAAGACTTCGCCAAGTTATATTGATGCTGACATCAAGAGAAGGGATGCTTTGTTGCTAGTGTTAGAGCACAACCCACACTATTGGAGGACATCGTAACACTCCAAGACAATGACCCTGTACTTGTAGAGATTAAGTTGGACCAGAGGCCGATTTCTCATTAACTGAAGATGAAGGCTATTGTTCCGGGATCGAGTCTGTGTACCCGACCTTGCGGAGACAAAGAAAGTGATTATGGATGAGGCTCACAAGACTAGATACTATTCGTCCTGGAACTACCAAATGTATCAAGATTTGAAAAGAAGCTTTTGGTGGCCTAATATGAAGAGAGAAGTGGTGGAATATGTCGCCCATTGTCTAACATGTCAAAGGGTCAAGGCAGAACACTTGCGACCCGCAGGTAAACTCAAACCCCTAGAAATTTCGGCATGGAAGGGAAGGTATAGGGATGGACTTTATTTTCGGACTACCCAAATCTAGAGGTGGATTCGATGGTATCTGGGTTATAGTCGACCGCTTAACTAAGTCGGCTCACTTCTTGCCAGTGAAGAATATTGGTCAGTAGATGTTCTAGCCGCATTGTATGTGAAGGAAATAGTCAGATTACATGGAGTACCGGTGTCTATCGTGTCTGATAGAGACCCTAGGTTCACATCCCACTTTTGGAAAGGACTGCATTACTCCTTGGGATCTAAACTAAACTTTAGCACAGCTTTCCATCCACAGACAGATGGTTAGACGAGAGAACCAACCAGTCATTGAAGATATGCTTAGAGCATGTGTCCTAAATTTGGAGGTAGCTGGCACGAACACTTATCTCTGGTGGAGTTTGCTTACATAATAGCTATCAAGCTAGCATTCAATGGCACCGTTTGAAGCACTCTATGGCAGGAGTTGCCGATCTCCAATATGCTGGTTTGAAGTTGGCGAAAAACAAATATTAGGACCAGAGATGACAAGGGAAACTACAGAGAAGGTAAAGCTTATTAAAGAAGAATGGAAGTGGCCAGCAATGACAAAAGGCATATGCAGATAACAAAGGAGAGACCTGGAGTTTCAGGTGGGCGAACATGTATTCTTAAAGGTGTCTCCAGGCCGTGGGATCAGGCGTTTTGGCATTAGGGCAAGTTGTCACCAAGGTTTGTCGGGCCTTTCGAAATCCTCGAAAGAGTCGGCGAGGTGGCATATCGTCTTGCTTTACCACCACAAATGGACGGAATACACAATGTTTCCACATATTCATGTTGAAAAAGTATGTACGAGATCCATGGCATGTCATAGAATACGAGCTTCTGGAGTTCAACAAAGACGGAACATATCAAGAGAAGCCAATTAAGATCGTGGACCGGGAACTGCGCCAACTAAGGAACAAGGTTTTTCCACTAGTAAGGTTAGATGGAATCAACGCATGGATGAGGACGACACGTGGGAAACCGAGGAAGCAATGCGCAAGAGATACCCGAGTTTATTCACAAGTAAGTACGCCTCACTTGTACGATAATTTTCTATGCATGAATTGGGGACCAAATTCTCTTAAGTGGGGGAGGGTGTAGCACCCCGGAAATTTTAATTCAAAGTAAATGGAAATAAATAATTTCCATAATATCATAGTATTTAAAACATACGTATCATTATTGTATGTGCTAAAACACATCGGAAAATTCCGTAAAAATTATAAATCAACCCTAAATATTATTACTAAATGTTTCACAAAGAAATTTGTGCCATGAAAAATCAGATTATCCAAGTTTAAAGTGTTTCACGACTTATTATCGTAATTCATGATAGGTCGTAAAATCATTATCACACGTACGTGGATGAGTCAGAAAATTAAATAAAAATTATATATGGACTTAAATAATATCCTCTAATGACCCATCAAGAAATTTGGTTCAATAAAAATCATTTGGGTTAGGTTTAAGAGTTATTGCGACCGATTATCTAAATAAGGAAACAAGTCGAAAACCATTAACACGGAGATACGACGCAATCAAAGATTAAATAAAAGTGTTGAAGAGATTTCCAACATTATATATTAATGACCCAATATCTTAATTGAGCCAATGGACCACATATGACCCAAAAATCAAATGAAGCAAGAAAATACATAGAAATCGTAACCATAAATAAGCTGAAATTAAAGAGGCAATTAGAGTTGAATTGGGATGCAATCATGCATTCATGGCAACCCAAATTCGTGCCTAACTATGAGGGGAGGTTTCATAATGCCTCACACACTCAAGGGAGGAAGAAATCATCAAAATAGGAAACCAACATGCCAATCCCACAACCCTTCTTTCCTAGTTATAATAGGACTCCTAAACACCATGGTTACTTAAATACTCTTCACCCAAACCCTAGGGATGAGTTTAGAACATGCTGGGGTCGTGTGAGGAGTTCTTGGTGGCTGGGGAGCAGGAGATCGTCCACACCAAGCCGTTCTTCTTCCCCTTCTTGTCTGCTGCGACCTGCACAAACCATCCACTTGAAGTCGACCAAAGATTAGTCAAACCATAACCAACCTTGCAAGGACTATACCCCTGGAAGAGGGTCAGTCTACGTTCTAACTCAAGTGGAATGCCCAAATTCCATTCAGTATACACGGAGTAGTAAGCGTTTTCCTCCAAGTGGTCTGAACACGGGTTTTCTGGAATAATGGGACTTCTTCAACCCATAAGGTAGGTTTTCTCAGGCCAAACCTTAACATATCCTATACCAATGTGTAGAGCATCAAGCTAACTTTCATTTCCCACTGGTTTCATCGAATTTCATTTAGTAGATTTTGAATTAAGCGTTTTTCCAAAGTTGCTCACTGTTATGGCTTTTCCCGTTCTTAATATGTTGCACATGATTCAAGACCGAATTAGAGTAAACTCATAACATGAAAGTTATTCTACTCCATGTCCTCGTCAGGTTTCATGTTGAACGTTTTGTCTAAATCTCATTAGTTAGAGAGTTATAAGTATGGTAAAAGGGTTGCTGCATGAAACTACGATTTTATGTTACACTTGGTCTGATGTTGTGTTCGACTTGACCAAAGCCTATCGAAACCATCCTATTTTCTAATTTCTAATTTTACTGGGAGTACCCTTGTATGTCTAGGTTGTTTTAAAACTAGTTTTGTTATTTTTCATACATGTACATTGTTCTCTATTTTGGAAGCACCCTTTGTCAATATATGGCAGTTCTGGACCGCAATCCAAGAACATGTCCTTGCTCTGGCAGGATCAGGCGCAGACCCTGTGAAGGCGACGGCCCGATAGGCTGCGTTCTGAGGTCCTGTCGCGACAGCACCGACCGTCACATTCTGAAGGCGACGAAGCGCTCCATCGCGATCCGCTGCCTGATCTGACGCCCAGACGTGTTCTTCACACACCCTGTCGCCTTCTAGTCCCAACCCGTCGCGATCCTTGCTGCGGCCTATCGCGATCTGTCCTTCGGGCCTGACAGCCCCATGTCACCTTCCTGTAACCCTGTCGCGACCTGACCCCGGGCCTGACAGCCCTGTCGCTATCCTTGTATGCCCCTGTCGCGATCTCAGGATTTTTGCACAAACCCCACTTACTTTCTTGCAAACCTAACCGCTATACCGAGGTCTGGTTAATACGATATTTAGTGTGTGATTTCACATGTTTTGGGTCTGATCATTGCATGGTGGTTATTTTAATGGCTTAAAAGCGATTAACCCATTTAAAAGCTTTAATTATATGAATGCTATTCTAATTGCTCCTTAAATATTATGATCCATTCATGCAAACTCATGATTTAATCTCTCCATTGTTCTACCATGTTTAAAATGATAATTATTGTTCTTAAAATCTTGCAAACCCATGTGTAGTTAATGCATTGTTCAATTTTTCCCATCATGTTAAGTACTTTCCGCGAGTTTGAAACTGATGATTTGAGAATTGAGACACGCTTACCGCACTACACACTCGCACTGTGTAGACTAGCGACCTTTTCACCAAGGCCTCCGTAAATCTCCTCTGACCATGGATTCCCACATGGCCGACGAGTTGGTTGTACCATTGAAGTTCCCTGGAGATAGCGTGCACTTCTTTTCTCTTCTGGTTCTCATGAGTGTGACTTACAAACTAGACTAAAGCATTAACGTAAGGATTGAACGAAAGTATAAATCGTACCTTTATGCTGCCGAATTTATCTCTTAACCATGTTCTCATGAATCATGTTCAATTACTTATTACTTGTTCTCATCATCATCATGAACACATGCTTACTTATTGAAACTCTCATTGGCCATTAATAATGACTATGGGTATCTTCATTTAAAATTTACATGAGATGCTGACAGGGCACGGCGTGTGTCCAAGGGCTCCAATCTAGCCCCAATGATGGCGAGTCATAGATATACTATTAACCATGGGGTATAATGATTACTGGCATTGCATCTGCGCTGGGAGTCTTGCTTGCTTGTTGAATGATAGATACAATACCACATACACGTGTCCTGGTGTACATTCTTGATGGATCTTTTCTCGGTGTACATTAGTGTCTACGTGCCAGATTAGTGTTACTTGATCGTGCTCGTACCTTCTTGCTTGCTTGCTTGCATGATGTGGCCATCTTGCATTTAATGCAATTAGTGATATCTTGCGTTCTTGAAAGCTATTGACATCAAGTGAAATCTTGCGTGCTTGTACAAAGTGATCTATTGTTAGTACTTTCTTGTCATCTTGTTCAAAATCTTGTTCTATCTTGTTCACTCTATCTAGCTTGTTTTCATGTATCATGTTTTAATGAGTTTTATTCGAACATGCATATCATGACATTCATCGTGCTTACCTAGTTCTAAATTGCTAATCACTTATATCATTGCCTGCACACTGAGATATAAATCCTACTGGGCTAGTTTGCTCATCCCCTACTTTTACCCAATCTAGGTGACTATGACATCCAAGAGGAAGAGCAAGTCGAGGATGGGAATGCGTCCGAGAAGAGCGTTCCAATTATGAGTCTATCTATAGTTAGTTTATTTTGAGTGTTAGATTCATGTAGTAGGAAGTGAGGAATAGAATGTACTTTTCCTTTTATTTTGTCTTAGTCCTGTACTAGTTTCTTTTTTTTAAATACACTTGAATACAATTTATGTTTAGTTCATATTTTGGCCCAATGATGATGTATGTTGTTAAACATTTAGTGCGAGCTAGCTAGAGGCTTATTTGCCGACTGTTCACGTCTTTAATTTTCGACTCGAATTCTTTGAACTAATATCCACTGCGAAATTCTCGGGACGTGACACGTGACCAAGTCTTGTCGGCCCGACACGACGTCTTTAGACCAAGCTAGTCAAAACTACGGTCAACATATAATTATGTTCGATCACACTGACGGTTTCAACATTAACGCATCGGGTCAAGCAGACGCGACCCCAACACTGCCGTAACGCAACAGACAAAATTGAAATGCGTCGACTCAAAGGGACGCATTCAAACATGAACGCGTTGGCTTACTTGGACGCGTTTGAACGGCGACAGTGGGTTCAACTCAGGGGCCGAACCCACTCTCCCCCACGGGAGAACCAATAGGAAACCCAAGCATTCATTCCATTTAAAGTTGTAAATGAGTAAAGCTCATCAAGAGCAAACCCCCTCACATGCTCCAACCCTTAAACCAATCCAAACATGCCATAAAACTGTAAACAGGGTAGGAAGTCTCCGTACTGGAAGAAAACGCAAAAAATGCCCAAAACCTCCTCGTCGATGGCACGCCTATGCTCTGGACGCTATCCTCGCGTGGTTCCCACGCCGCATGAGCCATCGTAGTCGGAAACACCGGAATCCTCACTGGAGAAGCTTCACAGCATCTCCCCTACGTCGGATAGAGCATCTTCTGTTCTGTCTGGCCGAAACGATGCAGTTAAAACACCTATTCAAATCGCGTCCGAGATAGACACCGCGTTTACCTACTTTAAATGCATCCATCTTAGCCGACGCCACATGGAAACCTCACGACATGCATCACAGAGTTGGTTCCCTGAATCGCGGCGGAAGAAGCCACGCGTTCAAATCGCGTCGCCTGACTCAGACGCTATTCAGAACAATGAACCAGCAGTGCAATTGGGCTAGCATATCTGGCCCACACTGCTCACTCTGTGCACAGAAAACCCAAACACAGCCATTGACCATCTCTTGGTCAAGAGCACCACCATAGACCCGAAAACCCGGATCCGAACGATCGTATTATTACAACATTCAAACCCATGGCAATATGCAATTCTATGCACTTTACCATGCAAAAAAATTATGAAGGCAAAGTTCAACAATGTGAATAAGAGTACTCTTCCTGAGCCTACGATTAATTTATCAAGAGAAACATTGCATATGATCACACGAGGAAAGTATGTGTTTCAACAATAAAATATTTTAGAATCTATTTCATGTATTGGAGATGAATTATTAGATGATGATGAAACTGACAAAAATACTGAAGGGCAGCCATACTTACATGATACATATAATGGAGAGGAGAATCTACACCCAAATGGTATATCAAAGTCTATTTTTTTAGTTTATCTGATATTGTCAAGTTATAATAATTAACATGTAATATATTTTTGTCAACCAAAATCGATGAGACGATTGATGAAAATCAACATTTAAATCAGATTGACTATTGGGATATTGGGATCCCATATGGACATGTGAAAAATGTGATGGATTGATGTTGTATGAACAGAGATTGGAAAAGAGAAGAAGTGCACAATCCAAAATTCTCTCTATGTTGTATGCAAGGAAAATTCAAGTGCCTCTACTGAAAGATCCTCCTGAACTTTTACGCAAGTTGATGTATATCAAGGATTCAAGGAGTAGACACTTTTTAGACAACATTTGATCATACAACATGATGTTCTCCTTCACATCAATGGGAGGGAAGATTAATTCCTCCATAAACAATGGAATAGGATCATATGTTTTTAGATTGCTTGATCAAATTACCACAGGATCAGAAGTCTACTTCCAAATCCAGGTGTAGGTCCGAAATTCACTCAACTGTACATATATGATACGGAGAATGAGATCTCAATCGAATAAAGGCAAGCAGGTTCGTTTTGAACTTGCCTATGACATACTTTTATGAAGTAGACTTGAAATATAAATTTCATTAATCATGTATATTTTTTTAATACATGATAAATGATCATTAGAGATTAGACACTACATGTAAGGCCTTGGGCCTCTTTGACCTTTAACGGGCCTTCTTCTGGAATAGTGCCTGCTGACGTCAACAGTAGGTTGACGTCAAGCTTGTGGACGTCAAAGCTGACATCTACATAGTCTTAGCGTCAAGCGATGTTGACGTCTACCAAAGTTTCCAGAGTTTTCCGTACATGAACTTGACGGAAAGCGATGTTGACATCAGGATTGTCGGTGCAAGTTGACGGCAACAGATGTTGATGTCAACCTGCTCGGCCTGTGTTTTTAGGGGCGACCGAGGCCCCTTCTCCTTCATTCCTCTCCCTCTCCTTCCCACCACCCTCACACCTCTCCTTCTCCACTTCTTTCGATGGCCGATGGAGCTCGTGGGGAGGTCGTGGTGCTCGTGGCGGCGACGGATCGGCGAGAACGGAGGTTGGAAGGGTCATCTTCGTGGTGAAGCTCCATGGGAATCGGCAGGATTCGAGGTTCATTAGGAGTTGTATTGCGTTTTTGACCATTGACCATGTCTTGGTCAAGAGCACCACACATAGACCCGATAAACCCAGATCCGAACGACCGTATTATTACATTACTAACACTTAAAAGAAATGTCGTCCTCGACATTTAGGACGAAACCACGGAAGATAGACTAACACCTAAAAAGAAATAAACCCATATATAGAACAAGTAGGATACACTTCCTCTGCACTTCCCTTTCAAACCATTTCAATCTGCTCATTTCCGCTTTCCTTTCTCTTTAAATCCTTTCATAGCTACTCTGCCCGATTATTACAAACTGCTCTTCTTTACCTTTCAGCTGTATGCAATTCTTCCTTGTTGTTCGCGCTTTATCTCCTTAGACTCAACTTGCTTCTACATTTTCTGGCTGCACTTGCAACATTTCTTTCTGGGCTGCTTCTCTTGCTGAAAACTTTTCACTTTACTCTATAACTTTGGGCACTATGCCCTACTAAACCCTGCTTTAAATTCTCAAATTTCTCAATACCCTTTTTTTATCTGCTTGTCACTGCCAACTGACACTCTGCTTCATCTACATTCATATTCTCAATTACCAGCTTTCACAAAGAAAACCAATTACCATCCTTGAATTTCCTACCTCTTTATACCATTCTGTGCAAAACCCTCAAACTTTCTTTCAATCAAGCAGATCTTGGACAATCTGGGAATACTACATATCCCTTGCTTCCGCTGCGCCACTCTGATTATACTGGATACTCGACAAAATGTTTCTCAAGTTCTGCCTTCATCATTACTTTCAAGTACTTTCCACTTTCACTATTATTCTGACTCCAATTGAACTCCATTCTAACCTTATTTACTTCTCAATTTATCTTGCTTAATCATCCAGCACTTGGAAGAGAACACCTGAATTTCTGATCTGCTTTCCTTATATTTCGGTTCTGGTTGTGCCACAAACTTCAATTTCAAATTCTATTATACTGCTGCTAACATATCTTACCTTTCATATACCTTCCTAGCTTTAAATAACATTTTCCCTGCCTAACTAATCACATTCACAACCTTTTAAAATATTCTTTAATTGATCTGCTTTCTTTACTCGCAAATCCAATTCAAAAATACCTTTATCAAAATACAATTCTGCTCAACGGAATCACTTTCTGTGCACTGGCTTGCAAGCCTTTGCTAAACATTTCCTGAACCATCTGATTATATCTATTTTATAATCCGCTATACTCTTTCTTTCTCTAGTCAATAACACTCCACCTGATCTGTGCTGCTGACTGCACTAATCTCGTTATCATTTCTGTAAAACTTTCCCTTAATATTCAACTATCTAGCTAATCTCCTTGTACCAATACTACTGTAGCTCCAGCTAATGTACAATCATCTTTCGATAAAATACTGCCATAGCCAGAATCTGAAACCGATCTCTTTAATTACCATAACTTGCTCTACCTAATTCCTCTATTCCGCGTTGCTGCTTATTCTCAAATGCCGAAGTACCACTATTATGGCACCTTCACTAATATCTTTTCCTTCAAACCTTTACTTGAATTCCTTTTCACAATCTGCCTTGCTATTCCACTTAGCTCGATATTCTTTAACTGTTTCTCAACTGATTCATTTCCTTCTATTCTGACTCGCATAACTCTAACTTATTCCCATCATTCCTAACCTCATCCTCAATCTTTGTCGAGCACATCTTTACCTTTCTTTCATCATAGACTGCACCTGACTGCTTAATGGCACTAATCTTATCTTTAATTCGGCAATCTTTAACAAAACATGCTATAAGTGAATACCTTCTTTTTAAATTCTCATAAAAGCTAATTGCACACTGATTCTTCTTTACTTTCTCTTTACTCAAGTGATCACCTCAATACTTCTTACACAAAACTTTAATATCAAATTTCCATTATCATTACTCACAACAGCACTATACTTAAACTCTTTATTGCAACCGTCTCTAATCACTAAGCATTCTTAGTCTGACTGCCACAATTCATAGCTCTTCTACTTGTCAGTACCTTATCTAAAACTAATCTGACTCGTTCTTATCATTTCAACCCTTCCTTTTCACTAATCACATTATTATCCATACTGCTCCTTAACACTTGCCAACACAGATCTCAAACTCAACAATTAACTCTGCTAAAGTTCTCAAACACATTCACACACTTATAATCCTTATCACACTTTTCAATTCCTCATTATAATGTTGTTCCCTCTGTTATTTCATCACATCATTATCTTATACCTGCCTTTGCCAACTCTGTTTTTCACTAAACATCTTCACTTAATTCCATGACAGAATTCACTAATCCCTTCAATTTGTATAACTGAAAATCTTGCAAAAACTAACCTTTAACTACAAACTGACGCACTGGTATAACCACTCAACTTATACCACTAGCCTTACCATTTCTCTGCCATTACTAACAACTGCCATGTGTGCAACAATCATACAAATTTCACAAATTGGGTTTTCTTCTAACCACATCTTCTCTCAGCTACTACCATTAACTGCCAAACTTAAAAACAAACACACAATTCACATGACAAAACTCACCTGAAAACCACTTTATACCACATAAAACCGCAGACTTACCACCAGCAGTGGACATTAATCCATGTATTGGGACATTGTAACCTCAATGTCTTTTCATATTCTAACTAGACCTTTGCTCTGATACCAACTGTAACAACCCTGAATATTTATACCCAATATGGGTCCATATCCAAGTCCGCCTCCCGCGATCGGACTGAAGTCTCGCAAGGGATATTTCTAACACGTGTCCAGTACGAATATAAAAGACAACAACTACTGTATAAGACACAGAAAAGTACATGTGCTCATATCTGTATACAACAACAACTGTCCAACGTCCCAGTACATTATTACATGTCCAATTAAAAGAGTACAACTACCTGGGGCATACCCGAGGGAGCACAAGCTCACACTAACACAATAACCCTACTGCTGTGGTACAAGTCTGCCACGACTCCTCCTCGAGCCGCACGGACTAGCCAACCCGTGAAAAGAGCTGTAAGGGATTGAGACTCAACACGTCACTGGCTCAGCAGGTACCTCCCAAAAATTACAACTACATGCTAAGAGACATCAATCCCACAGGGTCTCACTGGCAACACCGTAGCCAACCACGACATGCTCACACGAAGTATAATTAACAACTAATCATAAGTCTAACTAACACAATTAATTCAACCCTCGGAAAGTAAGAGGAGACAACAGGACTAGCTCAGCACCACTAGTCAGCCCTTTAATAGAAACACCTCGCCACAAGCCTCATCGGCAATCACTTGTAACACCCCGGAAATTTAGTGATTTAGAATTTAAGGAGAATAAATAAATTCTGTAATTATTGGAACGATAAAAACTTACGTACCATTATCGTATGAGAGGAACACATCAAGAAAATGGTTAATGCGGAAAAATAACCAAACATAAAATTAAATAACCATGTTGGAGAGACTTACAACATATTGTATTAATGACCCATTAACAATATTGGGCCAATGGAGCACATTTGGCCCAAGGATAAAATTGGGACAAGGGAATACCTAGAAATTCGTGTATGTAATTATGCAATAGTTAGGGAGGGCAATTTAGGGTTAAAATTAGGGTGATTAGTCATGTAAGGTAAGCCAAAACCGAACCCAACCCTAAGAGGTGGTTTCCTAAACCTTTACTACTTCCTTTGGGTGAGAGAATCCCAGATTTTCTGGAAAGTAGGAAGCAGAACTCGCAGCCCCTTTCCTAGTCCGTTAGGACTTGTAAGTACAACCTAAATCTATAAGAACTCATTCTTAAACTCTTGGGGAAGTTTTAGCAACAAGTTGGGGTCTTGAGCACATGTTTGAGCGCTGGAGGAGTTGAGAGAACGGCTGGGAAAACGTTGTCTTCCCCAACCTCGCTCTGCATCAACCCAGAAATCTGCAGAGAGTTCTTAGCATTCAAAGGTAGGTGTTCTCAGGCCAAGATTAAATAAAACCAATATGTAGATCTTCGAGTCTAGGTTCATTTGCACTTGGTTTGACTAATTTTCATGGAGTATACAATTGTATTCGTAGTTTTCCCTAAGTCGCGCATAGTTAGGGTTTTCCCATTCACTTATTATGCATGTGATTTGAGACCGAATTAGACTAAACTTCCATCATGGAAGTTCTTCTACTTATACCTAAGATCATCTTTTATGTTGGACGTTTTGTCCAAAAGTCTTTAGTTAGATAGCTATAAGCATGGTAAGAGAGTCATTGCATGATACTGCGATTTCAGGCTGCACTTAGCTTTATGTTCTTCATATGTTTTCTTGGGATTTGAGATGGAATTAGATCAAACCCTCAACATCAAAGTTCTATACTAGTTGTCCTCGTCATATTTTGTGTTGAACATTTTATCTAAATGTCATTCATTAGAGAGTTATAAGTAGGGTAAGTAAATCGCTGCATGAGATGTGTTTTTGGGTACACTGACCTTTTGTTTTTTCTGGGAGGGCCTCTAGTGTCGACACTACTTGATCTAGTGTCGACACACTGTCCCAAAACAGCCCAAAAGGTGTTCTGGGATGGCCTCTAGTGTCGACACTACTGATCTAGTGTCGACACACTGTCCCAAATTGGTTAGAAGGTTTTTCAGGGAGGGTCTCTAGTGTCGACACTACTTGATCTAGTGTCAACACACTGTCCCAAATTGGCCAAAAGGTTTTCTGGGAGGGTCTCTAGTGTCGACACTACTTGATCTAGTGTCGACACCCTGTACAGACCTGTTGACTGGGTTTTCTGGGAGCTGTCTGTAGTGTCGACACTACTTGATCTAGTGTCGACACTACTTGACCAGTTCTTCATTATTTTGCCTTGTGTTTGAAGCATTGTGTCGACACCAGTAAGGGGTGTGTCGACACTACCTTTGCAAAAATATTGCATGTTTTGGGTCTGATCATTACATGGTGTCTACTAGCATGAGCATGATGTTATATAGTATGCATGGACCTAAAAGAAATCAACCCATTGAAAAAAAAATGGTAATGATATGAATACGATTCTAATGTGTAATTGTGATTGATCTTATGTCCACTGGATTATCTTGTGATCTTACCTATTATCATTGATATGATAAGAATATGATGTGAATATGGGGATGAATACATGTTAGTATGGACTTGTTAGTGAAGTTAATATCATGATTTGCATATGAGTTTCAACAGTTACATGTTTTCCGGGGTTCAATTAATTAATTGTCCATATGCATACATGTTAGGAAGGATCTGTGACTCGTCACTTAGACATTTGCACGAATAGGCACACCCTCCTTGGGGAAATTGAAAGCTCTCTGCCGGTCATTCTGAATCGGCAAGGCTAGCGATCTTTTCCTTAAGACCTCCATAAGTCTCCGCTCTCTATGGATTTCCACATAGAGGCCGAGTTGATTGTACCATGAAGTACCCTGGAGATAGAGAGCACATGTTCCGCATATGATCTGTCTTTAGAAACATCCTCATGTCAAGACATTAACGAATTATGAAACATAAGATACGTCGATATACTGCCCTTTTGTCTCTTGAGCTATTTGTCATACCTTGACTCTATGAATGATCATGTTCCTTTACTATGAGCTTGTCATTGAAACTTTGTGGCCCAATATGAATATGTTTGTTTCGGCACAATAAGGGACTTCGGTCCATTTGACCAATGCCTGTGCAATAAGGGCCCTGTTTGGTCCTGGGGAGGAGCACCCCAACGTACTTATTAACCGCGGGAGTATGGAGTGTGGTGCGTGGCATGGCACTGATATGATATGCAAGATTTGTGAGAATGTGCCTTTGTTTGATATGATAAGTTTGATTTGATATGATATGATAAGATTTGATATGATACGTCTGATCACATGAATACGTGATATCTGTGAATATGGCCAATCTCTTTTGATATGATTCTACTCTTGAAATATCTGTCCATTGTATATGCAACTCGACATTTGATCTAATATGATATCCGTTCTACTCTGTTATTCAATCTATTAGTATTGCATGCATTGTCATCATATTCATGTGCATATCTTGCCTGATTAAAATATTAATCATGTATATTAGTGCCCGCACATTAATGAGATGTAAATCCTACTGAGCTAGTTCGCTCACCCTACCATCCTGCCCTCTTTCAGGTATTGATGAGGAACCAGAGGAGTCGGATGGGGCAGGGCAAGAGTGATGAGCACCCGCCATATGAGTAGTTGACAGTTTAGGAGTAGATATTTGAGTAGTCTATGCGATGGTGGAACATTTTTGTCTGATTAACGAACGCTTTAGTGGTTCTTCTTATGTAAGGTTGTAACTAGATGAATGGAATGGAATAAAGTATACTTTTGGTGACCATATTATAGTCTCGAATATGTTCTTCTGTTCAATTGTGACTCTGCGTTATTCAACTGTGATACGTCTATTTGTATTGTTCACGTCCCCCGGTATTTATTCCGCTGCTAAATATCAGGGCGTGATAGTTGGATCAGAGCCTAAACTTTACGGTCCAAGGGAATTGGAACATAGAATGAAATTAGATCACACGAGTCAAAATCTGTCGTACCTAATGTGAGCTTGGGTAGAACCATGGGAATAGAAGACACATGTGATATATTTAGATGACTGACTTATATTATTATCTTGAAGGTACTTATTACCTCAATGGCCACTGAACGTGCCTAGGCTAGGAACATGCAACAAATAATACAGAACTTGACTCAGGCTATCCTGCAAGCCACCCAGGGTGGAGGTAACTGCGGAGCCGGTGATCTCCATCGGAATTTTCGGAATATGGATCCGCCTGGTTGGAAGGAGTACTGACCCAGATGTTGCTGAACACTGGGTTAAGGAAATTGAAAGGATATTCAGGGTCATGCAATGCACGGACCAGAACAAAGTACTGCTGGCGACTTTCCAATTGGAAAAGGATGCCAGGGCATGGTGGGAGTCGGTAGAAGCAACACTGAATGGTTAGCAACTAACATGGGATCAGTTCATTGAGCACTTCAACACCAAGTACTTCTCTGAGAGGGTCCAGGAGCGGTAAGCAGCCGAATTGTGGCTTTGAAGCAGAGAGGACTCAATGTGGCCGAGTATGAGGACCAATTCTCTCGTCTGTCCGATATGATGTTCACTTAATTGGGACAGAAAGGATGAAGGCAAAATGCTTTCTGAATGGCTTGAGGCCCCAGTTCATCACTCAACTGGCGCCAATCGACATTCAGACCTATGCTGACATGGTAAAGAAGGCTCAGTTACTGGAAGATGCCATGGAAACTGCTGAAAGAATTAAGGGAAAATCCGTGAAAAGGGAGCAAGTGTCTTCTACAGGAAGGTATCAGCCGACCATTGGGAAGAAAAGGCCCAGTGGCGGAGTAAATGAACCAGCTGATAAAAAGCCAAAGGAGTTAGGTAAGCAGATAGTGGTGACGACGGAGAAAGGTGCAAACACTGTGACAAAGCTAGTCACCGGTCTGAACAATGCTGGAGAGCGCAAGGGAGATGCCTGCGTTGTGGTAGTCGTGACCATAGGATCTCAGACTGCCCAATATTGAAAGAACAAGCCCCTCAGGACAAGCGTCCGAATGGACAGAAGAGGCAAGGCCGCTTGCAAGCTATTCAGGAACCGGAAGCTGCTGAAGAAGGGTATCGTGTAGAAGGTACACTTACTATTCTTTCCCGACCCGCATATGTTCTCTTTGATACGGAGATACGCTCTTTATATCTCAAACATTTGTTGATACCCTACCTGTGAAACCCATCCCAATGAAATCCGGAATAGTTGTGTCAACCCCGATTGGTCCTGGCACCAATCTTACAAACCATATGCCATCCAGTGAAGTGTTGATTGAAACCTAAAACTACCAGCAAATTTAATATGTATGGATATGGGGGGTATGATGTGATACTGGGAGCAGATTGGTTGTCTGAACATGGGGCTAGTATCAACTGCAGGAGAAGTCGGGTAACCTTTAGCCATTACCCAAAACTAGTGTTCACAAGGAATAGAAACCGCAGGAGATTGTCACTTATCTCGGCACTACAAGCCAAAAGGATGATGAGGAAAGGTTGTATGGCCTTTCTTGCTGCTGTGGTCATCACAAAGAAGGAAGTCAAAGTGGAGGACATCCATGTTGTCAGCGAATACACTGATGTTTTTCCGATGACTTGCCAGGAATTCCTCCTGAGCGAGAGGTCGATTTTACCATCGAGTTGGTCCCTGGAGCAGCACCAGTATCTAGGGCACCATATAGAATGTCCCCCGCAGAACTGAAGGAATTAAAAGAGCAACTGATGGAACTGTTAGAGAAGGGTTTCATCCGACCAAGCACATCGTCCATGGGGTGCACCTGTCCTCTTCGTCATGAAGAAGATGGGTCGATGAGGCTATGTATCGATACAGACACCTAAACCAGTTAACTATCAAGAATAAATACCCTCCGCCAAGGATTGATGAGTTGTTTGATCAATTATCTGGAGCTAGATACTTCTCTAAAATAGATCTAGATCCGTTATCATCAATTGAGGATAAAGGAGAAGACATTCACAAGACAGCCTTCCGAAGCAGGTATGCGCATTATGATTTTATTGTTATGCCTTTCGGACTAACAAATGCCCCTACAGTTTTCATGCAGTTGATGAATAGCATTTATCGCCCATATCTTGAAAAATTTATGGTGGTATTCATCGATGATATATTGATCTATTCCAAGACAAAGGAAGAGCATGAGGAGCATTTGAGGATTTCATTACAGATTTTAAGGGAGAATAAATTATATGTCAAGCTAAGTAAATGTGAATTCTGGCTTGAGGAGGTATCCTTTTTAGGGCATGTGGTAACCAAGATGGTATCGATGTTGATCTATCAAAGGTTGAGGCTGTGCTGAAATGGGAAAGACCGACAAGCGTCATAGAGATCAGGAGCTTTCTAGGATTAGCAGGATATTATCAAAGGTTTATAAAGGATTTCTCAAAGATTGCAGTGCCATTGACCAAGCTGACCCGGAAGGAAAATCCGTTTGTGTGGACCGATGAATGTGAAGGAAACTTTAACAACTTGAAGAAGTGTCTGGCTACTGCTCCTGTCCTCGCCTTACCCACTGAAGGGAGGATTTGAAATTTATTCAGATGCTTCTGGAACAGGTCTGGGATGCGTCTTAATGCAACAAGGGAAAGTAATAGCTTATGCCTCAAGACAGTTGAAGATCCACGAAGTAAACTACCCGGTTCATGACCTGGAGTTAGCAGTTGTAGTATTCGCCTTGAAGATTTGTAGGCATTATATCTATGGTGAGCAATTTAAAGTTTTTTCTGACCACAAGAGCTTGAATATTTATCTCCAAAGGAGCTAACATGAGACAAATAAGGTGGTTAGAGTACCTTAAGGACTTTGACTTTTCCATTCACATTACCCTGGGAAAGCCAATGTAGTGGCAGACGCTCTAAGTAGACAACCAGGACTATGCTGGGCGAATGGAAGTTACTGGAGCAATTTGCAAGCTTGAACTTAGACATAGGAAGAAGGAAAAACAAGTAATGATTTCAATCTCCAGATACAATCCGATCTACTGACCGAAATGAATGAGAAACAGGGAGAGGATACATTCTTAGTTGAGATCAGGGAAAAGCTAGAGCAAAGACCTGACTTTTCTCTATCAGCTGAGGAAGATTACTATTCTGAGGTAGAACATGTGTCCCTGATCATGGAGAACTCAAGAAGAGGTTACTAAATGAAGCTCACCAGTCCAAGTACACGATTCATCCAGGATCAACAAAGATGTACCAAGATTAAAAAGGTCGTACTGGTGGCCAAACATGAAGAGGGATGTGGCCGATCATGTGTCATACTGTTTAACATGCATGAAAGTCAAGGCCGAGCATTTCCGTACAGCTGGTGGACTACTACCACTAGGAATCCCGGAATGGAAGTGGGATAGCATCGGTATGGACTTTATCATGGGATTGCCCAAGATTAGAGGTGGTATGGATGCAATTTGGGTAATAGTTGATCGATTGACTACGTCGGCTCACTTCTTGCCGATCAAGAGTACCTGGTCAGTGGATGTGTTGGTTGCACTATATGTTAAGGAAGTAGTCAGATTGCATGGGGTTCCATCTAACATAATATCGGATCGGGACCCTAGATTTACTTCACATTTCTGGAAGGGTTTACAAGCAGCAATGGGTACTAAACTAAACTTTAGTACTGCCTTCCATCCTCAGACCGATGGACAAACCGAAAGGACCAATCAAATTGTGGAAGATATGCTTTGTGCTCTGGTGCTAGATTTTAGAGGTCGATGGGATGATCAGTTGTACCTGATAGAGTTTGCATATAACAACAGCTATCAGGCAAGTATCAAGATGGCTCCGTTTGAAGCCTTATATGGCAGGAGTTGCAGATCACCCCTTTGTTGGGAAGAGGTTGGGAGAACCAATGGGTTGGACCCGACTTAATTGAGGTGACTGTCAGAAAGGTTCAAATTGTCCGGGAACGTCTAAAGATAGCACGATCTAGGCAGAAGAGTTATGCAGACAAGAGAAGGAGAGAACTAGAATTTCAGGTTGGCGAACATGTTTTCTTGAAGGTCTCACCTTCAAGGGAATACAAAGATTTGGATCAAAGAGAAGTTGAGTCCCAGATTCATAGGGCCATTTGAAATTCTGGAAAGGAATTGTCAGGTGGCATATAGACTTGCACTACCTCCACAGCTGGCGAACGTGCATAATGTGTTCCACATATCCATGCTGAGGAAGTACTTATTCAATGCCGACCACGTAATCACCATGAGGACTTGGAGATTCGGGAGGACCTGACTTATGAAGAGAAGCCGATCAAACTGTTGGATCGGAAGATGCAACGACTCAGGAATCGTACCATACCTATGGTGAAGGTCAAATGGAGTCGAGAGGAGTTACCAATGCTACCTGGGAAACGAGGAAAGAATGAAGAAAACCACCCAGAACTATTCTCAGGTACAAACTACACCATTATGTGTAAATTTGGGGACCAAATTTCTTAAGTGGGGGAGGATGTAACCCCCCGGAGATTTAGTGATTTAGAATTTAAGGAGAATAAATAAATTCCGTAATTATTGGAATGATAAAAACTTACGTACCATTATCGTACGAGAGGAAACACATCGAGAAAATGGTTAACGCGGGAAAAATAACCCAACCATAAATTAAAAAACATGTTGGAGAGACTTACAACATTATGTATTAATGACCCATTAACAAGATTGGGCCAATGGAGCACATTTGGCCCAAGGATAAAAAATGGGACAAGGAAATACCCAGAAATTCGTGTATGTAATTATGCAATAATTAAGGAGGGCAATTTAGGGTTAAAATTAAGGTGATTAGTCATGTAAGGTAAGCCATAACCGAACCCAACCCTAAGAGGTGGTTTCCTAAACCTTTACTACTTCCTTTGGGTGAGAGAATCCCAGATTTTCTGGAAAGTAGGAAGCAGAACTCGCAGCCCCTTTCCTAGTCCCGTTAGGACTTGTAAGTACACCCTAAATCTATAAGAACTCATTCTTAAACTCTTGGGGAAGTTTTAGCAACAAGTTGGGGTCGTGAGAAGCAATTTTGGAGCGCTGGAGGAGTGGAGAACGGCTGGGGAAAACGTGGTCTTCCCCAACCTCGCTCTGCATCAACCCAGAAATCTGCAGAGAGTTCTTAGCATTCAAAGGTAGGTGTTCTCGGGCCAAGATTAAAGAAAACCAATACCATCATGTAGATCTTCGAGTCTAGGTTTATTTTCACTTGGTTTGACTAATTTTCATAGAGTATACTATGTGTATTCGTAGTTTTCCCTAAGTCGCGCACAGTTAGGGTTTTTCCCGTTCTTCTTATTATGCACATGATTTAAGACCGAATTAGACTAAACTTCCTTCATGAAAGTTCTTCTAATTGCAGTTATGATCATCTTTTATGTTGGATATTTTATCCAAAAGTCTTTCGTTAGAGAGCTATAAGTATGGTAGGAGAGTCGCTGCATGATACTGCAATTTCGGGCTGCACTTAGCTTTATGTTCTTCATATGTTTTCTTGGGATTTGAGAACGAATTAGATCAAACCCACAACATCAAAGTTCATTTACTAGTTATCCTCGTCATATTTCATGTTGAATATTTTGTCTAAATGTCATTCATTAGTGAGTTATAAGTAGGGCAAGTAAATCGCTGCATGAGATGTGTTTTCGGGTTACACTTGACCTTTATTTTTTTTCCGGGAGGGCCTCTAGTGTCGACACTACTGATCTAGTGTCGACACACTGTCCCAAAACAGCCCAAAAGGTGTTCTGGGAAGCCTCTAGTGTCGACACTACTTGATCTAGTGTCACACACTGTCCCAAATTGGCCAGAAGGTTTTCTGGGAGGGTCTCTAGTGTCGACACTATTTGATCTAGTGTCGACACACTGTCCCAAATTGGCCAAAAGGTTTTCTGGGAGGGTCTCTAGTGTCGACACTACTTGATCTAGTGTCGACACTCTGTACAGACCTGTTGACTGGGTTTTCTGGGAGCTGTCTCTAGTGTCGACACTACTTGATCTAGTGTCGACACTACTTGACCAGTTCCTCATTATTTTGCCTTGTGTTTGAAGTATTGTGTCGACACCAGTAAGGGGTGGTGTCGACACTACCTTTGCAAAAATATTGCATGTTTTGTCTTGGGATCATTACATGGTGTCTACTAGCATGTGCATGATGTTATATAGTATGCATGGACCTAAAAGAAATCAACCCATTGAAAAAAAATGGTAATGATATGAATACAATTCTAATGTGTAATTGTGATTGATCTTATGTCCACTGGATTATCTTGTGATCTTACCTATTGTCAATTGATATGATAAGAATATGATGTGAATATGCGGATGAATACATGTTAGTATGGACTTGTTAGTGAAGTTAATATCATGATTTGCATATGAGTTTCAACAGTTACATGTTTTCCGGGGTTCATTAATTATTGTCCATATGCATACATGTTAGGAAGGATCCGTGACTCGTCACTTACACATTTGCACGAATAGGCACACCCTCCTCGGGGAAATTGAAAGCTCTCTGCCGGTCATTCTGAATCAGCAAGGCTAGTGATCTTTTCCTTAAGACCTCCATAAGTCTCCGCTCTCTACGGATTTCCACATAGAGGCCGAGCTGGTTGTACCATGAAGTACCCTGGAGATAGAGAGCACATGTTCCGCATATGATCTGTCTTTAGAAACATCCTCATGTCAAGACATTAACGAATTATGAAACATAAGATACGTCGTTATACTGCCCTTTTGTTCTCTTGAGCTATTTGTCATACCTTGACTCTATGAATGATCATGTTCCTTTTACTATGAGCTTGTCATTGAAACTCTGTGGCCATAATATGAATATGTTTGTTTCGGCACAATAAGGGACTTCGGTCCATTTGACCAATGCTGTGCAATAAGGGCCCTGTCTGGTCTGGGGGAGGAGCGCCCCAACGTACTTATTAACCGCGGGAGTATGGACTTGTGGTGCGTGGCATGGCACTGATATGATATGCAAGATTTGTGAGAATGTGCCTTTGTTTGATATGATAAGTTTGATTTGATATGATATGATAAGATTTGATATGATATGTCTGATCACATGAATACGTGATATCTGTGAATATGGCCAATCTCTTTTGATATGATTCTACTCTTGAAATATCTGTCCATTGTATATGCAATTCAACATTTGATCTGATATGATATCCATTCTACTCTGCTATTCAATCTATTAGTATTGCATGCATTGTCATCATATTCATGTGCATATCTTGCCTGATTAAAATATTAATCATGTATATTAGTGCCCGCACATTAATGAGATGTAAATCCTACTGAGCTAGTTCGCTCACCCTATCATCCTGCCCTCTTTCAGGTATTGATGAGGAACCAGAGGAGTCGGATGGGGCAGGGCAAGAGTGATGAGCACCCGCCATATGAGTAGTTGACAGTTTAGGAGTAGATATTTGAGTAGTCTATGCGATGGAGGAACATTTTTGTTTGATAACGAACCCTTTAGTTGGTTCTTTTGGTGACCATATTATAGTCTCGAATGTGTTCTTCTGTTCAATTGTGACTCTACGTTATTCAACTGTGATACCTCTATTTGTATCGTTCACGTCCCCCGGTATTTATTCCGCTACTAAATATCGGGGCGTGACATCACTGCCTAAGCTACCAGTCTTATAGGCAAACCAACCATGCAGGGTAACGGGATTGGCATCAACCAGCCAACACCCTCATACCAAAACCATAATCGCAAGCTTAACTAACACGATAACACACAACGTGTAGTAGGTCATACCACGAGACCACCACCAAGTACAAAGCCACCGGTACACGCGTACCACAACATAGAGCTACCCACAAAGGGTAAATGTACCTATTACCACGAGGTACAACACTGGCCACAACCAAAACCATGCCACCACTAGGGCACACCTCAACGGTTACCACATTAACCAGAGAGTCATACACAAACCAACACCAGTGGCAAAACACGAGTCGGAAAGGAGCGACGCCACCACACGGAAACGGACTACTGGTTCATGATGCCAGTATCAAACCCAGACAACGCAGCATAAGAACCTCCTCTCAGTCTCGTAGCCATGGACCACACAGTCCAGCTACAGCTCCACAAGTACACAAAGTAAACCAACGAACTGTGGAGACCAACCAACACCACACCTGCAACTACACAGCTGTAGGTCCAAGCCTGGCACCTTTAGGGACTCCGGCCCGAGCTCCCTAAAGTGAGGAACTGGAAACACAGGACTAGCTGGGGACCAGTACATCTACCGATGTC
Source organism: Colocasia esculenta (assembly GCA_014218235.1). NCBI lineage: Eukaryota > Viridiplantae > Streptophyta > Magnoliopsida > Alismatales > Araceae > Colocasia > Colocasia esculenta. The sequence continues at coordinate 70,812,033 of CM024756.1, forward strand.
CGTCCCCCAACCAAGAGCGCGCTACAAGCGACTGCACACCCACAAACACAAGTCGCTGCCCACAGTCGTCTTTCCCTCAGCTGGACGTGCATCTCAAACACAAGAGTGAGGGTGTCCAGGAAGACGACTAAGACCTCAAAGGTACACACCGTACCGGGACACGCCCTGAGCACAACACACGTGCCTGGCTCTTCTAGGAACTTGGGGTACTCAACTGAAGAGATATTCCGGATTAGGCGTCGGACCACCAAACTCAGCAAGCACACAAATCTCGGTATACATACTTATACGACCTTTACGTACAACACACGGTACACAAGTGTAAGGAATAGCCTATCCTCAGTCACCCTGTGACCCTCAATCCATCCTACACACAACCGTTCATTAATCCTCAATTAAACAATCTAATATTGTTCACTGGGTCATCATATGACCACCAAGACCACACATTAGACTTATACTCATTAACCATTAAACACTTATCTTAATACATAAGCATGCTTAACATAAGTCATAAGCATACTAACAACATACACAAAGCTATCACATTAACTATATTAAACCATGCTTAACAGAAACCACAAGGACTGGGCTAAGTTCACACCAGAACCTCACTGCCTAGCCATCACAACCCAGCCACGGAACCTGAAACGTGTCCGACACAGACGCCACTTTATTGACATTAAAACGCGTCCAATAGATACAACGCCACTTAACTGAATCGTGTCCTCTATACCCGACGCAACTCCAACTTAACGTGACAGGTCTTAGTGATGCGACCAAGTCGCGTCGGCCCGACACGACGCCTTCACACCTAGCTGGTCAAAACTACGGTCAACATATAAACACGTCCGATCACACCGATGCATTTCAACATTAACGCGTCGGGTCAAGCAGACGTGACCCCAACACCGCCATAGCGCAACAGACAAAACCGAAGTGCATTGACTCAAAGGGACGCGTTCAAACATGAAGCGTCGGCTTACCTGGACACGTTTCAACGGCAATAGTCGGTTCAACTCACGGGCCGAACCCACTCTCCCCCACGGGAGAACCAACAGGAAAGCCAAGCATTCATTCTATTTCCAGCTGCAAAAAAGTAAAGCTCAACAAGGGTAAACCACCCTCACATACTCCAACCTTAAACCCAATCCAAACATGCCATAAAATTGTAAACAGGGTAGGAAGTCTCCCTACCGGAAGAAGACGCTGAAAAATGCCCAAAACCTCCTCGTCGAGGGCACGCCCATGCTCTGGACGCTATGCTCGTGTGGTTCCCGCACCGCACGAGCCAACTGGAGCTGGAAACGCTGGAATCCTCGCTGGAGAAGCTTCACAGCATCTCCCCTATGCCGGATAGAGCATCTTCTGCTCTGTCTGGCCGAAACGATGCACTTAAAACACTTATTCAAATCGCATTCGGGACAGACGCTGCGTTTACCTACTTTAAATGCGTCCATCTTAGCCGACGCCACATGGAAACCTCGCGACATGCGTCACAGAGTCGGTTCCCTGAATCGCGGCAGAAGAAGCCGACGCGTTCAAATCACGTCGCCTGACTCCGACGCGGTTCAGAACAATGAACCAGCAGTGCAATTGGGCTAGCATATCCTGCCCACATTGCTCACTCTATGCACAGAAAACCCAAACGCAGCCCATTGACCATCTCTTGGTCAAGAGCACCACACATAGACCCGATAAACCCGGATCCGAACGAACGTATTATTACAACATTCAAATCCCATGGCAATATGCAATTCTATGCACTATACCATGCAAAAATATTATGAAGGGAAAAGTTCAAACAATGTGAATAAGAGTACTCTTCCTGAGCCTATGATTAATTTATCAGGAGAAACAGTGCATATGATTACATAGGGAAAGTATGTGTTTCAAAAGTAAAATATTTTGGAATCTATTTCACGTACTAGAGATGAAAGTATGTGTTTCAATAAATCACTATAGTGCAGACAGCAGGTTGGCGGCCACTTGTGTGCCGCCAAGTTCTTGAGTTAGTGGCAACTTATTGTGCCATTAACCCCTGTTGGCGGCAACACCTTTGCCGCCAAGTTCTTCTAAGTCTGATAGAAGGATTGTTTGATATCTATGATGCATTTATTGGACTTCTGGCTATGTGTGCATGCTGTAAAAATTTCATGTGGTCAAGGACAGACAGTAGGTCATATCATAAGGATAGGTCGAATTTTTGTATTTAGTTCTAATTACTAAAATTTCTATAACTGGATAATGAGCATGAATTGACCATGAAAATCCCTGAATAATTAGACCCATTGTATATTAGGGTTTTATAAATTTTCCATGTTCATATGATGACTGTTTTCATGTTTTAAAACTGTTAGATACTATTGTTTTGCCATGAAACCTGATTAAGTGAAATTCTTGATAAATGTACCAGAAATCCATTTTAATTGCTATAATTAGTTTACAGATCCAAAAAATCTAGAAAATTGAGTATATGATATGTAATTTGTTTAGAACCGGTGATAAAAATTTGACATTGATGTGACAACAGTAGGTACTGTTTGTATTATAATAAGTGAAATTGACCATAAAGAGCATGTTTTGTTATAATTAAGTAAATTTCAATGTTAGCAGCATGTTGGTATCCTATTGTGATTTATTTATCACTGTTAAATAGCATGGTCAAGTTCTGTAATCTGAAATGTAAATGTTATTCAAAGTGCATGTGAAAAAAGGATTAAAGTATGTATATAAGTAGGTAAGCAATGTGACAAGTGTGAATGTGATAATGTATAAAAGTGGACCAAGATTGACACTGCTACCATAGAGGTCTGAGAGCCATACTATAGAAAAGTCCCTATGGGAAGGCTCAACGTTTAAGTGATATCCTAAGGGCATTAGGATGAAATCCTGGAGGTGGACAAGTACAACTGGTTAGGGTAGAGAGAGCTTCTCCCAGTATACGCAGTTTACCAAGATTCATCACATGTTGGCCAAGGTGGCGAGTGTGTGTTAATTGAAGTGAAGTGAAGTGCTAAGTGCTAAGTGCTAAGTGAAAGTGTGTGTTCCTCTAGATGGTAGTTAGGACTATGTGTCACGGCAAATTAAGTGTAAGTGCAAGTGATGTGATAAGTGAAAGTGCAAGTGAAAACTATGTGAAAATGTGTGAAATCATGTGTAAGTGGAAGTGAATGTAAAAGAGAGAGTAAATGCATGTGAAAAATAAGGTAAAAGTGCATGTATTCATATCATTCATGTATTAATATGTTAAATGTAATATCATGTTAAGTATCATGTTATGTAGTTAATAACATCCATGTTATAATGTTAAGTGAATATGAGCAAATGTGAAAAGTGAATATATGTTAGTGTAGAGTGAATGTGTTAACATGTGAAAGGATGTAAAATCTTGTAAATGTAATTTATCCATATTAAAACAGCAAGCTAAAGGTGTGAAAAAAGGATATAATTGCATGTGAAATTGGTTAGATATCATGTTAGGAATGTTATTTACCTTGTACATGTTTCCATGAATTAAATTGGTAGAATTGTGTAATGATTTAAATAAAGTATGAGACCATGAGTCATGTTATATATGTTGTATGAAGAAAGCATGCTATAGGTCATTCATGGATATGAAGTAGAATTGAAATATGAATTGAGTTAATTAGCATGTATAGAAAGCATGTTTAGGTGGTTGTTATTGTATAAAGCATGTGCCATGTAATGCAATTATTGTTTAAAAGATAGTATGTGTTTCCTTAATGTTTAATAGCTTAGTATGTGTGTGATATGAGTAAGGATGCTATTTTTTTTAGATTGCTTGCTGCGTCTTTTAGACTCATACTTGCTTCGGCGTACAAGTGAGGCAGGTATTCCCGCACTTGAGGAGGACATAGCAAGGAGCGACATCGAGCGAGAGGAATAGCTGCTAGTGGAGAATTCTAAATAGTTGTTTTATTTCATAGTATGTAATAAAGTTAATCTTATGGACTATGTTTTTCATTTCGGAAATGTAATAATGTAGACTTTATCATTTCTTTTATTGCTATATAGACTGTGAAATGTGTGATGATGATGGAATGAGAATGAGTTATTTCTTTTATTTTCCGCTGTACTCATTAGTTATTCATGTACATATCAACCTATCGTTTAGTGTTGGGTTAATATCCCACTGTGACGGTGTTCTTTGTACCAACATGGATTAGTATAATCGTACTGATATGAAGAGGGTCGTTACAGAGATGGTATCAGAGCCCCCAAGGTTGAGATTGTACATGGATAAACCATCATCTTCACAATATTGCAAAGTCTTTATGGAAATTTGTCCATATATGTAGAAAATATTTAATAATGAAAGAAAGATAGTTAAGAAAATAGTTAGGATTCAGTAACTTAGATTCTAATTAAGTTAATTGTTTTGCAGGCTATGGTGGGTCATGGTAAGCGTAGTGATCGGGCTAGGGAGCATGCGTAGAGGCGCAGGGTAAGAAGGTTCCTGAGAAGGCTCAATCCATCATTGAGAGTTAGACTTTTAGAGTCCAACCCCCGCACTTTGGACGAGGCTCTAAGGGCAGCGAGCAGGCAAGAGAGTAAGGTGAAATCGAATCAGGGATAGAAGCCTGAGTGTGTGCAATGCGGCAAGCGTCATGGTGGAGAAGTGTGTTTGTTAAAGACGGGAAGATGTCTCAAGTGTGGCAGCAAGGACCATCAGATCAGAGAATGTCCAAGACTGAGGGAGTTCGTTCCACGAGGTGTTCCCGCAACAGCAAGAAAGAAGCTTGCAACACCAGCCGAGAAGAATGTGTTAGCCGGAGATGACATCGACGAAGTCACCAGAGGTACTCGATCCGATCTTCGAAGATGAAGATCTTTTTCAAGGGGGGGAGAGTGTAAGACCCCCGAATTTCTATTCAATTTATATTCTATGTTGTGATGTTTACTTGATTATGTACATAATGTGTGTATTAACTTTGTGCATACTATAATTATTTAAGTACTCATGTGCATATGTAGGCATATATGTGTATATATCTTATTTCTGTGGATATAAGAAATTAGCTTATTTTGTACATATTGTTCTTATTAAAACATATGCATCTTATATTTAAGTAATGTTGTACATAAATATGTAATTATTGTATACATCTTGTAGATATATATATGAGTTTATTTCGATGCATGTAATATATTTAAATGTGCATGTAGCATTTGATTACTAATGTGCATATTATATATATATATAGTACCATGCATATTGTATTTATTTATTTCTTGCATATTGTGTGTAACTATATTGTGTGTGTGTGTATATATATATATATATATATATATTATATATATATATATATATATATATATATATATATATATATATATATATTATATATATATATATATATATATATATATATATATATATATATATATATATAATATGTTTATCCTGTGCATATGATATCTATCTATTTTCTGTACATATTAAATTGTTTATAGTGTATATTGTACTCAAATAATACTGTGCATGGTGTATGTATCTATATAGTGTATGCATGTGTAATTATTTCTATTTTCTGGCCGAAATGCCAGTTAACGTCAACAACAATTGACGTTGATTGCATGTTGACGGCAACATGCATGTCGTTGACTGCATGGCCAGAGGAGGTAGACGCCCAGATCGATGGATGTTGACCCTTTGTGAACGGCAGCATTTTGGCTGTTTATTTCCCCAGTTTTGCTGCGATTTTAGATTTGGTAACGCCCATGTTTCCTCGGTTCTAGATTAGGAAACCTAGCTCTAATGGTAGGAGACCTACCCTAATAATGTATATACTTGTACCATGCATATTGTATTTATTTATTTCATGCATATTGTGTGTAACTATATTGTGTATCTATATCCATATATGTATATATATATATATATGTTGCTCATGTGCATATGATATCTATCTATTTTCTGTACATATTAAATTTTTTATAGTGTATATTGTACTTAAATAATACTGTGCATGGTGTATGTATCTATATAGTGTATGCATGTGTAATTATTTTTATTTTCTTGCCAAAATGCCAGTTAACGTCAACAACAATTGACGTGATTGCATGTTGACGGCAACATGCATGCCGTTGACTGCATGGCCAGAGCAGGTAGACGCCCAGATCGATGGATGTTGACCCTTTGTGAACGGCAGCATTTTGGCCATTTATTTCCCCAGTTTTGCTGCGATTTTAGATTTGGTAACGCCCGTGTTTCCCCCGGTTCTAGATTGGGAAACCTAGCACTAATGGTGGGAGACCTACCCTAATGCATACCCCAACCCATCTAGTCTATAAAACCTATTGATTTTGGCCGAGAGAAGTCTTTTTGGCTTTTGAGAAACCCTAGAGTTTTCTGTAAGAAAACCCGATCTTTGAAGAGCTAGACCCAGCGGCTGAAGGAGTCTTCTGGTGTTCTACAATGACTGGAGGGTACACCAAGCATCAAGGAATCATCCCCAACTCAAAGAATTGAAGCACATCGGCAGGAAGGACCAGATCTGAAGCGGTTTCTAGCAGCTTCTTGGCTTGGCCGAGGAGAGCGTCTTAGAACTAATTAGACCATTGTAGAATTTTTATAAGGCATGTGATCTAGGGATCTCACCCCTACCCATATCCTCTAGGTCTTAGGCAATATTCCCGATTTTATTCGAGTCCTGGAACCCCATTTTCTCATGTATTTCCGGGTTTAGTCTACCCTTCTGCAGACAGCAAGTTGGCGGCCACTTATGTGTCGCCAAGTTCTTAAGTTAGAGGCAACTTATTGTGCCGTTAACCCCTGTTGGCGGCAACACCTTTGCCGCCAAGTTCTTCTAAGTCTGATAGAATGATTGTTTGATATCTATGATGCATTTATTGGACTTCTCGGTATGTGTGCATGGTGTAAAAATTTCATGTGGTCAAGGACAATCATTAGGTCATATCATAAGGATAGGTCGAATTTCTGTCCTTAGTTCTAATTACTAAAATTTCTGTAGCTGGATAATGAGCATGAATTGACCATGAAAATCCCTGAATAATTAGACCCATTGTATATTAGGGTTTTATAAATTTTTCATGTTCGTATGGTGACTGTTTTCATGTTTTAAAACTGTTAGATAATATTGTTCTTCCATGAAACATGATTAAGTGAAATTCTTGATAGATGTACCTGAAATCCATTTTAATTGCTATAATTAGTTTATAGATCCGAAAAATCTATAAAATTGAGTATATGATACGTAATTTTTATAGAACTGGTGATAAAAATTTGACATTGATGTGACAACAGTAGGTACTGTTTGTATTATAATAAGTGAAATTGACCATAAAGAGCATGTTTTGTTATAATTATGTAAATTTCAATGTTAGCAGCATGTTGGTATCCTATTGTGATTTATTTATCACTGTTAAATAGCATGGTCAAGTTCTGTAATCTGAAATGTAAATGTTATTCAAAGTGCATGTGAAAAAGGGATTAAAGTATGTATATAAGTAGGTAAGCAATGTGACAAGTGTGAAATGTGATAATGTATAAAAGTGGACCGAGATTGACACTGCTACCACAGAGGCCTGAGAGCCATACTATAGAAAAGTCCCTATGGGAAGGCTCAACGTTTAAGTGATATCCTAAGGGCATTAGGATGAAATCCTAGAGGTGGACAAGTACAACTGGTTAGGGTGAGAGGGCTTCTCCGGTCTACGCAGTTTCCCAAGATTCGTCACTAGTTTGCCTAGGTGGCGAGTGTGTGTTAAGTGAAGTGAAGTGAAGTGCTACGTGCTAAGTGCTAAGTGAAAGTGTGTGTTCCTCTAGATGGTAGTTAGGACTATGTGTCACGGAAAATTAAGTGTAAGTGCAGTGATGTGATAAGTGAAAGTGCAAGTGAAAACTATGTGAAAATGTGTGAAATCATGTGTAAGTGGAAGTGAATGTAAAAGAGAGAGTAAATGCATGTGAAAACTAAGGTAAAAGTGCATGTATTCATATCATTCATGTATTAATGTGTTAAATGTAATATCATGTTTAGTATCATGTTATGTAGTTAATAACATCCATGTTCTAATGTTAAGTGAATATGAGCAAATGTGAAAAGTGAATATATGTTAGTGTAGAGTGAATGTGTTAACATGTGAAAGGATGTAAAATCTTGTAAATGTAATTTATCATATTAGAACAACAATCCAAAGTTGTGAAAAAGGTATATAATTACATGTGAAATTGGTTAGATATCATGTGAGGAATGTTATTTACCTTGTACTTGTTTCCTGAATTAAATTGGTAGAATTGTGTAATGATTTAAATAAAGTATGAGACCATGAGTCATGTTATATATGTTGTATGTAGAAAGCATGCTATAGGTCATTCATTGATATGAAGTATGAATTGAAATATGAACTGAGTTAATTAGCATGTATAGAAAGCATGTTTAGGTGGTTGTTAATTATATAAAGCATGTGCCATGTAATGCAATTATTATTTAAAAGATAGTATGTGTTTCCTTAATGTTTAATAGCTTAGTATGTGTGTGATATGAGTAAGGATGCTATTTTTTTTAGATTGCTTACTGGGTCTTTTAGACTCATACTTGCTTTGGCGTACAGGTGAGGCAGGTATTCCCGCACTTGAGGAGGACATAGCAAGGAGCTACATCGAGCGAGAGGAATAGCTGCTAGTATAGAATTCTAAATAGTTGTTTTATTTCATAGTATTTAATAAAGTTAATCATATGGACAATGTTATGGACTATGTTTTTCATTTGGGAAATGTAATATTATAGACTTTATCATTTCTTTCATTGCTATATAGACTCTGAAATATGTGACGATGATGGAATGAAAATGTGTTATTTCTTTTATTTTCCATTGTACTCATAGTTATTCATGTACATATCAACCTATCGTTTAGTGTTGGGTTAATATCTCACTGTGACGGCGTTCTTTGTACCGACGTGGATTGATATAATCGTATCGGTATGAAGAGGGTCATTACACTGTTAGTAGTACTATTACCATTGGGGTTAGTGTCCCTACTGGGTCTCTTCTTGAGACTCACTCCCTTCCCTTTCAGGTGGTTCGTCGTCGGCTCCAGGTGTAGAGGAGCCTGGTCACTCCAGTGTTGTTCCCGCTTGGCTACTGTGAGTAGTACTAGTTCTTGTACTTACTGTACTCTTTACATTTGTTGTTATCGGCTTTGAGTTCTACT
>CM024756.1:70821334-70883051 GCA_014218235.1 Colocasia esculenta
TAGAAATAGACACAGCCACTTATGCTTTTTCTATCTAATTTACACCCAGCATAATCAACATCACAATAGGCAAACAGATCTAACTTGCAACCAGCAGGATACCAAATACCTAAATCACAGGTTCAACAAGATATTTGAAGATCGTTTAACAGCAAGCATGTGACTTTCTTTAGGATTAGATTGGAATCTAGCACCATAAACACACACAAAACTGAATATCAGGGTCTAGAAGTTGTAAGAGAGAGCAGAGAGCCATATACCTCTGTAGGTCTTTGGATCTACTGACTTACCAGATGGATCTTCTCTAGTTTAGCATTAATTGCAATTGGTGTGCTTGAGTGCTTAAGGTCTGAAAGTCAAACCTCTTTAATAGCTCCTTGACAATTTGGTTTGACTGATGAAGAGTCCTTCATGTGTTTGGTTAACCTGCAATCCAAAAAGAATGTTAAATCTCCCATTAGCTCATTTCAAATTCATTCTTCATTTGATTTGAAAATTCATGCAAAGGCCTTATGGTGATCCAAATATTATGTCATCAACATAAAATTTGGACTACAATTATTTGATTTTTAACCAGTTTTGTGAACAATGTTTGATCAACATTACCTCTAGAATATCCTTTTTCAAGTAAAAAGGAACTCAACCGGTCATACCAAGCTCTTGGAGCTTGCTTAAGACCATAGAGAGCCTTATTAAGCTTGAAAACATGGTTAGGATATTTTTCATTTTCAAATCCAGGAGGTTGTTCGACACAAAAACATTTCCTTTATGTAATCCATTTAAGGAATGCACTTTTGACATCTATTGATAGACTTTGAATTCATGGAGGATGCAAAGCAAGGAAAATTCTGACAGATAGTCTAGCTACAGGGGATAAGATTCTTCAAAGTCAATTCCAAATTCTTGGTTATACCCCTTTGCACTAGCCTAGCTTTGTTTCTTATTACTTGACCAGTTTCATTTAACTTATTTCTGAAAACCCATCTAGTACAATCATGCTTGGTCACTAGGTCTAGGTCTAATTTCATACTTGATTTCTTTCAATTGATGAAGCTCATCATGCATGGGATTATCCAATCAAACTAGATAAGGCTTCCTCAATATGGTTTTTGGTTCATTTTGGGATTTTTTTTTTCAAGTTTTGGGCTTTTTTTTTTTAATCTTGTGGTTTTTTTTGTTTTGGAGACAGTGTCTAGTTTTCACATTGTTGGTTTACTGTTTCATGTTGTTGACTTGTGTTTTGTCTCAGTTCTTTTTTTGCAGGAATTTGGGAAATTAGAACTAGTGGGTCTTCTTCAATATTTTGCAAGAGGATGATCTGGTTTACTCTATCATTCAAATTGCCAACTACACTGTCTAATGGGTGATCTCTCAGATATCGAGGTTCAGAAATTACCTGTTGAGAAGTACCCACTTCTGGAGCAATGTTACCTGACCCACTTAAAGAGTGGTGAGTTGTTGTTCAGGTTCTCTTCATTATTGTCAAGCTCCTCAACAGTTGGTGAAGAATCCACAATGAGGTCATCCTCTTCATTGTCTTGTCTTCCCTGCAAGATTTAGAATCATTAGTGGAAAAGGAATTTTCATCAAAAAGAACATGTGGAGATTTTTCAACAGTTTTGGTTTTTAGAATGTACACTTGAATGCTCTTGACACTTCAGAATAGCCAAGGAAGATAGCTTTCTGACTTTTAGCATCAAACTTGTCAAGATTTTCTTGTTATTATTGTGTACAAAGCATTTGCACCCAAAAGTTTTGAAATAAGAAACAGTTGGCTTTTTGTTTTTCAACAATTCATAGGAGGTTTTTCTGATCTTTGGTTTGATCAAAGCTCTATTTAGGAATGATTGGCTGTGTTAACAGCTTCAGCCCAGAAGGATTTGGGCAGATACTCCTAAGAGCATGGATCTAGCCATTTCCACAAGAGTTCTGTTCTTTCTTTCCACAACTCATTTTGTTCTGGAGTTCTAGGTGAAGAAAACTTGTGAAATATTTGAAATTCAGCACATAGATCAGAAAAGGATGTGTTATCAAATTCACCCCATGATCAGTTAAGATGTTTTGATTTTAATGGATAAGTTGTTAAGATAGTGGTACAGAAATTCCTGAATTCAAGGCAAGTATCACTTTTGTGGGATAGAAAGATAACCCAAGTAAATCTAGTAAAGTCATCAATGATTACAAACCCATATCTCTTGCCACTTAAGCTTAGAACCTTGTTGGCCTAAAAAGGTCCATGTGAAGAAGTTCTAGTGGCCTAGATGTAAGTACCTCATTGAAGGTTTTAAAAGATTTCCTAGTTTGTTTTCCTTTAGCACAATCCCACAAACTTGATCTTCAACATTAGAAAAAGACTCAGGAAGACCCTTAACCAAGTTCAGTCTTAACAACTTATTCAATGTTCTGAAACTGCATGGCCAAGTCTTTTGTTGCCAAGTCCATGCAATTTCATCTTTATTACAACAAGCAAAGATTTTCAGAAAAGTTTTTATTAAGGTTGATCATGTAGACATTGTTTTCTCTTTTTCCAAAGTATTTGATTTTATCAGTTGATGAATCAATTATCTTACAAAAATCAGATTCAAACACAACTTGTGACCTTTGTCACATAGTTGGCTGATACTGAGCAAATTATAATCAAGACCATCAACTAATAAACATTATCTACTGAGTTTGAAGAAGTTGACCAACCTTCAAGATCCAATGATCTTCCTTTATTTTTACCTCTAAATGTAACTGACCCTCCCTCATTTTCAAGCAGGAATGAGAATTTGGCTCTGTCTCCCGTCATGTGTCGTGAACACCCATTGTCAAGAAACCATACATGGTGTTGGGTGCACGACCTTCCTGCAAAAAGATCAGTGGAGAGAAGATTTTGGTACCCAAACAGAGTTGGGACCATCAGAATGTTTGAACATTGTCAGTAAATCTTTTCTCACCCAAATTTGACCTGTCTTTGATTTTTGTTTTGTTACATTGGTGTTTTCAGCCTTTTTGTTTGTTCTTTCTTTTAGGAATGAAAGCACAAGATTTTTGTTTTTGGTAGGAGGGGAGTTTTTCTTTGAAAATTGGAGTTCAGATGAGGAGGTGGAATCAGGGATTTTGTTGGTAAATCCAAGGGTTTGGATAAAAGAATTGAGGATGATACCAACAGGGGTTATCAACCATTGGCTCCAAGGATTAGTCCAATTCATCTTGAAATGTTGTCTTAGAGTCCAAGGTTTTTCATGAATTATTTCTTTTGACTTTTTCTTATTTTTCAAAATTTTATTTGAATTTTTTGTTGAGTTGTTTTGCAGCTTTTGATGTTGAGCAGGTCGACCTCTCCTGTACTGGTGTCGACATAGCAGCCACAGAACCCTTGTTCTTGTGGACTGGTGTCGACCTGTCAGGGATTGTGTCGACCTGATTGTCTTCTTTTGTTTTTGAGTTTTTGCTTTGTTTTGTGTTTTGTTTAAGGTTTTGTTTGCTGTTGTGAATTTCTGTGTTCTCAAGATTAGGACCCTTGACAAATTTAATTAGTGGTGCTTTGTCCTTTTCTCACCAGATTGTCTTTCATGGGTTTCTTTTTGTTGAATCCTAATCCATGAGAGGTGGTTGTCATGGTGGTTCCTAGCAGTGCCTCTAAGTTATCTTTACCTTTTGTGAAGGTTTGGATAACTTCATCCCTTTCTTTTAGCTGGTTTTAAGAGTTTCAATTTCTTCAATCTTCTGTTTTTTCTGTTTTTCAATTTCCAGCTTTTTAGTTAAGTCTTGAATTCTTTGGAGGCCTTTTGAGAGGCAAGTTTTAGTTCATCAATAAGGTTCAGGAGATTTTATTTTCTTTATACAATTCTGTTACTTCAGTTTCCAGTTCACAAATTCTATGGTTTGAAGATGGTTATGGTAAAAGGTTTTTAATTTTCTTTTTGATGTTTTGTTTTCTTTCTCATTTCAGAATATTTTTCAACTAGTTCTGCATACACATCCTGCCAATCTTCACAGTAAAATCTTCGAAGAAGTATTTACCTTTTCTTCAGAATTGTTGGCCGAAGCAGATTTCTTCACTTTCAGAGCTTGAGGATTTCTTTCTCTCTTCTTCCTCACTTGAGTCTTCATCAGACAAGTGGCTACCATGGCCTTTGGCTTCTTAAATTTCTGGAACTTCTTGTGCTTTTCCTTCTTGTTCTCAGGACACTCCCTTCATGTGTCCTGGTTTGTTGCACCTGTAACAGATAATATTTTGTCAGATTTGTGATTCTTGTTGAAATTAGAAGAGGAAGTGTTTTTCTTACCTGAGAAAAACTTCTTTTTCCCAGACATTTTTCCTTTTCTGTATTTCAAGAATTTTCTGAATTGCCTGGTCATGAGGGCAATTTCATCCTCATTTGACTCAGACTCTTCAGAACTTGTCTTTTCTGACTTTTATCTTTTTGCTTGAGGAGGCCTTAAGTGCCATAGGCTTGGTCTTAATTATGTGTCTTCATTTCTTTTTAAGTTGATTTCATATGTCATTAAGGATCCAATCAATTCATCCAAGGAGATTTTGGACAGATCTTTGAATCTTCAATGACAGTGGCCTTTGTATGCCAAATGAAGAAAGTGAACGTAAGATTTTTCTTACAAATCTGCATCATTCCTTACCCAAGGCCTTTAATCCATTCACTATCACCGTGAACCTGGCAAACATTTCCGAAAAATATTCGTTAGACTTCATCATAAAAAGTTCATATTCTGAAACTAGAATATTTGCCTTAGTCTCCTTACTTGTGATGTTCCCTCTAGAGTAATTCGAGTTTATCCCACATTTCTTTGGCAGATTTGCACATTGAGATTCTCGAATACTCCTTGGGATGGACAGCACATTGAATCATATTCATGGCACTATAATTCAATGTAGCTTTCCTTATTTGTTCCCTAGTCCAGGTGTCTTCTTCTCCTGGTTTTCATAGGGACCCACTTCCAATACTTTCCAGATCTCATAGTTCTGGGCCCTTAAAAATACTTGCATTCTGTTTTTCCAGTAAGAATAGTCCGTCCCATTAAAGAATGGGCCTATTTATGGAATGACTCTCAGCTATGAAACCTTTGGAATCCATGACTCTAAAGCAGAAAGAAAATGCTTAGCAAACAAACAGGCAAAACACTAAACACACACACTCAGAAACAAAAACTGCGCAGATCAAATCAGATCAAAGTAAACCCGCTTTGATACCAATTGAAGGATCGAAGTGAAGGTGTGGAAAGATCTAGAAGGGGGGGGGGGGATGAATAGATCTAAGCCACTTTTTGCGAAAGCTTATACAGTTTAAAAACACTTTTGAATCAGATGTAATTTTATCAGTGAAAAACCACAGATCTGATGAGATATGAGTGAGTTGGTAAAATAAATGTGAAACAGTTGATTGAGTGAATATTAACCGATCCTATGCAAGCATCTAACGGATGAAATGATCAAAACACAGATAGACAAGTGCACAGAGATTTTTAGGTGGTTCGGAAATCACCCATGTGATTCCTATATCCACCCCTCACACCCCGTGAGGATTCACTAAACACAACTGGGTAACAACCACTGGAGCCTGACAACTCCAACACTTGAGAGCTTACAACTCACACAACTTCTAGAGCAAGACTACTCTAGAACAACTGAGCAAGACTGCTCAACATAACCTTGAGTTAGACAACTCAAACTGAGCAACGGCTCACAACAACCTGAGCACAATGCTCACACAACTTGAGCACAATGCTCACACAAGATTTGCTAGACACCAACTCAAGACATAGACCTTCTAGCAACAGATCTAGTCGAAAATGAGAGCAATAATGAGAGCTATGCAGAAGTACTTGCATAATCTCAAAAGATATCTCAGAAGAACAGAAGTACAATGAATTGAATTGAATAACTTCGTTCTTCAAGTGTACTCCCTTGTAGAAGCTTGGATTGGGAAGAGACTCGCAATCTTGAAGTCCAAACCGATGCTCTGCACTTTAGAATTGTTGGATCTTCCTTGAATTCTTCTCCAACGAAGGCTTCTACTGATCTGTTCCTTGGGATGCTTCAGAGGTTTCTGCAGGGATCACACTCCAATTCTCACACTTGAATTGGTGAGAATTGGTCTTCTGGAAACACACGGAGAGCAGAGGAGGGAGAGGACCTCTTGTAGCCGCCAGGAAACTTTCTGGAGGGTTCTAAGAGTTAGTTGGGTCTCTTTCTGATGTGATGGGGGCCGATTAGGGACCTTTTATACTCAAGGGATTCCAAAGATACCCTTTAGGTATAAGGGCACACGATCCTAGGTTGATTCCCCATCGCCCTATGCAGACACGTGGCAGCCATCCACTTTAAGATGGAATCTTTCCGTAGTGTGTCGACCTGCCCTGGTGGTGGTGCGACACACTGTCCCATATCTGAGAACAACTGTTTGGGAAGAAGGTCCCGTGTCGACCGCTCTGAGAGTGTGTCGACCTGGTGTCCCAAATCTGCAAACTGACTGTTCGGGAACTGGGTCAGTGTCGACCTGCTCTGAGAGTGTGTCGACCTGCTGTCCAAACTGCAAACTGGCTGTTCGGGAACTGGGTCCAGTGTCGACCTGCTCTGAGAGTGTGTCGACCTGGGTAGACTGATTCCTGAAAAACTGCAACTCGTGTCGACACACTCTTGAATTGTGTCGACACAGTCTCAATATTTCTTCACCTTTTGCCTTTGAATCTGTGTTGTTGTGTCGACACCATGGAAGGGGGTGTCGACACATCTTTTGCAAAAAGTGTTTGTACCTGAAATTTAACACATATATCATTAGTAAAATATTTTATTATTAGTGCAAATGATAGGTGTGCTTTGAAACATGTTTTTTTGAATATAAGTTTCAGTGAATGTTTTTGACATGTTCATTTAATTGCTTTAAAAATCACCTCTTGTCATTATCAAAATAGGAGGGAAATGATAAGAGATTACACTCAACCCAAGAAACGTGGCCGCAGAGGGAACAACCATGGAGTTGGATTTTCCCCAACATTTTTTCATCATTTTTACTGGGGAAAATTAATTAAGAGGTTTAACAGATATTGACTTATTTTTAATCCTTGACAAATCATTAGAGTAAGTGTTATCTTCTGTTACAGTACATGTTAAATCATGTTACAGTAAAGACCTCTCTATTACAGTCAGAGATTTGGAATTAATTTTCTTCTTACTAATGACTAAAGAATGAACGAACAAAGCATATTCTTCACTAAGTTTTTTATGGAAAATAAACTTTTACTTCACCTTATAAGAATCTTCAACTTGCCTGTTTCTCTTTCCTATTTTACCTACTTGTGACGATGAGAAAAGAAAAAGGCATGTCATCTTGACTTGGCAGCATGTCTATATAAATTGTCCATTGATTGGTCTTACAGTGCCTTAAGCAAGAAACAGAAGTGATCCACCACCATTTTGTGTTCGTGAGTACAATAACACCCCCCCACCCAATAATAATAAATAAATAAATAAATAAATATTCGACGACTTTATTACACTGTCAATAAGCAGAGTCTTGAAACTGAGCTGTGCACATTATGTAAACGGAACAGATGCTTGGTGAACATGCATCCAATTAAGTTCCCTTTTTGGTAAACTTGTACAGGTTCCCGAGAACTGCATGTCTTCGTTAGTCTGACTGCATCAGGGTTCTCATTATGTTGAGGGAATTCAGGTGTTGTTTCTCCTCAGAACGGGGGGAACTCGACCCACCTCGACAGGCACCTGTCCTCGGCAGCCTCGGGCAGTCGATGAGCTGGGTCGCGGAGCTGTCAAGGCAGAGGTAAAATCGGGTAGAGCTGGCTATCTCCAGCCTCGTCGACGATGCACTCGATCCCCCCAGAGCCCGGTTGCCGCCCTGATGGCCCTGCTGATGCGACGGACCGTGTAGTACCTGCCATCCGGCTTGATGCCTGCCCCTCCCAAACAAACACACAACTCAGCATGCACAGGCCGGCGTTCAGTCGCTTACGTACCAATACCACAAACTAATGCTGGGATGTGTGTGAGCTTCTCTACATGGTGGGCTTGGCTCCTGTTGTCATGTGGGTTTCACGCTCACCTGCGTCTCTGAGAATGCCGAGGATGTTGAACCGCTTCTTAAGGTCGAGGGCAGTGTGGAAGTACTGGTGCTGGTCGAGGACGGACTCCGAGCAGGTGCCGTGTTTGTACCACTGGTGCGCCCAGAATGGGAGGCCGTCGCTGCACGGGCATGCTAACCTCGGCCAGTCGGCTTGCAGGCGGCCCATCAATCCTTGATCTGCTCAAAGAAAAGCTCCATAGGAGATCGACAGTCGACACTTCCCTTCCGCTATTATGCGTGCGGAGAAAGGCACACACTTAATCCACTAAGATGATGAGAGAAATACTTAGTGCACATCTTGGTGTGCATAAGTATGGCACACCCACTAGGGGTGTGCCATTTGTCCTTGGGGGATATAATATAACCCCCATCTAACATTTTCAACCTCAAGGGCCAAATGGCACACCCCTAGTGGGTGTGCCCAAGTTAGTGCACATTATAGGTGTGCACTAAATATTTCTCGATGATGAAACAAGTAAAAAGACGAGAAGTATCCTAGTCAAGATTTTTTTTCTTCTCCCTCCGCCGCCGCTAGCCAAACCTAATCAACAAAGACATGGGTAGGATTGTGGCCGGGTTTGGACTGGCCCAGCGCAAACCCCGTCCTGGCCTGTGACCAGTTTCCCTCGGCCCAGTCGAGCCCAAGTGCAGCGATTGTACACTGTTTCAGCCCGTGCATCCCGTCCCCCAACCCGTGAGAGTCTTGTTTGATCAAACATGTAAAACATCATGCAAAAGACCCTTCATTGAAAACTTTTATACCAATATCCAATTTTCGTCCTCAACAGTAGCCAACAACTCAAGAAGAAAGGAAACAAAAATTAAACGAAAAACCCGTTTCTTGATTTTTAATCGGTGTTTGTGTACTACAAAGGTCACCACCACCGCCTTCGTTGTAGAATCTTCAAAGGCATTTCATCGAAGGATTCGAATAATCTGCGACTACCATGGATGGAGGAGTTGAAGGGACAGAGAAAATGGGAAGAAATTCAAAATATTCGTTTGAGAAGAAGAGGAGAAAAGCAAAGAAAATGTCTGTAGAGATCGAGGAGGAGGAAAAAAGAGAGGAATCCAACCTTGTTCGAAACAGAGTTGTTGGATGCTCGAGGGTGTTGGCGGTGGGTTCCCTGTCCGGGGATGCTCACGTTCATGCCCAGAGGCGGACCCACGTTATGCATGGGGGGGCCATAGCCCCCCCCAACCTGTTAAGTTTTGTTAAAATGGCCTGCGTCTGTCCATGTAAAATAAGGTGCGAACGTGCAAAATCCACCGCCGGAAAAAGATCTGCTGGCAGCGCCTTTTTTTGGCAGGGGCGAACCGCGAACCGGATCCTCCGGTTTTTAATAAAAAAATCGAACCAAGTTTTTTTAAAGAAACAACCACCTAAATATTTACTTCTCTCCCTAAGCGCCTGGTACGCCTCCCCGTGCTCATAGTCATAGCCGCCTTTCTTATTTGTTTTTTTTCTGAAACTTTGGTCACTGCTCTGCATCGAGTTACGACTTATGAGTAGACTTCGCCACTTCGGACTTCTTGTACTTCAGCTAATCCATCCCCTTCGTGTGATGGCTATTCAATTTAGTCGAAGATGATATTGAGAGGACGACAGTGAATAGCCCACGTATGCGAACGTGAGTCTGCAGCTTTCTTCTGTTCTTCAAACGTTACTTTTACTTGTTATTTCTATTGAATTAGAGGTCTAAAATCAAATCAGGTATTGACGTACTGCAATTTATCAGTTTTTTTAGATTTCAATCTCAAAATACTCCTTGCGAATCTCCAACTTGTTGGCCCTTACGAGTCGACACCAAGGTAACATATCTATCTTTTAATTTTTTATATTGTGATCCAGAGAGCTTGGATGGTGGCTCATTGATTATGTAAAATATTTAATTTTTTATATTGTGATCCAGCGAGCCTGGGTGATGGCTCATTTAGTATAGAAAATATTTAAATTTTTAGACTGTGATCTAGCGAGCCTGGGTAGTGGCTCATTATTGTGTAAAATATTTAATTTGTTATATTGTGATTCAGCGAGCCTGGGTGGTAGCTCATTGATTATGTAAAATATTTAATTTTTTATACTGTGATACAGCGAATCTGGATGGTGACTCATTTAGTATAGAAAATATTTAATTTTTTATACTGTGATCCAACAAGCCTGGGTGGTGGCTCATTTATTGTGTAAAATATTTAATTCTTTATACTTATAATAAATCCAGGTGATGGCTCATCTGTTACATATAGTTTATTTTTTTATAATCCATAGAATGATTTTCGTGACTTGAAAGAATGAAGAGCTTTATTCTGATAGATCACATGCGATAAAATTTAAGGTATTTTACTTTTTCGCATCTTTTTATTTTGACCGCCCCCCTTATATTTTATCCTGCGTCCGCCCCGTCATGCCCTTCACCGGCGGCAGCCGGATCCACTTCTTCTTGGTCAAATCTACTGCCAACGCCCACAAGAAGTAGAATAGTAGACAGAAATAGAAGACTAATTTTTGGGAGGCAAAATAGGAGCTTCACTGTCAGGAAATCGTCCTAAAAGGCTACCGCCATGACCTCCCCCCTCCCCCACCCATCTCTAGACTCCTAGCAGAAACAAAAGGCTAGAGAGAGAGAAGAATAGAGAGCGAGAAGGCTAGAAAGAGAGAGAGAGAGAGAGCAAGGAAGAGAGAGAGAGAGAGGGGCCCTTGCTGCTACTGCTGTGTTGCTGGCGCTGCTGCCGATCAGGTGAGGGGCCGCCTTGCTCTGCCGGCACTGCTGCCGATCTTGTTGCTACTGCCGATCAGGTGAGGGGGCCGCCTTGCTCTGCCGGCGTTGCTGCCGATCTTGTTGCTGCTACCGATCAGGTGAGGGGCCGCCTTGCTCTGCCGCCGATCAAGTGAGGGGTGTGAGGAGTTGGGAATCTTGGCATCATCTGATCAGGTGAGGGGTCTAAGGAAGAGGTGGTGACGGGCTACGGAGGAATCTATTATCGTACTCGGAGGGTTGGGAAAACTCTAGTAGCTAGGCTGGTCCAACGGGCCCAACCCGTCCAAGCCCAACTAAAAATGGGTTTATTTTTTGAGTCATTTTATGGACTCAGGCTGAAAATTCGGGCTTCCAATAAGTCTTTTAACCGGTCAACCCGGCGGATTTATAAGTTAGCCCGGCCTGTTGACACCCTTAAATATGGGGTGTGAAGACTGAATTGCATGTTACGTATGTAGTAAATATTAAATATTCGTACGGAACCACACGGCCAAAGAATTAATGATTTTCATAAAAGAACTTTAGCATTCGAGTAATGTTTTTGCATATATTGCTTATGCATCCACAGAGTGCACTTTAGATTTTTTATTTTGTAAAACACTCTCGCACTATAAAGTGCATTAGATTTTAAAAAGAATTTGGCATTTGTAAGTACCTTTTGCGCTTAGGTTTTTTATTATGATAACTTAACTCAAAGAACTTAATTTTTTGAAACATGTTCTTTTATGGATTAAATATTTTCAAAATGGCCCTTATAAAGGCTATATTTTTAAAGAAAAGTCTTGCGTTCAAGGGTAAATCAAGTTACAAAGATTAAAAACCCATGAGAAAAGATTATATAGATTAATAATAAAAAATTTAACAAAGATCGCATATCTTTAATGGGTTATTAAAAGTGACAGTTCCCAAGAGATTTTTGGCCGTCTAATCGTGGTGTGCAAATTTGCATCTACGTGGATTCCAATCGTAGGCATTTTTTATGAAAAATAAGAAAGAATTATAAAATACAATTTTTAATTAAGAGTATCGTTAAGTATTACTCTCACATGCCCTCGCCCATTTGAAGATTCCAATCACGAACCCCACCTACGCCATTTGGTTGTCTTTCGTTGACAACTAAGACACACCCGCGGAAAATAGGTATTGGTGACGGTTGAGAGTCGTTGCCAAAAGTCAATAAGCCATCCTTAAAAGTTATTGGGGATGGCTTTCCAACCGCCGCAAAGCCATCCCCCCCAATAAATCTGTCGTTAATACAATGACGACGACTGAAAAAAAGTCACCCAATAAAATTATTAGGGACGGCTAATGAATCGTCCCAATAATCTTATTAAAGATGACTATGCAGTCATCCCCAAAAATTATTAGAGACGAGCGAAAAGCCATCCCCAATAAATTTATTGGGGATGACTGGTCAGTCGTCTCAATAATCTTACTAGGGACGACTCATCAGTCGTCCCCAATAAGATTATTAGGGACGGCGGGCCAGCCATCCCCAATAATTTATCAAATTTAAAAAAAATTAAAAAAGATTCCACCACATAAAATTGCGGCCAATTAGTGACGAAATAAATCCATCCAAAAAAAACTTGATGTTAACTAGCAATGTACATAATTCTGTCATTGATCACTAACTACATTTTTTATCATTACAAATAAAATACAATCTTCTATTTATTTCTAGAAACACACAATCACTATGAAAAGATGACTGAAGTCCAACAAAAGTCAAATGGTGTTTGAAACAATTAATAATATTAAATTGACTAAGATGCAAAAAGGATTTAAGATAATCAATACCAAATTGACATTAAATAAAAGGTAAATAAAAAAGCATCAACATGATCGTTTGCACAAAAAATAAAAATATAGGTAAGAAAATTCAACTGATGATGCATTAAGTTGAGTTCATGAGCATTAGGGCTCTAAAATAAAGAAGAGTATTTTCATAACATTATAGATAAGAGTAAAGTAAATACATAATGTATCCAGAAGAAAAAAAGTGGGAAAAAATATACAGTCTGAGAACTCCATGTAACACCCTGGAAATTTTTATTGGTTGAAAAACTTGAAAAAAAGGTTTTAGGACTTAACCATTATTCTTAATTGAATTAATTGATATTAGGGAAGTTTAGTATTAGTTAACGTTTCCCCAGTGCGTACACAGAGGTGCGCACTCACAGGGCGACACTGAAAAATGACAACGAAATAAAAATTCGAGAACACCATAATTTCCAGAAAAATGTGGAGATCTCAGAAATATATGTCTCTGAATTTTTCGACGTACGGACTTCGAGGATAAGTCGACGCGACTATTTTTCGGGTGATTTTTCAACAAGTGTAAAATAAAATCAAAAAAATAAATAAAAATCACCATAATTAGCAAAAATTAAATTAGCCTATAAAATCTTAGTGTAAATGGACATCGTTTGATATATAAAAAGAGGGACAATTGGACCAGCCGAATTATTATACATTACGGTTTGATTTTCTTCTAGAATTTACGGGGGCTTAGTGTGAAGCCATGGAATGGCCAACACATTTGATGGATAAGTTAACACGTTAACCTTTAGGTGTCAGCCATGGGAGCTGTGCATGGCAAATGTGTCTAGACATGGTTTAAGGGGATTAAAGCCTTGACACATTGATGGCTATCGTGCCATCATGCATGGCCTGCGTTGAGAGTTATAAAAACCCCCGATACCAGCTTGTGAACCTTTTGGGTTTTGCTCCTGCTGCTGCTATGCTTTCCAGTTCCTTGTAGTGGGTGAATTGTGGTGGAAGTCATTGCTTCTGTTGGAACTGCTTCTGTTGAAGGTGTTACTACTGGAGCTGTTGTTTCTTACTGCTCCTGTTGGAGGTGCTGCAGCTGTGCTTCCACCCTTGTTGCAGCTGTGTTTCCAATCTTGCCATCTCTTCCTCCCACCAGTTGTGGGTTCCTATGTTAAGGGAGAGGCGTGAGTCTTCATCTTCTAAAAGCCAGGTAGGATTCAATTCTTTCCTTCCTCTCTTACTCTTACCCTTGAACTGGCTATGGAACTTATTGTTAAGTGTACAAGCTCTCAATTCCTTGTTTGAGATCCGTAAGTACCTCCAGAAGCTTGTGTGCATCATGTGTTGTTGTAAGATTCTCTTTCTTTCTCACTCTTATCTAATTCTTGACCACTACCGTTGTTTAAAAGGTCATGATCACCACTTATTTGCTTTAAACTTGTGAATTTCATTTAAAACAGTGTATCTATCCCTTATAGTCTTGTTTTAGTTGTGTGGTTGTAGGATTCGATCCTCTTCCTTTCTGATCTTCTAACTCATGTTCTTGAACATGCTTTAGAACCTATTGTTTGGATGTTCAGTTTATGATCTAGTGTCATGAACCCCTCTAGCACTACATGTGTGTCTTGTGTGATGTAGAAGCTACTCTTTGAGTTCACATAATCTCTGTTTTAGAAAGGATAAGATCCTTGACCCACTGGGAGATCAAGATCTTTCTTCCACTTTTGATACTTGGTCATGTTATGGAGTTGTGTAGAAGTCTTAACATCTTTAGAAACATGTAGGGACTTCTATTTAGTTTTTATATACTTCCAGTCTTGATTTAGAACTATGAAAATAATGTAATTTAGTGTTCATATTGTAGTATTTTCCAATAAACCATTGCTATCAAGTTCATGCTTCCAATACTACACTACATTAGCTTATAGCCGCCCAAGTTCGAATTATCAATCTCTTGTTTCATCCCGATTGTTTAGCTTATAAACTATTGTGAGAACTTCAATTAGACTCTTCCATTTGATATTAAATATGTCTTGGGTTATAAGTTTTATAATTTGGGCCTTAGAATAGATTTACAAAGCACTTCTAGAAGTTCTGCAGCTACCTGTCGACAGCCGGCCCAAAGCTGTCGACAGGCGCATGCTATCCAGAACCCAGATAACTGGGACTGTGTGTAGCTGTCGACAGGCCCCTGGTTGCTGTCGACAGATACCACAGTCTAGAAAACCTAAGTTCTGTCTGTAGCCATCTGTCGACAGCCCCTTCTCACCTGTCGACAGCTATTGCCCTGCCTTGGATTTCAGAACTTTTTCATGTGTGAATCCTTGCTCAAAGTTCATCCTAATAGCCTACCAAGTTACCCTCTTATTTACTTGATATTACTGTCATTCTACTGTAAGGAATACCCACTTGAGATACCTCACTCCCCTTGAAATATTCTTGAAGTTGTCAACTACGAATGGTACTCCGTTGAGTCCATTCTCCTGTATTCGGTAACTAAGTCATATTACTTGATATCTTGAGAGTTCAAATGCTTGAACACCATGTGAGATATGATTAATTGATGATGATGACATTATTGGGTCCTTGGACCCCACCTGACTGATATGCCTGTGCAAATAGGGCTGGTCCATCCGGGAGGAGCACCCGAATTCATTTACTGGCCGTACAAATTGATAAAGACAACTGCTGTCTAGCAATTGGGCTGGTCCAGTCCAGGGGGGAACACCCGAATTCAATTACTGGCCGTACGGAATGATAAAGGGCAACTGGATGTTTGGCATAGCATCAAATACTGTTGATTATAGTCATCCTGTTACCTGATACTGTTGATTACAATCATCCTGTTACCTGTTCTGTGTGAATATATATATATATATATATATATATATATATATATATATCTATATATATATATATATATATATATATAGGAACCAAATTATGAGATTCACTGTGAATTCCTGAGCACGTTTTGTAATTCAGTACCACTGTTCCAATTTTCATTATCAGGATAAGATATTTGTTTGTTCATCTTTGGTATCAGTTAAGTCTTTCTTGTGTTACATGAACTAGAACTTGAGTTTCAATGTGAATTCTTAAGCATATCCCATGTATCCATTCTACTGTTTCACATTCACTGTCATATTTAGATGCTTGTTGGTCCATCTATGATTTCACTCAAGCCTTTTCCTTGATCATCATACCGTTGATTCCTTTGATTTGAGAATTTGAATCCTACTGGGCTAGTTAGCTCACTAAATCCTATTTTTCAGGTATCTAGAAGGCGGGAACTTCGGAATTTGTTTGTGGAGAGACCATCCTTGACGACGTCTTAATTTTGAGATTGTAAACTGGAAATGTGTGTAATATTCATAGAATGACAATTGTCAAATTTTTATTTAGTAGAGCTTCCGAGCAATTTGCTGCTCAAATAGTTCAAAGTTTACTCTTGATTCCTTTTGCATTCACGTTCCGGCGTTTATAGTTATATTAAATGACGGGACGTGACACTCCAAGTACTCCTGAACAAATGAATCCTGTCAACAAACAAGTTTCCTTTGTAAACCATAAAAAACATTGTATCAATTTTAGATAAAGAAATCATGCAATGCAGAAAACAGCCAAGGCATGTTTGTTGTATGTAAACAAACATCCTTGCAATCTTCAATTTGCAACTTAGTACATTAAACTTCTGGAGTGCACAATCGATTGAATAGGGGAAAGTGCCTCCCTAGCTGCATTTTACAGCGCACCCGTAGACTTTCACCAACAGAGGGGATCTAGCTTTGCCACATTGGATGTGAAAGGATCAAACGTTCACACAAGAAGCAAAAGTACAAAACAAGAATCACAAAGTAAAGAATGATAAAAAAATAGATAACAAATGAAAAGTATAAGAGGATGATCTTCAAATGTTGATGAAGCTCTTGAGTAGAAGAGATCTCTTCCAAAAACTCCCTTCTTCAAAATCTAACAGGTTGGAAGCTCAAGAAGGAGAGAATACTTGAAATAAGAGAGCTAGAAGTGACTATTTGAGGGTGGCTCTCTTTTCCACAAAATTCCTTGCCTAGGATTTCCCCAGATGTCCTTTATATAGCCTCTTCAGAGATATGCCCATTTGGGAGCAGGTGCAAGGCAACCTTGGTCAAAAAAATGTTCAAAAAGCACATCTAAACAACCTTGCATATTGGGGTCATCTATAGATGCACTGAGGTCGACCTCAGAAAAGCAGAGGTCGACCCCTTGAAAAGGTGAGGTCAACTCCCTTATAGCATCTTCCATAATATTGTTAAGAGGTCGACTTCAAAAGAACTGTAGGGTCGACCTTATTTCCCAGAGCCAAAATGCAACACAGTGGGGTCGACCCAAGAAGAACTATGGGGTCGACCTCAATGCATTCTGAAAATTTGTTTTTCTTCTGAGGTCGACCTCAGTTGAGACATGAAGTCGACCCATTTCCCAGAGCAAAAATGGGGTTATGCAGGGTCGACCCATGAAGAAACATGCACTACTACAAAATATGTTTATACCTACGATAAAAAACTATCACTAATGTGAAAATATCGTAAATAAAGATGTTTCATATCATAGTATACATTAATATTTTAACAATCACCTAGATATATCACAATTCACTGATATCACATCCACACGTTAACTTAAACCCCATCCACAAGTTCATTTTCACTCATGCGCATTCACATTATCTCATTCATTCATACACTTCATCAACATAGCCACATTCATTTACTGAAGCACCTATTTTAGTCATTCACAACACATTTCATATTAATACCAAATATATATCTACAACATCTATCTGTCCAAAATTAAATAGATCTAAGTATTTCCATGCCATCAAAAGTTTATGGAACATTCATTATTGAAATAACAGTCCATAAGGTATGGAAATAATAGTTGTGAGGGTGTTGGCGGGTGACATAACCAAAGATGGACAGATTGCAATTGACAAGATCTATGGAAAAATAATAAACATACTATTTTGGCTACTTCATCAAGAGCTGCACAATAGCACAGTAGTCACAGCCACAACCACTAATTGGATACCTGGGAAGCTAAGACAAGGCTAGAAGCATAATGTAATTAATAATTATTACAACATAGAATTATTGAAGTGCAAAAAATACCATAAATTCCATTTTTTTATTTCTTAAAAAAATCCTTAGGAGGGAGGGTAATAGATAGATAAGCATTTCCCATTCCAAACAAAGGATTTTTGGAGCTGCTCAAACAACAAACCTACCTGGCATAAGATAGAACTATGAAATACAAACCTAAGGAAACCTATACTCCTTAATAAGGTTGACAGTTGGGTGAAATCTCCAACAATTCTCCTACAAACCAAGAATGTAATTTTTTTAGGTCTCCAGAGTCCATTAGCAAGGAGAAATGAAATTTTTAGTAAATTTGCAGAACCATAGTACTAGAGAATCCACAAATTATATCAGTTGCAATCTACATTCCAAATATAAGTTGAGTCAAAGTATTAACCACAGATCTGAATTCACTAACTGTGTATTCACAATTCATTGCCTACAGATAGAAATTACATAGCAATTCTAAAAGGTTAGAAAAATTGATCATAATTCAGATTTAATCATAAAAAGGATCAAAATCATCGGTATCCATTGTCCAACCACCAGAACTGGAAAACAAAAACTTAGACAAAGATAATACCATCTTCATACTTACTGTGAGGACAGAGTCGCTCCTAGGCTAGACAAGTACATGAAGAAATGAATATACATGTGAATGACAAAGAATCTCAGCTATCTCTTTCAAATGCACCACTATAAATAGAGGATTGGTCATCCCAATACGAACCATTGTGCTTCTATTAGGAGGTAGTTATGCAACAATGGCATTCAAAAAAGTTGGGAGGTTCTCTCCAACATCCCTTCCTGCAAAATGGTTTTGTAGAAACTCTATCATTTTGTGATAAAAAAAATTCCTCCTTGCCATAAAAAGTTGTATGAAATGTTCTATTGCATTAAAAGTTCACATTTGGGAAGCTTAAATAGAAGACAGTGGACCTTAAAAGCCAGATCTTTGAATTAAGATAGAAATTGCCCGAAACTTTAGATAATCCCTCAACTTTGGAAGCACATAGGGCCTACCAATCTGCACCAACAATAAAGAGAACACAAAGGGATGATCAAATTAGATTTATAGTTGTGTTCATTTGTTGGCACCCGCCTCTCCCCCAAATCCCTGTTGTGTAGTCCAGCGCCGCCATGACCACAAGTGGGTCGCAGAAAATGATGAAGGATTCATGCTAACCGTAGAAAATAGATAAGAATAACCATGTAAAAGAATCGGTTGCAGCTGCAATGGAGTGATGGCCATCGCTACCTACCGAGCTCTCTCTGCCAGAGGAGACATTTGAGCTCTAAGATCGTCGTGTGTTATCTACCGCCAAAAATTCAGGTCGTAGTAGCAATAGAGTGTTTTACCCCCAAAGAACCATGTCTGTTGTGCAGTCGGGTGCCACCGTTGGCCTCCTTGCCAATGACCCAACTATTGTCGGAGTCTCCTCTCTTCTCTATCATGGATGCCTGAAACCAAACAACAAGAAAAAATGTATCACTCAGTCGCCCCCCACCACCCCTCCAGTCCCCCCCCCCCAACCAAGCCGGAGAGAGAGAACCCCCTTCCCCCCTCCACAATCGGTTGGCCTGACCCCTAGTGCCATCCCCCCCCAACTGCTCCCTCCCCAAATCGCCCCACCTCCAACACCGTCCCTCCACCCCGTCGGTCAAAAACCCCCACCCCTACCCCATCAAGTCCCCCCTCCCCGCCTCACACCCCTGCCCAGGTTCCCCCTACTTGTCGCCCCAGCATCCCCCTGCAACCCCTGCCCTATCCACCACCACCGCACAGAGAGAAAGAGAGAGACGAGGAGAGACCTCGCCGGTGTCGCCGCCATTGAAGGATTATCCACCACCACCGAAAGATCTACCGCCGCCATTGGATCTTGTCGTCATTGTCGCTGCTGGAGAAGGAGAAAGAGGGAGCGAGCATGAGAGGGAGAGCAAGAGTGAGGGAGAGAGCCTGAGGAGGTTTAAATAGCACCATTTTTTTCATGAGGGGAAAGCACGGGGTGTTTTAGGGGGGAAGGGGAGGTTTTTTTTTTATTTATTTGGTGTGTGTGGGGGGGGGGGGAGGGGTTATGCAAGATGTATGTATTCTCCTTTAGAAGATGAGTATGTTAAACACACACATATCTCATAATTAACCTGAAATATCTCATCAGTAGCCACATTATAAAAATTGCACTAATTCTGAGAAGCTTGTGTATACCAGGTACAAGGAAAATAAAAAAATTTAAGTAACGTGATAATATTGTAAATTTGATTATGGATAACATAATAAGAAAATACTATATAAAACTATTTAAGTACTTGTGTGACTACATTAACACATATTACATAATATTTATCTCCCACTCATATTAAATTCAATTATAATTTATTTCATAACAATTGGTATTTGAAATAAAAAATTAAAATTTTAATACATTTATATGATTCATGTTAAATATAGATAAATATTATCTACTCATTATGATTAATGAAAATAAATATTGACAATATATAATCACACTTAATTGAGTAGATGACAATAAAAATTTGAAATATGAAAATGAA
Source organism: Colocasia esculenta (assembly GCA_014218235.1). NCBI lineage: Eukaryota > Viridiplantae > Streptophyta > Magnoliopsida > Alismatales > Araceae > Colocasia > Colocasia esculenta. The sequence continues at coordinate 70,841,621 of CM024756.1, forward strand.
ATACACTTTGTGACATACAAAAAAATTATAGTTTCTATTTCTAGGAAATGATAATATATATACAATAGTATTAATTAGAACATGTCTATATTGTAATTAAAATATAATAATGCATTTATATTTGGCCTGTTATAATTTTGAATAAATTTAAATATTTTTTTTTTTGTTTTTTAATGGATTATTTCTTATATTTTATGTTCTTTTACCCCAAGAATAGTCAATTGATTTTAAATATTTTATTAATATTAAAAAAATGATTATGAATAACATAAAAAATTGTACATTGTACATGCTAACAATTTTCAATTGATGACTATACTCATAGCATTAAAGGTATAAATATGCATACCTAAATTTCAAATATAAATATGAAGTTCTTACACCTAAAAGTTAGAGTTACATATATATATATATATAAGTATTATTAATATGTTGTTAATATGTGAATAATATATAAAACTATATATGATTTATACGTTTGGAGTTTAAAATAAAAAACTTAAAATATTAATGATTATATGATTCATGCTAAATATAGAAAATGTTATATATTCATTATGATTAATGAAAATAAATATTTTACAATATATAATAATAGTTAATTAAGTAGGTGACAATAACAACTTGAAATATAAAATTAAATACATTTTGTGATATAAACAAAAAAATATTCATATCAACACACACAAACAAAACCTATTGACACATGGATACACGAATGCGGTTATGTTCCTCAAAACATATAAAGTAACATGTTGCACATGAAAAATAAGTTTTTTTTTACTTTTATTTTTTTTCCTTTATAATTTAACATACGTTACTATACTTCACAAATAATTACACGTAAACTATTTTTATAACTATTTTTAATAATTTTTTAGGAGTATTAGATTATTGGCGACGACTGCAAACCCTTGATCTTTCTACATTCTAATCATCCATCTCTAGCATGGTGTGAAGGTTGGGGGGCAGGTGTGGCGGTTGCTTGGGAGGTGGGTAATTTTAATGAGTATTTAAATATTAAAAGAAGAAAAGTAGAAACCCTTTATTGGAAAAACTTACTAAAGATTTATATGGTCGCTTCTAAAAAGAAATTACCTTAGAAAAAAACTTTTATCAAACGGTATTCAAATAAATATTTCATACATTTACTCAAATACTTTCTCGAGCAGTTCATCAAAAATAAAAAAAGGATGTATGATCACTTCAGACAACAGACGTTCGTACATTTAACCGTTACCAAATATTCCATAAATTCAACTGCCAAAAGAGAAATTCTTTCAACAGTTAAATCATTACATTATTTTCAAGGACAACTCGAGATGGATAATGCAGTGTTTTACATTGAAACCATGATGAGCATGTATGTGAAATTCTCAAAGAAAGCTAAAATATTTCTGATAATCATTGGACAAAACTTGCAAGTTGTTGTGATGCCAAAGATGGCTGATGCGTTCTATCGGATCAATTCAGATGTTGTCTGGTATAGTATGATATGATGCTGGACTCGTACAATATTGATTCTAGTCTTCTTCTTATATGTAAAAAAAAGAAGTAAAAAGACATTATTTGTGCCGATTGGACTATAAAATCTTTGATACGGCCATACCACAAGTTATTTGTGATATAGAACTAAAGTTGGTGGACCTGTTGTACTGGGCCGGCCTAGATGTTGTTTGATACGATATGTATGTTGGATAGATTGACCACTGACCAGTCTTTTTTAAAAAATGAAAAATAAAAATAAATTCTGTGCAGACCTTAGTTTTTATAGAAAAATAAATAAGTAAATACTTTTTGCCCACTTTTCCGGTGACTGAAAAATTTCTAACACCATACGAGTGGACGGTGTCGTATGGGTATAACACGGCCACCTATTAGAACCAGAATCCGGAAGCATCTTTCGCAAGAGCTAGGTTTTGGTACGATGTTTCTAAAGAGCCATGTCCGGCCGTGTCAAGAGAGCAGTTTGACTGGCCCCTTTCATGTCGGTGGGTGCCATGATATGCATTTTCGGGCTTTTGACCCATCGACCGTTGGGAGGATTCATGTAGTATTCTTGATTTTTAAAATCTAAATAAAATAAAATTTTATTTTAAATAAATGAGGTAAATAGATTAATTAGAATAAATGAGAAATAAGTGAAATAAAAGGGAATTTAATCAAGTCCATTAAGTTAAAACCTAATGGGTGTGTAAATGGCTCAATTACTAAATAATGGGCCTAATAAGTGGAGCCCATCATGGATGAGAAATATTATCCCAAATTCAGATTTTATTAATTGGTAAATAATAAAAGACTAGGATAAATACTAAATAACTGTAATTATCTAAAACAAGAGCCCTTAGCTTATCCTAACCCCATGGCCACAAATTTAGCTCTCTTCCCAACCTTATTAAGCAGATTAATGAAAGAAAATAGGGGATAATTACTAATTTTCGGAGTTGGAGGAGAAGAGAAGAGTTAGAAAATGGTAGGACTCTATTAGACAATAAAACACCCCAATTTCGGCCCTATCATCCCCTAGATCGTTGTTAGAGCTCTAGAGAACGAAGGAGATGGCTGTGGACGAAGGAGCAAGGGAGGAGAAGGCTTGGAGCAAGGAGGATCTTTCTATTTTCATCTCAAACTAGGATTTTTCTTTACTTCAACAAAAGGTAGGCAATCTCAAAAGCTAAATTCGTGTAAAAATTACCTTAGGAGGACTTCATGATCCCATGTAAAAGTCCTCTAGTTTCGCTCTATTTCGATCTCCATGAGGGAGAATTAATTCTTTGAATTCATGTCAGTTTCATGTACCTGAACCTTCATGGTTGCTTTTAAACCTCGTGCATACTTGATCCCATGCCATAAGAAAATTTTCATAAATACTACATCATGTTAGCTTTCAAACGCCCCTAGTTTGCCTAATTTTTATCATGTATCCATCGTTAATTAATTCATTGAACCTGGACTATGCATGTTTAGGTCACCAGATTGTAACCTAATCAAAGCATGCCTAAACCTTGTCTATTTTTAATTAATCATGCCTGTTGATAGATCTCCATGTCTACTCTCGTTTAAAACTAATTTCATGCTTTTTGGATCTCTATGCGATTATTATCGAATTTGAATAAACCTGTATCATGTAGACCCACATGGAAAAAGGGCAAATCCCTTTTTCTGGGCTCGGGCCACTCCCTGAGATCGCGACGGCCCGATCTGCCGCGACCTCAGAGGGGGTCGCGACACCAGGACCCGTCGCGATCTGAACGCGATTGGTCGACTGGTCGTGACCTACCCGCCGGTTCACCCAGATACCGGTTCACATAACGCTCAAGCCTGGGCATCGCGATGACCTTAACGCGACAGCCCTTGGGGCCGTGAGATGAAACCTGAACGAGACCCGACCCTGTGTCGCGACCTGAACGCGACAGACCCCTGCGTCACGATCTGACTGTGGCGGCCAGAAGTTAAATTATGCACATGTCCCTGTTAAATAGGCTATATACTCCTAAAATAGCCATGATTAAACCATGTTAAGTTATTTCGACCTGGAAAATTAATGATGAACAATAATTGTATAATTTAATTATTTAAAAGCTATATGCACAACCATACTTGTTCACTTGATTCATCTACACTTACACACACTTAACCATCATGTTTGCCATTAAACCTTGTTAGATTATTCAATAATATATCTGGTAATTTAGCAAAATAATTAATAAATTCCCTATTAATTAAATACATTGTCTTCATTTTATACACGCGTTTTGAATACCGTTACCGTTTTCCCTCGGCCTTCGAGCACTCGAGGCACGACGGACCAGTTTCCACGCACTTTCTCTTGACTTGGACCACCTCTCCATCGGGAATACTCTCGACTGGGCCAGGGACTCCTTGTCAAGGCCTCCGTAGGTCTTCTTGGCTTTGGCGCACGTCCTTAGCTGACGAGCTGGTTGTACCCTAAAATCCGTTACACCCTTAGGGATCAGTACGATCCAAACGGCCATAGCAAGTTCTCTTCTTACCTTGTGATCATGCCGGACCATCTAACCTGTGTTCATAGCACGGCTAGTGGGCGGTGATGATTTCTACTAGACTGCCGGTACCCGAGCTGGTGCCACGCAATTGTTATTATCGGTGTTACGTTGTCTTACGATATTGTCCCTATCTCGTCTATCATCTATATCCTCTCATCTGTTCACGTTCTCTCTACACTCTCATCTCTTTCGTCTACTACTCTCATCTCTTCTTGGTACTCTATTTAGCCATACAATTGATTGTCGAAAATAAAATAACAAGTGCTATATGCCAGTGCAATAGGGCCCGATCTGGTCCTGGGAAGAGCTCCCGAAGAGTGCTATTCCTTGCAAGGGTTACATGATCAGGATGTGTACGGCATGCATCCAATGCCATTTAATACTATAACAATTAATCGTTGACAATCAAAGTGCTATCTATTCAAGTGCTATTATCATCACATGGCCATTATATAATCATTATCGTTGTGCTATACCAGTGCTATTACTCTCGTGCTATCGTTACTTGCTTAACATGACTATACTCTTTCGTTACCTTGGCAATTAAGACATTATTATTTAAAGCATGCTTGTTCTCATGAGATATTAAGTCCTACTGGGCGTTATTCGCTCATCCTGCGTGTTTTTCATGTGTTCAGGTGAGTCGGATGATGACCACACTCATGTGGATGGGAACGAGGACGACGTCCAGGAGTGACCCCTTTCTGCAACCATTTGCTTTGGAGTTAGTGTAGATATGAGTCAGTTAGTCCATATGTACTAGTTTGGATTTCAATAAAGTACTCTGGGCCCTAGTTATGGCTCTGATCAGTTGATGTAATAATTAGGTCATGACGTTGATGGAATATTAATGAAATTAGAGGTTATTTGATATTATTTTAATTGAGCAATGATCTGTCATTTATTTCTCACTCTATACTATTTAATAACTGTAATATCGCTCCGATATTTTGTGTCGGGGCGTTACAGTTTTGTGGTATCAGAGCCTAGGTTATTCTTAAGTATATGATGATCTAGGTTTGACCTGCCTCGACTTAGAGTCTAAGTTCCATACCTATGTGAGATGGGTAGAACCTTGGGTAATAAGATAAAATAATTCACACACGCACAAACTTAGTGCAAACTCAATGACTTACGTTTAAACATTCTATTTGAAGGAACATAAACATTATAAATGGTAGCGGAGCGTGCTCAACTCCGTGACATGCAACACACAATCCAACAGCTAAGTCAGGCATTACTCCAGGCTGTTGGAGCTAATAACAACAACAACCGAGGAGCTAGAGAGTTACATCGGAACTTCCGCAATCTAAACCCGCCTCGATTCAGTGGGTCTACTGACCCTGATGAGGTCGAGAACTGGATCAAGGAGACTGAGCGTATCTTCCACGTTATGCAATGGGTGGATGGAGATAAGCTTTTACTTGCCACATTCAGCTTGAAAGGGACGTCCATGCGTGGTGGGAGTCCATTGAAGCTACAAGGGCTGATGCACAATTCATATGGAATGAGTTCAAGGAGCATTTCAACTCCAAATATTTTTCAGAAAGAGTCCAAGAGAGGAAAGCCATGAGTTCGCAGCATTGAAGCAAAGGAGCCTTATCGTTGCTGAGTATGAGGCTCAGTTTTCCCGATTGGCACGCTATGCCACTCATCTGGTGAACACCGAGAGGATGAAGGCGAAAAGATTCCTTAACGGGCTCAGACCCGCTTTTATCACACAATTGGAACCGTTTGATATTCAGACCTATCCGGAGATGGTCAAGAGAGCATAAGTCTGGAGGATGTGACCGAACTTACCGAACGCATCAAAGGTAGAATGGTAAAGAAGGAGCTGACATCCGGAGCGCCGAGCAAGCCCACTAACGGAAATAAAAGGCCGTTAAGCATTACCGACGGGCCAAGCCAGGAGCGAAAGCCCAAAGTCCACACTCCTACTACTCCGAACAACAAGCCCAGATGCAAGCATTGTGACAAGCTAGGTCACACTGCAGAGGAGTGCTGGAGGATGGTAGGTGCATGCCTTCATTGTGGTAGTCGAGAGCACCGTATACCCGACTGCCCTCTGCTGAAAGAAAATGAGAAGCGTCCTACAGGACAGAGGAAGCCCGGACGACTGCAGGCCTTGCATGAGGTGGAAACCACCGAGGAAGGTGGAGTGGTGGAAGGTACACTACCTGTCTTTTCCCAATCAATTTGTTTTATTTAACACTGATGCGCATTTATATCACACGCATTTGCTGATACATTAACTGAAAAACTGCATCTATGGAATTTGAACTGCCTGTCACAACACCACTGGAGAAAAAACTCAATTCAACAAATATTTTCCATTAGATGATGTTAAGATTGGTGATCTTAACCTTAGAGCTGATCTAATCTGTATGCCCATAGAGGGCTACGATGTTATTCTGGGAGCCGATTGGCTATCTACTTATGGGGTTTGTGTTGATTGTAGAAGAGGGAAAATTACTTTTAGTGAATTCCCTAAGTTAACCTTTATGAGACGTAGACACAAGAGGCAGTTGTCTCTCGTCTCTGCCATAAAAGCACAAAACATGATTAGAAAGGGTTGTGTGGCATTTCTTGCCGCAATTGTGGTAGAAAAGAAGGCAACTAAGATATCAGACATCCATATAGTGCAAGAATACCTCGATGTGTTTCCCGATGAGCTGCCAGGCATTCCACCAGAAAGAGATGTGAATTTCTCAATTGATCTCATACCTGGAGCTACACCGGTATTACGCCAACCCTACAGGATGTCCCCCACTGAATTGAAAGAATTGAAGGAGCAATTGATGGAACTACTGGAAAAAGGTTTTATCAGACTAAGTACTTCTCCTTGGGGAGCACCAGTGCTGTTCGTCAAGAAGAAGAATAGATCTATGAGGTTATGCATCGACTACAGGCAGCTGAATAATCTCACTATCAAGAACAAGTACCCTCTGCCTCGTGTCGATGAATTATTTGATCAGATATCAGGAGCAAAGTATTTTTCTAAGATTGACCTTAGATCGGGATATCATCAAATGAGGATTAAAGATGCAGACATTTACAAGACGGCTTTCAGGAGCAGGTACGACCATTACAAATTTGTAGTCATGCCTTTTGGACTAACCAATGCTCCTGCAGCTTTCATGCAACTAATGAACAACATCTATTGGCCCTACCTCGAAAAATTCATCGTAGTATTCATTAATGATATTCTCATATACTCCAAGACCAAAGAAGAGCATGAGGAGCATCTGAGGATCGCTCTGCAAATCTTGCGGGACAACCAACTCTACGACAAATTGAGCAAGTGTGAATTCTGGCTCGAGGAGGTGTCATTCCTAGGCCATGTTATTTCCAAGGATTGTATCGATGTCGATCCTTCCAGGTAGAGGCTGTACTCAACTGGGAAAGGCGACCAATGTCACTGATATGAGGAGCTTTCTTGGACTGGCTGGTTATTACAGACAGTTCATAGAAGACTTCTCCAAGATAGCCATACCTCTTACGCGTCTTACGCGGAAGGAGAACCCATATGTCTGGAGCAAGGAATGTGAGAAGAGCTTCCAGACCCTGAAGCAATTGCTGACTTCTGCACCTGTCCTCACATTACCAGTCGAGGGTGCCAGATTCTCAGTCTACACTAATGCATCTGGAATCGGTCTAGGCTGCGTACTAATGCAGAACGAAAAGGTGATAGCATATTCTTCAAGGCAGTTGAAGCCACATGAAGTTAATTACCCTATCCATGACTTAGAATTGGCTGCGGTGGTATTTGCACTCAAGATCTGGAAGCATTACTTATATGGGGAACAATTTATTGTCTACTCCGACCACAAGAGTTTGAAGTATTTATTTTCTTAGAAGGAGCTCAATATGCGACAACGGAGATGGCTGGAGTACTTGAAAGATTTTGATTTCAATATCCAATATCACCCAGGCAAAAGTAATGCAGTAGCTGATGCACTTAGTAGAAAGCCAGTAGCTTCTTTATCTTGTCTAGTCATGGGCGAGATGCAATTGTTGGAACAATTTGCCAGTCTGGACTTGAACATTGAAAAGAGAAGTGATAAGATGATAGTTGCCAACCTTAGGGCACAACCAGACATTTTTGTCTAGATCAAAGAGCAGTAGACTAATGATCCATTCCTAATCCGAGTCAGGGAGACCATAGCTGACAAGCCAGATTTCTCCATCGCTGAAGATGGGAGAATATTATTCCATGCCAGGACTTGTGTGCCTGACAATGAAGAAACTGAGAGAAAGCTGATGGATGAAGCCCACAAGACCAAGTACACCATTCACCCAGGAGCAACCAAGATGTACCAAGACATGAAAAGGTCATTTTGGTGGCCAAACATGAAGCGTGAGGTGGCTGAGCATGCCGCACATTGCCTCACATGACAACAGGTGAAAGTCGAGCACCGTCATCCTGCGGGTGTACTCAGACCCCTGGACATACCCGAATGGAAGTGGGAAAGTATTGGCATGGATTTCATCATGGGTTTACCCCGAACTCATGGTGGACTTGATGCTATCTGGGTTATTGTGGACCGTTTAACTAAGTCAGCACATTTCTTGCAATCAAGAGCACCTGGAGTGTTGATGTGTTAGCATCCCTCTATGTAAAAGAGAAAGTAAGATTGCATGGAGTCCCCGTATCCATTGTCTCAAACTGTGATCCCAGATTCACTTCTAGATTCTGGAAGGGACTTCAGACAGCATTAGGAACCAAGTTAAATTTCAGCACTGCTTTTCACCCACAAACGGATGGACAGACTGAAAGGACAAATCAGATAGTAGAAGACATGCTTCGTGCCTGCACTATAGATTTTGAAGGGTATTGGAATGAACAACTATCCCTGATTGAATTCACCTACAACAACAGCTATCAGGCGAGCATTAAGATGGCACCTTTTGAAGCACTGTATGGCAGAAGCTGTAGATCGCCAGTGTGCTGGAACGAGGTAGGAGAACAACAATGGCTAGGACCAGACATGGTGCAGAGCACTAGCAGAGATATACAGATTATCCGAGACAGGATTAAGGTAGCTCAGTCTAGGCAAAAGAGCTATGCAGACAAGAGAAGAAGAGATTTAGAATTCCAAGCTGGAGATCATGTAATGCTCAAAGTATCTCCAACTAGAGGATTCCGAAGATTTGGGATGAAAGGCAAATTGAGACCGCGATTCATAGGTCCATTTGAAGTGCTGGATAGAGTTGGCGAGGTGGCGTACCGACTAGCACTACCTCCCCAGTTCTCCACTGTACACAACGTATTTCATGTGTCAATACTGAGGAAATACATGTATGATCCATCACACATAATCAGCTATGATGATATCATTTTGAACAAAGGTATGACCTATGAAGAAAGGCCAGTGAAGATTGGACAAGAGATGCAACAGTTTCAGAATCGATCTATACCCGTGCCAAAGGTATGGTGGAGAAATCACGAAGTCGAAGAAGCCACGTGGGAGCTCGAAGCACTAATGCGACGGAAAACTACCCAGTTATTCAGTAAGTCATTCTTCCTCTCACGATCACATGAATTTGGGGACCAAATTCTTTTTAAGAGGGGGGGATGTAGCACCCTTGATTTTTAAAATCCAATAAAATAAAATTTTATTTTAAATAAATGAAGTAAATGGATTTAATTAGAATAAATGAGAAATAAGTGAAATAAAAGGGAATTTAATCAAGCCCATTAAGTTAAAACCCTAATGGGTTGTGTAAATGGCTCAATTACTAAATAATGGGCCTAATAAAGTGGAGCCCATCATGGGATGGGAAATAATTATCCCAAATTTGGATTTTATTAATTGGTAAATAGTAAAAGGCTAGGATAAATACTAAATAACTTGTAATTATCTAAAACAAGAGCCCTTAGCCTATCCTAACCCCATGGCCACGAATTTAGCTATCTTCTCAACCCCATTAGGCAGATAAATGAATGAAAATAGGGGATAATACTGATTTTCGGAGTTGAGGGAGTTAGAAGATGGTAGGACTCTATTAGATAATAAAACACCCCAATTTCGGCCCTATCACCCCCAGATCAGTTAGAGCTCTAGAGAACGGAGGAGAAGGCTGTGGACGAAGGAGCAAGGGAGGAGAAGGCTTGAGCAAAGAGGATCTTTCTATTTTCATCTCCAAACTAGAGTTTTTCTTTACTTCAACAAAAGATAGGCAATCTCTGAAGCTAAATTCGTGTAAAAATTACCCTAAGAGGACTTCATGATCCGTGTAAAAGCCCTCTAGTTTTGCTCTATTTCGATCTCCCATGAGGGAGAATTAATTCTTTGAATCCATGTCAGTTCCATGTACCTGACCCTTCATCCCTTCATGGTTTCTTTTAAACCTCGTGCATACTTGATCCCATGCCATGAATTCTCATAAATACTACATCATGTTTGCTTTCAAACGCCTCTAGTTTGCCTAATTTTTATGATGTATCCAACATTAATTAATTCATTGAACCTTGACTATGCATGTTTAGGTCACCGGATTGTAACCTAATCAATGCATGCCTAAACCTTGTCTATTTTCAAATTAATCATGCTTGTTGATAGATCTCCATGTCTACTCTCGTTTAAAACTGATTTCATGCTTTTTGGATCTCTATGCGATTTATTATCGAATTTGAATAACCCTGTATCATGTAGACCCACCAGGAAAAAGGGCAAATCCCTCCTTTCTGGGCTCGGGCCACTCCCTGAGATCGCGACGCCCGATCTGCCATCGCCCGACCTAGGGGGTCGCGACACCAGGACCCGTCGCGATCTGAACGCGATAGGTCGACTAGTTGCGACCTGCCCGCCGGTTCACCCCGATACTGGTTCACATAACGCGCCAGGGCTGGGCGTCGCGATGACCTTAACGCGACAGCCCTTGGGGCCGCGACATGAAACTTGAACGCGACCCGACCCTGTGTCGCGACCTGAACGTGATAGACCCATACGTCGCGATCTAACTGTGGCAGCCAGAACTTTAAATTATGCACATGCCCCTGTTAAATAGGCTATATACTCCTTAAATAGCCATGATTAAATCATGTTAAAGTTATTTCGACCTGGAAAATTAATGATGGACAATAATTGTATAATTTAATTATTTAAAAGCTATACGTACAACCGTACTTATTCACTTGATTCATCTACACTTACACACACTTACCATCATGTTTGCCATTAAACCTTGTTAGATTATTCAATAATATATCTGGTAATTTAGCAAAATAAATTAGTAAATTCCCTATTAATTAAATACAATTGTCTTCATTTTATACGCGCGTTTTGAATACCGTTACCGTTTTCCCTCGTCCTTCGAGCACTCGAGGCACGACGGACCAGTTTCCACACACTTTCTCTTGACTTGGACCACCTGTCCATCGGGAATACTCTCGACTGGGCCAGGGACTCCTTGTCAAGGCCTCCGTAAGTCTTCTTGGCTTTGGCACACGTTCTTAGCCGACGAGCTGGTTGTACCCTAAAACCCGTTACACCCTTAGGGATCAGTATGATCCAAACGGCATAGTAAGTTCTCTTCTTACCTTGTGATCATGCCAGATCATCTAGCCTGTGTTCATAGCACGACTAGTGGGCGGTGATGATTTCTACCAGACTGGCGGTACCCGACTTGGTGCCGCGTAACTGTTATTATCGGTGTTACATTGTTTTACGATATTGTCCCTATCTCGTCTACCATCTATATCCTCTCATCTGTTCACATTCTCTCTACACTCTCATCTATTTCATCTACTACTCTCATCTCTTGTTGGTACTCTATTGGGCCATACAATTGATTGTCGAAAATAAAATAACAAGTGCTATATGCCAGCGCAATAGGGCTCGATCTGGTCCTGGGGAGAGCTCCCAAAGAGTGTTATTTCCTTGCAAGGGTTACATGATCAGGATGTGTACGGCATGCATCTAGTGCCATTTAATACTATAACAATTAATCGTTGACAATCAAAGTGCTATCTATTCAAGTGCTATTATCATCACATGGCCATTCTATTGTCGTTATCGATGTGCTATACCAGTGCTATTACTCTCGTGCTATCGTTACTTGCTTTACATGACTATACTCTTTCGTTACCATGGCAATTAAGACAATAATTATGTAAAGCATGTTTGTTCTCATGAGATATTAAGTCCTACTGAGCGTTATTCGCTCATCCTGCGTGTTTATTTCATGTGTTCAGGTGAGTCAGATGATGACCACACTCACAGGATGGGAACGAGAACGACGTCCAGGAGTGACCCCTTTCATCAACCATTTGCTTTGGAGTTAGTATAGATATGAGTCAGTTAGTCCATATGTACTAGCTTGGATTTCAATAAAGTACTCTGGCCCTAGTTATGGCTCTGATCAGTTGATGTAATAGTTAGGTCATGACGTTGATGGAATATTAATAAAATTGGAGGTTATTTGATATTATTTCAATTGAGCAATGATCTGTCATTTATTTCTCGCTCTGTACTATTTAATAACTGTAATATCGCTCCGATATTCCGCGTCGGAGCGTTACAATTCATGTGCCAGGTGGCGTACCTTGTAGACATCAAAGGTGCTGTCTGGATCGCAGTTGGATGGGTAGGAACCGTCGTTGTAGTTGGGCCAGAGGCCGTGGATGCCGAAGTCCGCCGCCGGCTTCCCGGTGGTCAGGTAGCAGCAGCTCCGCCACCATATCATCACACCCACAACAAAACAAGTAAAATTATTATATATTAAAAAGCCAGAGCAAAAGCTTGCAATTAACGAGCTCGAGTCTAGCCAGATCGTCTAGATCTAGACTAATGAGAGGAGGATGTGATAGTCGGAGGATGCACATGCACCCTCGCCTTAATTAGTTCTTTAAATATATATGTTATCTTGACGGAGTCTTGACTCCTCAAATATCGAGAAGTTCAGGTCTCCGAAGGAACTCATGCCTGTGGTTCCAGTAGAAGACTAGCTATCTTACCTGCAGAACGAAGTAGAAGTCCAAGTCCTACGCAGCCGTGTTTGCGGGGAGGAGAGGGCCAGCAGGGAGGTGAGCATGGTAGCGTGAAGAATATTGAAAGGTGCTCTTCATGGTTCTCTTCTCTCAACGCGCGCATACAACAACAACGAGAGGAAGATGATGCAATTAAGACGAAGACGATCGAAGAAGATCTCTCAGGGGTCAGGGGTGCCACATATATTGGTATAGACCACAACTGCCGGCCGGGAATCTGGTTTTGGATGCAACAACAATTAGTATATTCATTCCTACAGTAAAAAAGATAGGGATGAAGGGGTGCATAAGGCAAGAAATTGGAACGAGGAAGGACAGATGCGAGTGTCAACCAAGTCGACACCCTTTATGAAACCAGCAGGATCCATTAATTACCCAGCTACACGTCTCCTTTGATTCCTTCCTCTCCTCGTGTCTGTTCACTCTCGAGGACCACATGATTAGGGGTGTAATGACAGGGATTCTTTCCTTCGTCTATGTGGGCTAAAGCGGAAAACTTGCACCAACCTCGATCGCCACATACTTCACACACTCGTGTGCATGCAGAGGTAGCATCTATGTTTGGATATATATAAAAGAACTACATGTCTTCTTATAACTCTAGTCCACCTAAATTACACTAAAATTAAATAGTGTATCATATATATATATATATATAATATATATATATATATATATATATATATATGTATGGGAAACAATTTTGTAACACTATTTGGTAACACCATTTAGTAACACAACTATTAAACTTGTGTCATATCAGCAATTGAAAAGAGAAAGTCAAAACACCTCATAAATGAAGACATTGTGGTGTATTTTAATTGGTGTGTTACCAAATGATGTTACTAAACTATTTTTCTATATATATATATATATTGTTAACTTTGGATACTGATGTTCACATTTGGCGCCCGTTCTGATCCCTATCAACTCACGTTCTGCTAGGTTGCTTAAAATTTTGAGTCCTCGTAAATACACTTTCTAGAAATTAATTCCTATAACTTCCCGACTGGGTTTTGCCTTCAATGAATCCTATCATTCTTCGATAAGAACCATTTTGAAAGACGAAAAGTATTCGAGGAATGTTCCAGAGATAGTGCCAAATTAAATTAAAAAATATATATACATCTTATTAAAAGATTGAATGAGAGAGAATTTGATCATGGAGAAATAGAAACAGCATTTGTTACGGTACTACAAGAAAGCAGAGATATGTCATTGGTTGAAATCTGTTAATAAAAGTTGAAAGGTCGGCGACAAAGCAATATGTGAGTGGCAATAAGACCATTGACAAAAGCTCATGATATATTAGCTTCTATGGCCGAACCGTCAATATATGTAACACATGTCAGTAGTTCCGTACGAATACAAGAAAAAGTAGAATTAACGACGGAATTTTTCATCGCAACATACTACTCTGAAATTAGGCCCAAGGTACGTAGTACAACCTCCCCCCACATACATAAAGACACACTCATATGTCTCAACAGTGACAAGGACTCACTGTCAAAGCCTCTCACACATGCTCGTACAACACGAGCACAAACTCTCACACTCAAGAAATATGTATGAAAATATTTGAAGTACAATTCCTCAACCCAAGAACAAGAGAGAAAAGATGAACTCATAGTTCAGAAATCCCCTATTTTGATGTGGTTGAGAACGATGGAGGCAAGTGTAGACTCTTGCACAAGCCTTCTTGGACATAGTACTATGGCAACCCAAACTCCTAAGCGTCCAAGGTCTTCACCCCATGCAGCGAACCCAAAGAAATCTCCTGGAGGAAACACTAGTTCACTAGTTCACAAGTTTGCTTAGCCGATGTAACAACTCATCCTCCCTTTTGCATGTGTGGTCCCAATAGCATAGAAAGGGTTCCCTTTACCACATGCTAAAGACTCCAACTTGGTCGTGGATCTCTAAGAAATCTGGCCGGAATCTAAAAAATGAAAGATCCTCTCCAAATAAGGAGATTGTGTTCCCTTAATCGATCGACCAGAACTTCCAAATCAGTTGTCTGATTTTTACTGTCTTCAAATAGATGTCCTTGGAAAAAGTGGTCGTCTGATTTTATTAAATCAGTCATCTGATGTTGTAGTGCCGTGACACCCCTCCCAGCCGGTTAAGAGGTGACACTCACACATACAAAACGGAAGCATCTTACACAGAATGTTATGGAAAGGTCTTTTGTGCTGCATAAAATACTTATGTAGACCAATCACCAGAGTAGTACATGGTAAAAACATTAAGTTTAGTTCTCTGCACCATATACCAGTGCACACAAAACATAGATACAATACCATAGTCTGTTCATTAGTTACATGTCAGGAAAATTCTTAATACAAAAGGTGGCACGACCACAACTTAATCACAATTTATCCTTCAAATCATCCAACCTGAAGTACATACATAGCAAAGGAGGTTGGCTTGATGAGGGAACCTCGTCAGGATGAAGAATCTGAAATGGGTTCAAACAAAGGCATGAGTTCTAAAGGAACTCAGTAGGAAAACTAGCAAGATGTAAAACCTAAAATTATGGATTATGACACAACTTAAGAGGTTATAGGAGCATAAAAGTTATGCAAAGAGTACATCACAAGGAAGACTTAATAGGTTGCATGCTTAATAGAGTGCATGTATCACATTTCGAAAACATGATTGCTTGGTAGGGATTCAAATTCATACAAATCGAATGGCATCAACAAAGCTATCATAGGGATGAATAACATATACCTAACCACCTTCCGAAACAGGATGTTTACATATACATACATACTAAGAAATGCCCAACCTAGTGAGTCTAACCACCTACATTTGATTTGTAGGATAAAATAGTCGTCACGGTTGACCCCTCATGCATGATGCCAACCATGAGAAGTCCTAACCACCCTGAAAGGGAGGTCAAAGTACTTTGCCAAGACAATCAGACAAGGATTTTCAAAGGTTATCCAAAAAGGGTTCAAATCAGGTTTTTGATTCAAACATGAAAGTTCATAAACGACACTGTACTGAGGAGATAAATAGAGACTTCCAAAGTGGTCAATGAAGGGATTGGTTATGCCTACGTTAGTGTGGGGAAACCAACCAAATCTCTAAAAGAAAGCTGGGAGGCCCAAACTGCCAGGAAGCTGCAGGCTCCAAGCTCTAACCCTCAGTTATTCCCAGTAGGAAAAGACAGAAGGTTGGCTGGAAGGATGGTCACCAAGGCTATAAAAGGGGTTAAAGTTCAAAGTGGGGCGATACTAATAAGGGGATCCGGACACATGGACAACATGCAGGTTAAAGGAAGATACTAATCCAGTGGAGATGATTGATGGGATGATGAGTGGAAGGTTTATCACAGACCAACAGCGCGATCTTCAGAAAGGTATGAGTTGTTCTGATAGGCATAGGGGTCTATGCCATAAAGTTAATAGGCCAAATGGGTCAAATGATAATTACCATTGCTATTAGTCTAACAAAAGCACAAGCACTTAAGAGATTATACTCAACTCTATTCGATTAGAGGACAAAGAAAATATTGATCGGAGAACAAAGAACTTTGACTGAAGGCCAATCATTTACTAAACAATGGTCATATAAATTGGAGAACAAAGGGAGCTCCTGCTCAACCAATCTAAGTATTAACCTTTTAATATTGATGAGGACAAAATTCATGCTTTTCATAAAATGTCACATCCCGAGAATTACGCAGTAGATAATATTTAGATAATTCAAGTCGATATTCCGAGACGTGAGCAGTCGACAAATAAGTCTCTAGCTAGCAAGCACTAGATGCGTATCAACACAACATCATAATAGGGCCCAAATAATGAACTCAATCAAACTTGTATTCAAATCTCAACTCATTGTTTCAAAATGGAACTAGTACAACTCCTTAAATATTGAATAATAGGACTACATCAATCTAACACTCATTCTAACTATAGATAGACTCATGTGTTGGAACGCTTATCACTCTGACGCATTCCCCTCATAGACTTGATCCTCCGCCTCTTCCACAATGTCACCTATGATGTGGTAAAGTAGGAATGAGCAAACTAGCCCAGTAAGATTTATATCTCAATGTGCGGGCAATGATATAAGTGATTAGTAATTTAGAACTAGGTAAGCACGATTATCAAGATATGCATGTGCGAATAAAACTCATTAAACATGATACATGAACAAGATAGATGGAACATGAGTGATTGAACAAGATATAATGAGCAAAATCTATCAAAAGAGTGATATGTAACAAGCGCGCAAGATATCACTTAATTGCAATAAATGCAGGATGGCCATATCATGCAAGCAAGCAAGCACAAGCACGATCATGTAACACTAATCAAGCACGAAGACACTATTGTACACCAAGAAAAGATCCACCTTGAAATGCACAAGTATGTGGTATTGTATCTAACATTCAACACGCAAGTACTCCCAGCGTAGATGCACGCCAGTAATCATTATACCCCATGGTTAACAGTATATTTATGACTCTCCGTCATTGGGGCTAGACTGGAGCCCTTGGACACTCTCTGTGCCCGATCAGCATCTCACTTAATTTCAAATGTAGATACCCACAGTCTTAATGGCCCATATAAGAGTTTCAATATGTAAGCAATGGTAATGTCATGTTCATGATGATGATGATGTCAAGAGTAGCAAGTCATGTGAACATGATTTCATGATGACAATAATCGAGAGATAATTTTGACAACATAACGACACGATTTATACTTTGGTTCACTCTTTACATTAATGGCTTTAGTCAAGATTATAAATCACACTCACGAGAACAAGAGAAGAGGGGAAGCACACTCTATCTCCAAGGACATGTATGCAATTCAATCTATCACATGGTTGCAGTACTTTTAGCATATAGTTACTTTTCAATTATGGACAAGGCGGACTTTAGCTCATATCAATCACATGTAGATGAAGTCAAACAATCAATTAGAACACTTAGAATAGATGTTCATATTCTTATGACTTTCATGTTGGTTGATCATTTTTAGGTCGTTTAATAGCTACATGACATGATGTAACAATAGGATATGCATATAGTTGACGATACAACTCAATAAAATAGTCTCAGGTTGGCCTTTAAAAATCACGATGAATTTAGTCATCATACTTCAAAGAGCAGTATACGGTCAAAACAAGACTATGGACAAAGTTTCTAAATCACGACGGACTCACCGGTCACGTTTATGGACAATCGATATGGAAGATCGATTCAAAACAGAAACACGACGGTTTATACTGACGTGTTCATGGTAATCGATGCAGACATTGGCTTGCAGACACAGAAATGCAAATCGATGTTAGAACGTTCACCACCGGAGTCAATGTGGGAACGATTACCAACAGAATCAGTGTCGGAACGATTACAGATAGAATCGATGTAAGAATGATTACACATGGAGTCAATGTACAATAGGAAATCGATGTTGGAGTCGATGTGGAAACGGTTACAAACAGAATCGATGTGAGAACGATCATGGACAGAATCGATGTAGAACGATTACTGTCAGAGTCAATGTGTGAACAAGTACAAATGGAATCGATGTGAGAACGATTCCTTCCGAAGTCAATTGGAGATCGATTCCTTCTAGAGTCGATGTGAGATCGATTCCTTCCAGAGTCGATGCGAGATCGAT
This sequence comes from Colocasia esculenta, assembly GCA_014218235.1. Classification (NCBI taxonomy): domain Eukaryota; kingdom Viridiplantae; phylum Streptophyta; class Magnoliopsida; order Alismatales; family Araceae; genus Colocasia; species Colocasia esculenta. The sequence goes on from CM024756.1 coordinate 70,860,283, forward strand.
TGGTTCCAAATTCGATGCGAGAACGATTACTGATGATCAGTTTATCCCCATGTAATTTAAATTAATTACATATTTATTTTGGTGATTAACAAAACTATAATAAAGTTTAATCTAACATATTTTCTATGAGATTTGAGTACAGGAAATGAAACAAGGAATAACAAGCTAAATGGGTAAGTATCATTTACTCTATAGCAATGTAAGTCAAAGCATGAAATTCTCTAAGTACACATCGATTTTCTGCATGTTGTAACGACTTCCTTCTCTATCATATCGATTTCAATAGATTCATAACGATTTCCTTACTCTCATAACGATTTCATACACATAAGGATTCGCTATATGTTCTATCGTTTTGGGTATATATGATTCGCTAAGTGATTGCATCGATTTCACAACAATTCACTAAGAATGCATATGATTTGCTTCCATAATGATTCGCTAAGGGATTGCATTGATTTCACAACGATTCGCTATGAAAGCATAATGATTTGCCTGTCATAACGATTCGCTAAGAAATCACATCGACTTGGTTCATAACGATTTACTCTCACAACGATTTCTTAAGTGAGAACAACGATTTTCTCTGACAACGATTTCTTAAGTGAGAATAACGATTTGCTCTCACATCGATTTCTTAAGTGAGCACAACGATTGCTCTCACAATGATTTGGTTATCACATCGATTTCTTAAGTGAGAACAACAATTTCTTAAGTGAGAACAACAATTTGCTCTCACATTGATTTCTTAAGTGAGCACAACGATTTGCTCTCACAACGATTTGGTCTTCGCAACGATTTCTTAAGTGAGAACAACGATTTGCTCTCACATCGATTTATTAAGTGAGCACAACGATTCGCATTCACAATGACTGTAAGGCCCTCGAATTTCCGTCGCATTATTTGTATTTATGTGTGTATATTTGTGCTTGTGTATGTATGTACATATTTACTTACGTATTAATTAGTACAAGTACGTGTGCATGTATTTATATTAAATATAAATAATGTAAGTATTGAATGGTGATAGTATGGATATAATACCATATACATATTGCATGTACATACGCATGGTATGCATGGTTTTCTGCATATTTTAGACTTCTGGCCGAAGGCCATCTTGGCGTCAACCCCTAGCCGTTTAGGTGGTGTCAGCGTCCAGACATGGACGCCAACACTCACCCTAGCGTCAAGCGATATGGACGTTTACTTCTCTGGCCTGCATGCGCAGCAGAGCTACAAGCTTCTGAAACAAGAAAGCCAACCATTGGGGGATTGTCCCCAACGGCTCTGAGGCTGTCAAGTCACTCTAAGAGTGGGGGAGAGGTCCTCCTTATGTCTGAACCCGAAATGGTCTCTTCCCACTCCTCCCTTCACCTTGCAAGAGGAGAAAAAGAGAGAAGAAAACCCTAGGAGAAAACTGAGAGAAAACCCACCTTGGAACCCAAGAATCCATCAACCTGAAGATTTCTCCGGAGATCTGCTGCTTCAAGGAGGTTGCTGGATCGACGAGGAAGGCTTCCCCGAATCCCCTGCTGTGGAGATCATCCAGGAGCCCGGAGGAAGGAGATCTAGGAGGGAGTTCTGCACTTTCTGGGACTGCCCAAGGAGGGCTTCACCAACACCCTAGACCCTTTGGAGGAATTTTTAAAAGGCAAGTGACCTATCCATGATGTTCCCGTATGTGTCTAGGTCATTTCTATCATTTTTATGGATTTTCCTTGAGTCCTAGACCCTCCCATTCACCAAGTTTGAGAGCTCGGGTCTGTGTTTCTGCACAGACCTGCATTGACGGCAAGGTCCCTGGACGCCGATATCATGCTTGTCGTCCATCGACCATGCCGCTGACCCTGAGTCAGCGGCCAGAGACCGCCGCCAAGTTCTTCTGGACAGAACAGTGACCTGTTCTGCCCTTCCTATATACTACTTTCGGTATGGTTTGCGCGATGAGGATATATGGTAACCCTATACACTATGTATATTGTCAATTTTGGTGTGTGGATGAGTGTGATGTATGATGGTGAATGTAGGAAATTTTATACCATGAATGTGTAAGCATGAAATGTTGAAATTCTTGCCAATCCATGTTTCATGATGAGGATTAGTCTGAATGCCTTAGTCTTGCCTGATCATGAAGAGTAGTAGATCAGTGTGCATGTACTCAGTTTTTGATGAATTATCCATGCTTATATAGATTGCCAATAAATTCAGTTCGGTAAATACAACGACATGCAATAATGATTTGTGGTGTTCGATCTACAATTGTGAATTAGAGTAAATTCTGTATTTTCAGATCATGTATGTGACAGTAACCTCTGTTTAAAACAGAAAGTGGCAAAATCGCATGATATGTTAAACCCCATGTTAGCTTAAGTTGTGAATATCATGCTAAATAGGTGTTTTATTTACACTGTAAATTCCATTTAGCTCAGAAAAATCTGAAAAATTGAGTGTATGATCTAGAACCCGAAACTAGCATGTGGTTAAAATTTCAGGTCATTTGGACCAGTATATAAGACGTTATGTATTTTCATGTGAATTATAGAAATCTACGTATGATACCGTAAGTGATGTGATAGTGCTTAACCTAACTTGAATGGTGAAATACTGTGTGTTAAGCTCCTGAAATCTGTAGTGCCATGTTAGGAAAAATAGAGATGTGCATGTGAGTGAGAAAGTGAATGAGATGAAAAGTGCTATGTGTAAAACCATGTGTAAATCGGTAAAATGTGTAAAGTGTAACTGTGCCAATGTGACACTGCTTCCGTAGAGGGCAGTGGAGCTGTATCAGGAAAAGTCCCCTTGAGAAAGTTCAATGTGTAAGTGACCCTAAGGGCATTAGGGGGAAATCCTGGAGGTGGACAAGTACCACTGGTTAGGGTGGAGACTTGTTCTCCCGGTCTGCGCAGTCCAAGAGTCGCCATTGGAATGCCTAGATGGCATCTATGTGTAATGTGATGTGTATATGTCCTTCTTTGGTGGTTTGGACTATGTGTCACGGCACCTAAAATGTGTAATGTGTATGTGTCCATGTGTAAATGTGTAAGTGAACAATGTGAATGTGTATGTGTAAAGTGTAACCATGTGAAGGAGGAAACTTGTGTAAAGAAAATGTGAAATTCTAAATGTGAGGGTATGATGTTGAAACCCATGTGAGGCAAATCTGAAATCATGTGAAATCAGTGAATTTATGTTATTATCATCATGTTATTATGTGCAAAGATGTCTAGAATCCATGTTAGGGATAATTGGTGAAAACGGGTATAAGATAGCATGATTGTTTGATCACGTGATGTGTTTTACGCAATATTGTAGCTCTCATGTATAGGTTTACAGCCTTAAACCATGTGAAATCAGCAACTTAAAGCATGTGAAAATGTTCATGTATGTGTTTAAAAACATGTAAGATTCATGCTAGTCGTGTTTCCTTTTATGCATGCACAATGTTCATGTGGTAGCTCTCATGTCTTGGTTCTTTAAAGACAAAATTTCATGAGTAAATGGAATAGAGGGCATGTGATAGGTAAATTTTATCCTTAGAAATCTGAAAGCATGATCCATGTATAAATTTGTAAAACTTTCATGATAGGTTGGAACTTTAAAATGACTAGCATGCCATGTTGTTAAATTGTAAACGTGCATGTAGAAATCACTAAGACTTATATGTGTATGTTATGGTAGTGTTTCTTGCTGAGTCTCTGACTCACTCCTTGCTTCGGCGTACAGGTGTAGTTGGTGACGTGGCACCTTTGGAGGAGGCAGCAGAGACGGACTCCGAGCGTGGAGATAGCTAGTTTGGAGCTTCTTTGTGATTTGTGTATTCCATAGTATGTAATTTGAACATTGTATTAGAATTATCATGAAAATGATGTATAAGTGTGGACATTATGTATTTATTTCAGCAATTAAATTATGTGAACTTTTAGTTCTTTTTGTTAATTGCAACTTCATGTATGTTTAATGTGGGTGATGAATGAATGGAGACAGTTGTCTTTTACTTCCGCTACTCTGTTGTATATTCGCGTGTATCTCAGCTGTTAGTATCGTTTGGGTAAATGTCCCACTGTGAGGACTCTTGCTATACCGACGTGGGTTGGTATAACCATACCGGTATAATGAGGGCCGTCACAGAGATTGGTATCAGAGAGACCGGTTGAGATTGCACATGAATATACCTAAGTCATCATCCCCATTGCATGCTAAGTATGTCCACATGTGTAGAAAACACTAATGAGAAGTGAAAGATAGATAAGAAAATGGTTAGAAAACTTAGTAACCTAGCTCTAATGGTGGCTGAAATTTTATTACAGCCATGGCTTCCTGTGGACGACGTGGAGGTGTGCCAGCTCGCGACGACGAGCAGAGGCGTGAGGAGCGGGCGGAGCAGCAGGCCCCGGCCCCACAGGGTCCTGTGCTTCCCCCACCACCGCCAGTGGACTACGGAGTATTCATGCAAGGTCTGGTGCAAGCCATGCAGACGCAGGCTCACACCCAGGCAGCACTCCAGGCCCAGTTGGAGGCCCAGGTAGAATAATGAAATAACTAAGTAGTTTGCTATTTAAATTGTATGATATTGTGTTTATCGTATTTGTTATTGCTTAATGTAGCAGGCTCAGGCACCAGCTCAGGACCATGGTGGACCATCCATCATGGAGCGATTCAAGAGGATGACCCCACCCTCTTTTAAGGGGGAGAGTGATCCATTAATGGCAGAAAGCTGGTTAAGGGAGACAGAGAAAATCTTCCGAGCCATCAGGTGCCTGATGAGGATAAGGTGACATTAGCCACCTACATGCTACAGGTAGACTTTTAATTTTGTATGCTTGTAAGTTCTGTTTAATTTAGAATTTGTTAGTTGGTGCTTATGAAGGTGTATTGCAGGAGAGAGCGGATGTATGGTGGTCCTCCCTACTTCGTACATGCTTTGAGGACGGAGCTGTAGACGTGACGTGGACGCGTTCGTGAGGCTCTTTCGAGCCAAGTTCATCCCAGAGCATCCAGGAAAAAATGGAGCAGGAATTTCTCTCCCTGACGCAAGGATCAATGACCGTCCTGGAATACGAGGCAAGGTTTTCTGAACTTTCTAAATATGCGCCGCATATCGTAGCGGATGAGCGCAGGAAGACGAAGAAGTTCGTGATGGGACTCAAGCCATCACTGCGGACGAGACTCGTGGCGTTTGACCACCACCGCTAGACGAGGCCCTCAGCGCTGCCTGCAGACAGGAGGGAGAAATGGAGCAATATCTGGAGGAGAAGAAGGCTTCGCAGAAGAGGCCGGCAGCGACATTCCAACGGCAGGATAAGAAGAAGACGGTGTACCAGACACCGCAGAGAAACCAGTGGCAGTCAGCAACTCTCAGGTACCTTCTGTACGTTCCCCGGTGTGAAGAAGGAATGTCCCCACTATGGAAAGACCCATGGCGGACCGAATGCTGGATGATCTCGGGCAAATGCTTAAAGTGTGGTAGTAGTGACCACAAGATCAAAGACTGCCCAAGACTTCAGCAAGGAGCCCAGCGTGGAGCGCCAGTACCAGCAGTAGCGGCAGCCGCGCCAGCTACAGGAAGACCAAGAAGGCCTTGAGCCCCAGCTCGAGTGTTTGCTTTAGCTCGCGAGGACGCCGAGCAGGCGGAGCATGTCACCGAAGGTACGATTTTGCTTTTCGGTGTGCACGCTCGGGTTTTGTTTGATAAGGGTGCTACTCACTCGTTCATTTCCGAGCGGTTCGCTAGGAAGTTAGCCCTAGAGTCAGGCATAGAGTCTGAGGAGTTAGAGGTCCCTTTGTCTGTGCACACCCCTGCGGGTACGGTATCGACTAGGAAGTGCATTCCGTCGTTACCTGTGTGCATTGAGGATAGATTCCTAGATGGGTGTTTCTTCTTGCTAAATATGAAGGACTTTGATGCTATCTTGGTCTGGATTGGCTAGAGGAGCACTATGCGTTAGTGGATTGTCGTCGGAAGAGGATCGTATTCCGCATTCCTGGTGAGGATGAGTTCTCTCACCCCTTGCCAAGGAACTGGCGGGAAAGATGGTCATCTCTGCCATGAAGGTGATGCGCATGGTGAACAAGGGTTGTGACGCATTTCTTGCCAGCGTTATGCTAGTACCCGATGCTAGTTCGTCACTGACTCTTGCAGAGATCGATGTGGTGCAGGAGATTCCAAATGTCTTTCCCGATGACTTGTCTGGATTGCCACCGGATAGGGAGATAGAGTTCACTATAGAGTTGCTTCCAGGCACCTCTCCAATCTCGAAGGCCCCATATCGGATGGCCCCTGCAGAGTTAGCCGAGTTGAGGAAGCAATTGCAAGAATTGCTCGATAAGGGATTTATTCGCCCTAGTGTTTCCCTTGGGGCGCACCTGTATTATTCGTCAAGAAGAAAGACGGGTCACTTAGGTTGTGCATTGATTATAGAAAACTAAACCAAGTGACTGTGAAGAACAGGTACCCCTTACCTCGGATCGATGATCTGTTTGACCAGTTGCAGGATGCATCAGTCTTTTCTAAGATTGACTTTCGATCTGGTATCATCAGCTGCGGATTAGGAGTGAGGATGTGTCCAAGACGGCATTTAGATCCCGTTATGGACATTATGAGTTCTTGGTCCTTCCTTTCGGATTGACCAATGCCCCTGTAGCGTTCATGGATCTCATGAACCGGGTGTTTAGTCCGTATTTAGATAGCTTTGTCGTAGTGTTTATTGACGATGTGTTGGTCTACTCTCCGGATGAGGCCACGAACCGTCAGCATCTGAGGTTAGTGTTAGAGGTTCTTCGTGAGCACAAGCTGTATGCAAATTCAGCAAGTGCGATTTTTGGTTGCGCGAGGTTCATTCCTCGGGCAAGTTATCTCCGCGCTGGTGTTGCAATTGATCCAGCAAAGGTCCAGGCTGTTATGGATTGGGAGATTCCCAAGACCCCTTCGGAGATTCGTAGTTTTCTTGGGTTAGCTGGTTATTATCGGCGATTCATTAAGGGTTTCTCATCCATCGCCGCCCCTTTGACAAAGCTGACCAGAAAGGGTGAGAAGTTTGTATGGTCTGAGGCATGTGAGCGTAGCTTTCAGCTATTGAAGGCTAAGCTTACTTCTGCTCTGGTATTGGTATTGCCTAGTGGTCTAGAGGGCTTTGCCATCTATACAGATGCGTCTCGGATCGGGTTAGGCTGTGTGCTCATGCAGCAAGAAAGGGTAGTGGCTTATGCTTCTCGTCAGTTGTAGGAGCATGAGAGGAACTATCCGACTCATGACTTGGAGCTCGCAGCAGTGGTTCATGCACTAAAGATCTGGAGGCACTATCTTTATGGTGTCTGATTTGAGGTGTTTACCGACCACAAGAGCTTGAAGTATCTTTTCTCCCAAAAGGAATTAAACCTGAGGCAGAGAGATGGATTGAGTTCTTGAAGGACTATGACTTCGACCTTCAGTATCACCCTGGAAAGGCGAATGTCGTAGCGGATGCTCTTAGTAGAAAGAGGTCTTCGCTCCAGCAGGATTGGAAGATGTTGGAGGACGCAGCGTGCTCTATGACCGAGTTAGAGCCATCGTTGTGTCAGGCTTTTGTAGCTCAGCTATCCCTTAGATCCTCAGTCTTGGATGAGGTGATTGAGCAGCAGAAAGCCGATCCTAGATTGTTAGAGTTAGTGGGTAAGGCGGGCATTGCTCGTGATGAGGACGGTGTGATTAGATTTCAGCACTGTGTTGTGTCCCTGATGTAGTAGATGTCCGTGAGCATGTGTTAGCGGAGGCTCATAGATCGCGATTCTCTATTCATCCGGGTAACACTAAGATGTATCAAGACCTGAAGAGATCATTTTGGTGGTCCGGTATGAAGAAGGATGTTGCGGATTATGTGTCTAGATGTCTAGTGTGTCAGCAAGTGAAAGCCGAGCGGCAGCGACCATCCGGCCTTATGCAGAGGATGGATATCCCAGTGTGGAAGTGGGAAGCTGTCACTATGGACTTTGTTTCAGGTTTGCCTCGATTTAGAAGGGGCAATGACTCGATTTGGGTAGTTGTAGATAGATTCTCGAAGACTGCTCATTTCTTGCCTATGAAGAAGAAGCAGTCAGTAGAGAGTTGGCTAGATTGTATGTTAGTAGTGTCATTAGATTGCATGGTGTGCCGAAGTCGATCATTTCGGATCAAGATCCGAGATTTACTTCGAGATTGTGGAAGGGTCTTCAGGATGCGTTAGGTTCGGAGCTTAAGCTCAGTTCGGCGTTTCATCCCCAGACCGATGGACAGTCCGAGAGGACTATCCAGACGCTCGAGGATATGTTGAGAGCGTGTGTTCTGGATTGGAAGGATGATTGGGAGCGTCATTTACCTCTTGTGGAGTTCGCATACAACAACAGCTTTCATGCTAGTATTGGTATGGCTCCATTCGAGGCGTTGTATGGTAGGCCCTGCAGATCTCCTTTATGTTGGGAGGAGACTGGTGATAGGCAGTTGATCGGACCGGAGTTAGTTCAGGAAACTTCGGATAAGATCCAGCTTATCAGGAAAAGGCTTGTTGCGGCACAGGATAGGCAGAAGAGTTATGCTGACAACAGGAGAAAGGATTTGGAGTTTGAGGTTGGCGATCATGTCTTCTTGAAGATATCGCCTACTCGAGGTGTTGTCAGATTTGGCAGGCACAGCAAGCTAAGCCCTAGGTTCATTGGCCCATATGAGATTCTCAGACATTTGGGCAGCGTGGCGTACGAGCTAGCATTACCCCCAGCTTTGGCTAGCGTTCACCCGGTATTCCACGTATCTATGCTCAGGAAGTATGTCCGAGATCCGTCTCATGTGATTAGTCATGAGCCAGTGGAGATCCAGCCAGATCTTTCGTATGTCGAGCAACCAGTAGCCATTCTTGACCGGAAGGTTCAGCATCTCCGAAAAAGAGTATTGCGTCGGTGAAGGTTCTATGGCGGAACTTCTCACGCGAGGAGGCTACGTGGGAACTTGAGGATGCGATGAAGAAGAAGTATCCCCTTTTGTTTGAGTAGTTCGTTCTAACTTCGAGGACGAAGTTTCTTTAAGGGGGAGAGGGTGTAAGGCCCTCGAATTTCCGTCGCATTATTTGTATTTATGTGTGTATATTTGTGCTTGTGTATGTATGTACATATTTACGTACGTATTAATTAGTACAAGTACGTGTGCATGTATTTATATTAAATATAAATAATGTATGTATTGAATGGTGATAGTATGGATATAATACCATATACATATTGCATGTATATACGCATGGTATGCATGGTTTTCTGCATATTTTAGACTTCTGGCCGAAGGCCATCTTGGCGTCAACACCTAGCCGTTTAGGTGGTATCAGCGTCCAGACATGGACGCCAACACTCACCCTGGCGTCAAGCGATATGGACGTTTACTTCTCTGGCCTGCATGCGCAGCAGAGCTGCAAGCTTCTGAAACAAGAAAGCCAACCATTGGGGGATTGTCCCCAACGGCTCTGAAGGCTGTCAAGTCACTCTAAGAGTGGGGGAGAGGTCCTCCTTATGTCTGAACCCGAAATGGCCTCTTCCCACTCCTCCCTTCACCTTGCAAGAGGAGAAAAAGAGAGAAGAAAACCCTAGGAGAAAACTGAGAGAAAACCCACCTTGGAACCCAAGAATCCATCAACCTGAAGATTTCTCCGGAGATATGCTGCTTCAAGGAGGTTGCTGGATCGACGAGGAAGGCTTCCCCGACATCCCCCTGCTGTGGAGATCATCCAGGAGCCCGGAGGAAGGATCTAGGAGGGAGTTCTGCACTTTCTTAGGACTGCCCAAGGAGGGCTTCACCAACACCCTAGACCCTTTGGAGGAATTTTTAAAAGGCAAGTGACCTACCATGATGTTCCCGTATGTGTCTAGGTTTTTCTATCATTTTTATGGATTTTTCCTCGAGTCCTAGACCCTCCCATTCACCCAAGTTTGAGAGCTCGGGTCTGTGTTTCTGCACAGACCTGCATTGACGGCAAGGTCCCTGGACGCCGATATCATGCTTGGCGTCCATCGACCATGCCGCTGACCCTGAGTCAGCGGCCAGAGACCGCCGCCAAGTTCTTCTGGACAGAACAGTGACCTATTCTGCCCTTCCTATATACTACTTTCGGTATGGTTTTCGCGATGAGGATATATGGTAACCCTATACACTATGTATATTGTCAATTTGGTGTGTGGATGAGTGTGATGTATGATGGTGAATGGAAAAATTTTATACCATGAATGTGTAAGCATGAAATGTTGAAATTCTTGCCAATCCATGTTTCATGATGAGGATTAGTCTGAATGCCTTAGTCTTGCCTGATCATGAAGAGTAGTAGATCAGTGTGCATGTACTCAGTTTTTGATGAATTATCCATGCTTATATAGATTGCCAATAAATTCGGTTCGGTAAATACAACGGCATGCAATAATGATTTGTGGTGTTCGATCTACAATTGTATGAATTAGAGTAAATTCTGTATTTTCAGATCATGTATGTGACAGTAACCTCTGTTTAAAACAGCAAGTGGCAAAATCGCATGATATGTTAAACCCCATGTTAACTTAAGTTGTGAATAGCATGCTAAATAGGTGTTTTATTTACTGTAAATTCCATTTAGCTCAGAAAAATCTAAAAAATTGAATGTATGATCTAGAACCCGAAAATAGCATGTGGTTAAAATTTCAGGTCATTTGGACCAGTATATAAGAAGTTATGTATTTTCCATGTGAATTATAGAAATCTACGTATGATACCGTAACGTGATTTGATAGTGCTTAAACCTAACTTGAATGGTGAAATTACTGTGTGTTAAGCTCCTGAAATCTATAGTGCCATGTTAGGAAAAACAGAGATGTGCATGTGAGTGAGAAAGTGAATGAGATGAAAAGTGCTATGTGTAAAACCATGTGTAAATCGATAAAATGTGTAAAGTGTAACTGTGCCAATGTGACACTGCTTCCGTAGAGGGCAGTGGAGCTGTATTAGGGAAAAGTCCCCCTGAGAAAGTTCAATGTGTAAGTGACCCTAAGGGTATTAGGGGGAAATCCTGGAGGTGGACAAGTACCACTGGTTAGGGGGAGACTTGTTCTCCTGGTCTGCGCAGTCCAAGAGTCGCCATTGGAATGCCTAGATGGCGTCTATGTGTAATGTGATGTGTATATGTCCTTCTTTGGTGGTTTGGACTATGTGTCACGGCACCTAAAATGTGTAATGTGTATGTGTCCATGTGTAAATGTGTAAGTGAACAATGTGAATGTGTATGTGTAAAGTGTAACCATGTGAAGGAGGAAACTTGTGTAAAGAAAATGTGAAATTCTAAATGTGAGGGTATGATGTCGAAACCCATGTGAGGCAAATCTGAATCATGTGAAATCAGTGAATTTATGTTATTATCATCATGTTATTATGTGCAAAGATGTCTAGAATCCATGTTAGGGATAATTGGTGAAAACGGGTATAAGATAGTATGATTGTTTGTCACGTGATGTGTTTTACGCAATATTGTAGCTCTCATGTATAGGTTTACAGCCATTAAACCATGTGAAATCAGCAACTTAAAGCATGTGAAAATGTTCATGTATGTGTTTAAAAACATGTAAGATTCATGCTAGTTGTGTTTCCCTTTTATGCATGCACAATGTTCATGTTGGTAGCTCTCATGTCTTGGTTCTTTAAAGACAAAATTTCATGAGTAAATGGAATAGAGGGCATGTGATAGGTAAATTTTATCCTTAGAAATCTGAAAGCATGATCCATGTATAAATTTGTAAAACTTTCATGATAGGTTGGAACATTAAAATGACTAGCATGCCATGTGTTGCAAATTGTAAACGTGCATGTAGAAATCACTAAGACTTATACGTGTATGTTATGGGTAGTGTTTCTTGCTGAGTCTCTGGACTCACTCCTTGCTTCGGCGTACAGGTGTAGTTGGTGACGTGGCACCTTGGAGGAGGCAGCAGAGACAGACTCCGAGCGTGGAGACTAGCTAGTTTTGGAGCTTCTTTGTGATTTGTGTATTCATAGTATGTAATTTGAACATTGTATTAGAATTATCATGAAAAGGATGTATAAGTGTGGGGACATTATGTATTTATTTCAGCAATTTAAATTATGTGAACTTTTAGTTTCTTTTGTTAATTGCAAACTTCATGTATGTTTAATGTGGGTGATGAATGAATGGAGACAGTTGTCTTTTACTTCCGCTACTCTGTTGTATATTCGCGTGTATCTCAGCTGTTAGTATCGTTTGGGTAAATGTCCCACTGTGAGGACTCTTGCTATACCGACGTGGGTTGGTATAACCGTACCGGTATAATGAGGGCCGTCACATGACTCGTTAAGTCTCATAACGACTGATCCTTGTAATGATTTGATAAGTACTCAACGACTCTGTAATGATTCGTTTAGTTAACATATGACTTAGTCACCGTAACGATTCGATACAGCAAACAACGATTTGTTCACATCGTTTATCTCTGACAACTTGCTCATAACGATTTACTGATAATATCATACGATTTATCTCTACAACGATTTGGTTATTAATGCATAACGATTTGTATGTGCATCAGTTTACTTATGAGTACACAACGATTTACATGGATAACGACTCCTTTGCATAACGATTTCATAAGTCATATAACGATGTGATATTTGAACTCATTTCTGAGTACGTTGAAAGGTCAAAGTCTTCACGTATATCTTTCTGACATTCATGCATTTATTACGACTAAATGTATCACTGCAGTACATGCAAACGATATCTTCTATTTTTGTGATTATTCTGTAAACATCTTTTTAGAAGAACAGAATGGAACTTCTATTTTTATATAAGATCATTCTAACGTTGATTGAAAATAAGAGACAACCTAGTTCTATTGTTTTAGCATTTAAGCGTGCAGGTCTCTGACGCGCCTCATACAACGTTGGACAATATAGAGGATAATAGATATAAGAGAAGATCCTGTTGCATTCATGGAAAGCTAAAGGCTGTTCTATAGTGACATGCAGTCTAACGTAAACAAAAGCTTAGAGACAACGGGCACTTCAACGTTCAAATTTCAAATAGAAGATATACAAAGAAGACTGAAGCTCTAGAAGAAGACCTTGAATAGAGAGACAATGCTTTCAACGATTTTTCCAAGTCTTCTGTGAGAAAATTGAAGAGCCAAGTTTTTCACTCACATCTGTTCTAGCTTTTGCTCTCTGAGATTAGTGAAGATCCGTGAAGAGAGCCTCTAGTACTGGGAGAGATCAACTTTGTAGATCCTTCTTTCTCAGTCTTAGCTTCAGATCTAGCATTGTATGAGCTTGATCTAGGGGCTTGCTTTCATTTCCTCATTTCTATGTTCTTTCTCTTCGTGTTGAAGGAAGACTTGGGAGTTCCAGGGTGTGTGTTCCCTTCACGTAGAAGGAAGACCTGGTGGTATCCAGGGTGTTGTAATTCCTCTTCAGGTTGTGAAGGGAAGACCAACTGCGGCTGGGTGTGTAAGGGTCTATAAAGGGGGACTGTACCCTTGGGTAGTAAAATCCTGAGATATTGCTCAGGGACTGGACGTAGGACTCCTAAGGAGAGGAGATCTGAACCAGGATAAATCCTTGTGTAGTGTGATTGCCTTTGTGTGTGTGCTGTTTATCTTTACTAACACTAACAACTATCGAAGTGTGTTCTGTGAACAGATTTTAGGTTCTCAATAATTTTAAGAATCCCATTCACCCCCCTCTGGGCTTGCTAGCTGGACAACAATTACTGATAGAATCGGTGTGGTGACAGTCACAAATAGAGTCGTTACTGTCAGAGTCGATGTGGAACCAGAATCGATGTGGACTCAGAAATGCGTCGGTCGCGATGGACGTTTGAGGCAATCGGTACAGACATCGACTCGATGACACAGAATCGGTGTGGGCACAGAGACGTGACGTCTGGAGTGGTCGTATTCTTGGATCTTGCCTGAACCTAGAAAAAAATGCTACAACCTTTCATGATAGACTTATAACTCGAAGTATAGCAATCTTTAGATGAAACTCTAAGCATGAAAAGTGTCGAGGACAAATGGTAGATGAGAACTATGGCTTTGGTTTCACATAAATTGGTCTCGAGATGCGCGAGAAATGACTTGAACATGAAAAGCCCCAAACATGCACGACCTTCGGAAAACTCTAGATACTCCATGTATGCTCGAGAAACTTGGGGAAAAACACATGCACATGAAAGTAGACTTGATGAACTACCACGTTGGTATGTGATTGATTTAGTTTGGCCCGAGATAACCTACCTTTTGAGTTGAATAAGATTCGTTCTCTAGAAAGCCCTCCCTCTGACCGCTTGGAGGAGAACACTTAATACTCCCAACTCACTGGATAAATATTGGGAGAAACAGTGCCATTAGAAACTAGACTCAACCCTCTTTCCAGGGGTATAAGCCTTGCATGGTTTGGTCGAGGTTTGACTCACCCTTGGTCGATTCTAAGAAGGGTTCTCTACACAGATTGATGCAGAATGCAACTGGGAAGAAAGAGCTCGCGTCGGAGGTGATTTCCTCCTCCACTGGTGCTCAAGAGCTACTACTCACGACCCCAACTATTGGTAAACTCATCCCCAAGGGTTCTGGGAAGAGTATTTAAGCTTCTATGGTCTTTAGGAGTCCTAATGGAACAAGGAAAGTGGGTTGCAGTTTTGGGGGGTTGGACCTTCCATGCTTGAAGGATTCCCAACCCAATTGGAGTGGTTTGGGGGTTTTAGGAAACCTCCTAGTTGATGATCAGTTCATCCCCATATAATTTCATTAATTATATGCCTATTTTGGTGATTAACAAAACTTCAATAAAGCATTATCTAACAAGTTTTTATGAAGCTTAGTCACAAGAAATAAATCAGGCAAAATCAAGCAAAACCTGTAAGTACTCTTACACTGTAGCATTTAAAGTTTAGAGCATGTAATTCTTCTAAGTACACATCGACCTCTTAAGTGATATAACAATTTCATTAGATTCATAACGATTTCTATACCTTTCAATTCAGTCTCACAAGGATTTCATAAGTATCATATCAATTTTAGTTATAACGATTTCATAAGTGGTGCATCGATTTCATCTCACAACGATTTGGTAAGTGAAAGAACGATTTCGATCTCACAACGATTTGATCTGCGTAACAATTTGGTTCTCATAACGATTCGATAAAAGAAACAAGGATTTTGTTTTCATAACGTTTCGATAAGAGAAACAATGATTTGGTTCTCATAACGATTCGATAAGAGAAACAACGATTGGTTCTCATTGATTCAATAAGTTACACAACAATTTGGTTGTTGTAACTATTCGATAAGTGACAACAATGACTTGGTCAATGTAACAATTCGATAAAGTAAAATAACGATTTGATAGCCACAATGATTGGCTGTTGTTTGAACAACAATTTGCTTAGACATCGATTTGTCTTTCAAACAACGATTTGCTTTGAACAACGATTTGATCTCACATCAATTTGGTTATACTTAAGCAACGATTCGCTAATATAACGATTTGCTTATAATTGTGCAACGATTTGGTTTAGCATCGACTTGACTCTACTTATATAACGATTTGAGTGACTAACGATTCTGTAAGTAGAACAACGACTTCATGGATTACATCGACTTCATGATATTTGAATATCATAAAGGTCAAAGTATTCCTGCGGGTTTTTCTAATATCCATGCATTAAATGTGATTGTACATTTCACTGCATGATGAATATCTGAGTATCTTCTATTCTTATGCTTACTATAGAAAACACTTTTCAGATAGCAGAATGGCATTCCTTTTTGGTGAATAGTCTTACTGCATGAGTTCTAACGGTGACTGATAACAAGAGACAACATAGAGTTGTCTATGTCTTGGTAATTAATGCGTGCAGGTCTCTGATAGTACACCTTCATACAACGTTGGACGACAAGAAGCCGAAGGTTATCAAGATGGATTTCTCTTTGCGTGCATGGAACGAAAAGGACGTTTGACTGGAAGCTCACATTTCCATATCTATGAGCCATGCAGTCTAACGTGCACCAAGCTTAGAGACAACGGCCACCCCAATGGCTATATTTTATCAAGAAGATATTTATACAAGACTCAAGACTCCTGGAAAGATAGTTTTTAGAATTTGACAATCTGAACGAAAATCTGTTGTGCCATAGAGTCTTAGAAGAAGAGCTTCTTGCTTTTATTCTAATTTTTTCTGTAGCTCTGAGCTCTCACCCATTCTGTTGAGATACTTTGAGAGCCTTTGTAGGTCTGAGAGTTTGTTCCTAGAGAAAAATCCATCTCTCTTAGACTTAGCCTCAGATCAGGCATTTGTTGTAAGCCTGGTCTAGGGGCAATGAGCCTTGTATTCACTTTCCTGTGTGATCCTCTTCGAGCTGTGAAGAGAAGACCTGCTGGGGAGTATTTCCCTTCGTGGTAGAAGGAAGACCTGAGGTTCAGGGTGGTGTATTCCTCTTGGGTTGTGAAGAGAAGGCCATCTGCGGCTGGATGTGTAAGGGTCCTTAAGGGACAGTACCTTGGTAGTGAAAGCCCAAGTTGTTGCTTGGGAACTAGATGTAGGACACCTTGGTATAGGAGGACCGAACCAGGATAAAAATCTGTTCCATATGTGATTGCATTTATGTGTTTGTTTGTCTTCATTCATCTAACACTAACTATTCTTTAGTGTTTTCTGTTAAGCATTTTTGTTAACAGGTTTTAATCTAAAATTTAGAATCGCAATCACCCCCCCTGGGCTTGCTAGCTAGGCAACAAGTGGTATTAGAGCCAAGTCTCTTCAACAAAGAAGATCTCACGATCTGAAGAGCAAAGATAAATGGCAGCTCAAGGGTATGCAGAAGGCCAGTCAGTCAACATACCACCTTAGTTCAATGGTGAAGACTACAACTACTGGAAGACCAGAATGGAGTTTTTCCTTCAAGGTCTCGATTTTCAAATTTGGTCATCATAAAAGAAGGAGATTTATTAGTTATCAATAAAGAGATAATTGGAAGAAGATGACAAGAAGAAAATATCCTTAAACTATAAAGCAAAAAAGCATCTTGTGTTGTGTGCTAAGCAAGAAGGAGTTCAACAGGATCTCAGCCTGCAAATCCGCTATGGAAATGTGGGAAAAGTAAGAATCACATATGAAGGCACATACAAAGTGAAGGAAACCAGAATAGATATTCTAGTAGCTCAATAAGAGTAATTTCAGATGTAGTCAGGAGAATCAATCACTTAGATGTACAGTAGATTCACAGACATTACAAATGCTCTGGATGGTCATGGAAAGCAATATGAAATGGGGGATATGGTAAGAAAAATCCTAAGATCCCTACCAGCCTCGTGGACTCCAAAGGTGATAGCCATAGAAGAGGCAAATGACTTGAGAGGATGTCACTGGAAAGCTTGTTGGGTCACTCATGGGCCACGAGATCAACATGGAAAGGTTAGGAGAGTCCTCTAGCAGAATGAAGATAGCAATGCGCTAAAAGTCACAGAAGGGTAGCACGAAGAAAAATCAAAAGATGAAGATAGCAGTGAGGATAGCGAAGATGAAGATCTTCTATCCAGAAGACTGCAGTGAATATTGGCAAAGAAAAAATATCAATATAGAAGAAGACACTTTAACAAAGGAAAATATATCAGAAAATCTAAAGGAAAAGAGCTCAAAAAGTCAGAACCCATATGCTACGAATGCAAGAAGTATGGACACATCAAGGCCGAGTGTCCAAAGCTGAAGAAGACTGAGTTTAGAAGAAAGGACAACGCAAAGAAATTAGAAAATACAAGAAGAAGGCCATGGCAGCAGTATGGGACAACGACATCGACTCAGACAGTGAGTCAAGCTCGAGTGAAGAAGAAGAAGAAAAGGCCAACCTGGCCTTCATGGAAAACATCAACGACAGGGTAACCTCTGACTCATCATTCACTTCATGCAATGAGTCTGATTCTGACAGTTTAGAAGATGCTTTCAATGAACAATATAGTAAATATAAAAGAGGTATGTAAAGTGCTAAAACCAACAAGAAAAATCATGCTTGTTTAGAAACACCAACTCAGACCTAAAATCTGAAAATAAGCATTTAGAGAAGCAACTTTCTGAACTAAAAAGGAGAAATGAATTGCTATGTGAAGATCTGAAAAATAAAAATGAATAGATAGCAAGTCTAGAAAAATAAGAAACTCTAGATGAACTTAAAAAGGAAATAGACACATTAACTAATGAAAACGAATATTAATTAATACCATTGAAAGTTTACAAATGGAAAATCAATCTTAATACTCAAAGGAGCTAGAAGATCAGGTAAGAAGAAACATGGTTTAGGATATGTCCCACATGATAATGAAGAAACGATAGTCCATCTTAAGGTATATCCAACTCCAAAAATTTGTAGCTGAACAAGATACTAAATACAAATCGAACTTTAAATATATCCCAACTGAAAAGGTAAGTAAAATATCCTGTTGTAGTCACTGTAACAGATTAGGTCATACCAAAATAACTTGTCCCACTAAACACCTAAATGGATACTTAAAAGAAAAAGTAAGGAAACTAACCAGCAAGGACCCCAAAAAAATTGGGTACCTAAATCTTAGTGGTTTTATTGTAGGGAAGCCTTAGAGCATCAAAGTGGTATTTGGACAGCGGGTGCTCAAGGCACATGACAGGCAATAAGAAGTTGTTTTCACACCTTGAAGATAAAGAAGGCACAGTAACTTATGGGGATGATGGAAAAGGTGTAGTAATCGGCTGTGGATCAGTTGGCAGTCATGGTAAAATCCTCATTGAAGATGTTTTATGCGTACAAGGGCTCAAGCATAATTTAATCAGTATCTGCCAGCTGTGTGACAAGGGTCACCCAATCAGATTTCAAGAGTCAAAGTGCCTCATTATAAGAATGGCATAACAGTGTTCGAAGCCTGCAGGGAAAAGAACCAATATGTACTTCGTTTGGAAGAATTGAAAGATCAGGAAGTATGCCTTGTAGCAAACAAAGATCAGTCAGCCGAACATTGGCACAGGATATTGGGCCACTGCAGTTTAGATGGAATCAGAAAATTAGTTAAGAGAAATTTAGTGGAAGGTCTGCCCAA
Organism: Colocasia esculenta; assembly: GCA_014218235.1. NCBI lineage: Eukaryota > Viridiplantae > Streptophyta > Magnoliopsida > Alismatales > Araceae > Colocasia > Colocasia esculenta. The sequence continues at coordinate 70,879,367 of CM024756.1, forward strand.
GATAAGTTCAAGGATAAATGCTGTGTGTGAACCTTGTGCAAAAGGGAAGCATACAAAATCATCCTTCAAGTAAAAAACTATTGTATCCACTTCAAAACATTGGAACTATTACATATGGATTTATTTGGGCCGATGAGAACAACCAGCTTAGGAGAAAGAACTTTGGGTTTGTGATTGTAGATGATTACTCCAAATTTACTTGGGTATCATTTTTGGAACATAAGGATGATACCTTCGACAGTTTGTTAAGTTCAGTAAGAAAGTTCAGAAAGACAAGAAGTTCAGTATAATAAGCATTCGATCAGGTCATGGAGGAGAATTTCAAAATGAAAAATTTACAGAATTCTGTGATGATCAAGGAATTGAGCATAACTTCTCAGCACCAAGGACACCCCAGCAAAATGGAGTAGCTGAGAGGAAAAATAGGACCTTGTTGGATATGTCAAGAACAATGCTGTCAGAATATAATCATCCAAGATATTTCTGGGCTGAAGCAATCAACACTGCATGTTATATATTAATAGAGTGATGATCAGGCCATTCCTAAAGAAGACTGCATACGAGCTTTACAAGCAAAAGAAATCAAAGATCAGTCATTTCAGAACCTCGGCTGTCCTTACTTCATCCACAATAAGGGCAAGAGAGATATTGGTAAGCTAGACTCAAAGTATGATGAAGGTATATTTATGGGGTATGCTTCTAAACCCAAAGGCTATAGAGTATTAATAAACAAAGTTATTAATTGAGCAAACCGTACATGTTATCTTTGATCAATCTAACCTTCCTTGAGAAAGGAAGTAGATAATGATAATGATGATGCAGATAATTTGTCCAAGAAACTAAAGGATACATCTATCAAGGACAATGAAAATCCACCTTGGAAAAACTACAACAAAAAGATCTATCACTGATGATCTTCCAAAGGAATGGAGATACAGAAGGATCACCCATTGGGAACATCACTGGAGATCCATCAGTTAGGGTAAGAACTAGAGGTAATGTAATTTCTTGTGATTATTTAGCTTTTGTATCTCAAATTGAGCCTAAGACAGTCAATGAAGCACTATCTGATGAATCTTGGATACTAGCCATGCAAGATGAATATAATCAGTTCAAGAGAAACCAAGTTTGGTCCCTTGTTCCGAGACCATCAGATCATCCTGTGATCGGCACCAAATGAGTGTTCAGAAACAAAATGGATGAAGCTGGTGTTATCACTAGAAACAAGGCTAGACTGATTGCTCAAGGCTATTCCCAAGAGGAAGGCATATATTTCGATGAAACATATGCACCAGTGGCTAGACTAGAGGCAATTCGGATTTTACTGCATATGCATCTACATTAGATTTAAAACTTTTTCAAATGGATGTAAAATCTACATTTTTAAAGGTTATATAAAGGAGGAAGTCTATGTAGAACAACCTCCTGGTTTTGGTGATGTGGATTTTCCAAATCATGTTTTAAACTACATAAAGCATTGTATGGTTGAAAACAAGCACCTAGAGCATGGTATGAAAGGCTCAATGCATTTTTATTAAATCATGGCTTTATCAAAGGACAGGTAGATAGTACATTATTTATTAAATCAAAAGTCAAAATATATACTTGTACAAATATATGTAGATGATATAATATTTGGATCTACTGATGAATCTCTGTGCAAGTATTTGAGAAGCTTATGCAGGGAGAATTCGAAATGAGCATGATGGGGGAGCTCAACTATTCCTTGGATTAAAATCACGCAAGGCAAAGAGACACACACGTCTGCCAAGCCAAGTACACCAAGGAGCTGTTAAAGAAATTTGGATTTGAAAAAGCAAAGCCACTGTCCACCCTAATGAGCACATCTACAAGGCTAGACAGTGATAAAGATGCTAAGAAGTAGACCAAAAGCTTTACAGAGGTATGATAGGTTCTTTACTTTATTTAACTGTCAGTAGACCAGATACTATTTAGCGTATGTGTGTGCTAGGTATCAAGCTGATCCTAAAGAATCTCACTTAATCTCTGTCAAAAGTATCTTTAGATATTTAACTAAAACTCATGATCTAGACTTGTGGTATCCTAAATCATGCGAAATAAATTTAGTAGGATATTCTGATGCTGACTATGCTGGATGCAAGATAGATAGAAAAAGCACCAGTGGTTGTTGTCATTTCTTACAGGATGCTTAATCTCATAGTCCTCAAGAAACAAAATTCAGTAGCACTATCAACAGCTGAGGCTGAGTACGTGGCTGCTGGAAGCTGTTGCACACAACTCTTTGGATAAAAACAACACCTTGAGGATTATGGACTGCAATTAAAGACAATTCCATTACTGTGCAACAACACCAGTGCAATAAATCTCACCAAAATCCAGTTCAGCACTCACAGGACAAAAGCATATAGAGGTTAGATATCATTTATTAGAGATCATGTAGCTAACGGAAATATAAATATTTCTTTCATAGATACTCAAAATCAGTAGCAGATATCTTCATAAAAGTCTTACCTAAAGAGAGATTTACCTCTCTTAGAAGGGAATTAGGCATGTGTAATTTGTGATAGATTTATCTGTATAAAACTGAAAAACTATATTTCAGAATAACCCTTTTCTCTCCCCTGGATTTAAGTGAATTCTGATGACCAAACTGTCCCATAATAAATAATTCATTTATTTATATATTAATTTTGATGATTAACAAAATAGTACATGATTACTTGAGCCTTGACAACAGGAAATAAAAGAAAAATGAAAGTTCAAGACAATCAGGTAAGTCCTCATCTCACATCTGTCCAAGTCTTTGTATCGACTTCTTTGATAAGCAGAAACGATTTCCTCTTTGACCGGAAAATTCAAAACAAATCGATATCGCAACGATTCTTTAAGACATCGCAACGATTCTTTAGAACCCGTAACGACTCGACCGTCATAACGAGTTCTTTAGACCTCGTAACGATTTCTTTAGAACCGTAACGACTTGACCTCGTAACGATTTCTTTAGAACCCGTAACGACTTGACCGTCGTAACGATTTCTTTAGACCTTGTAACGATTTCTTTAGAACTCGCAACGACTCTCTAGCCGTAACGATTTCTTTAGTCCTCGTAACGATTTCTTTAGAACTCGCAACGACTCTCTAGCCATAACGATTTCTTTAGACCTCGTAACGATTCTTTAGAACTCGCAAACGACTCTCTAGCCGTAACGATTTCTTTAGACCTCGTAACGATTTCTTTAGAACTCGCAAACGACTCTCTAGCCGCAATGATTCTCTTAGACCTCGTAACGATTTCTTTAGAACTCGCAACGACTCTCTAGCCGTAACGATTTCTTTAGTTCTCGTAACGATTTCTTTGATTCTCATAACGATTTGCTTTGTGCAAACGATTTGTTAAGACTTCTCGTAACGATTTCTTAGTTCTCGTAACGATTCTTGGATTCTCATAACGATTTGCCTTGTGCAAATTTGTTAAGACTTCTCGTAACGATTTCTTTGAAACTCGTAACGACTTGATAGTCATAACGATTTCTTTAACATATCGAAACGACTTGATAAGCGTTCATAATGACTTGCTATAACTAATAACGATTTCATAAGTCATGAAGGCATCGGGATTGCTTTTATCGTTTTTCTTGCTGTATCAGTATAATGCTTTTAATAGCATTGAAAGTCATAGTCATATCGTGTTGTTGACTGCTAT
>CM024756.1:70883151-70983151 GCA_014218235.1 Colocasia esculenta
ACCTCAATATGCTCCTAACTCTTCATCGGGAAAGCTTTCATCAACGGGAGAGCATGAAGGTAAGGGGTGGTGGGCCAATTCGCAGCAAATCGCGTGCCCCTTGATTGACTTTTGGTTGACGTAGGTGATATCAATTGATTAAGGAACCCTGCCACCTCCACACTCATCAACTGACCAATTCCAGGACATGCTTCTCAAGCAAGTACCGAATTGGGTCCATACACGCAGAAGTTTTCACTTCATGAGCCAAGAAATAATGCTTTAAACTTCTGGGCAACCCAGACGACGGTGGCACACGTTCTTTCCATAGTGGTGTATTTCTTTTCATCCTCATTGAACACTTGGATAAAATAATACGCCGCTCTCCCTTCTTCTTCTCGTCGACATATTGGGCCAAAACTGCTCCAGTTGAATCTTCAGTGGTTGACACGTAGAGCAGTAAAGGCCGACCCAGGACCAGAGGAGCGAGCACAGGGTATTGAACAAATAGCTCTTTCAACTCATCAAAGGCCTTTTGACATTTCTCGTTCCAATCAAACTTAGCCTCTCCTCTAAGCATCTCATAGAAGGCTTATAGCGGATTGAATGCTGGGAGATGAATCCCTAATAAACTGAAGTCTGCCTATTAGCCCCTAACTTCTCTGATATCCTAGGAGGAGGCACGTCGATTATTGCTTTGGCCTTATTGGGATCAATCTCATTCCCCACTTGCTTACTATGAACCCCAGCAATTTCCCCAAGAGACACACAAAGACACACTTTTTGGGGTTCATCTTAGATTGTGTTCTCTAGACCGCTGGAGAACTGCTCGAGGACCTTAGCATGGCCATGTCGAGTCTTTGATTTAACAAGACATCATGTACATACCTCCATGCACATGCATCATGTCATGAAAAATTGCCGTCATTGCCCTTTGATAGGTTGCTCCCGCATTCTTCAATCCGAAGGGCATGACGACATACAGTAGGTCCCCCAGGGCGTTGTGAAGAAGTTTTCCTCCTGGTCTTCCTCCACCAGATGGATCTGTTATACCCAGAGAAACCATCCATGAAAGATAACATCTCAAGCCGGCAGTGTTGTCCACTAGGACATCTATGTGTGGGAGAGGGAAATCGTCCTTTCGGCAAGCAGATTAAGGTCACGGAAATCTATACAGATTCTAACCTTACTGTCCTTCTTCATCACAGGGACAATATTAATTACCCATTGCAGATATAGCACAACCCTAATGAATTTGGCTTTATGCAACTTGTCAACCTCCTCTTTGATCTTGAGTGCAAGCTTGGGATGTAGCCTTCTCAGCTTTTGTTTGACGGCTTTAGCGTCGGCTTTTAGGACCACCGGTGCTCGACCAAAGAGGTTGTCAAGTCTTGGAATGTCCTCGTAGGACTAAGCAAAACGATCAGAGAATTCTTTGAGAATAGCTACCAGAGCTTCTTCTTCTTCAACACTCAAGTTGGCACTAATCAAACTACCTTCGGGGATTCTTCAGTGCCAAGGTTGACCTCTTTAGTGGCTCATCCGCAGCCATGGTTGACTTCGTCGAACCTCTTTATGCCATCCACATAGGAGCTCACTGGGTCCCTTTCTTCCGACCCAGGATCTCCCAGCTCACCCTTCTCATCAAAATCTAGCAATAAACTCCTAAACCGTCATCTACAGAGTCGCCTTCTTCAAAATCAGATTCAACAGGGCAGGCTCTCAAAAAACTCTGGGACTTGACTTACTTGGCACACCTCTCAGCCAAAGCCAATGACATAACGGGCAGGAACTTGCCTATCCTGTCCTTGCGCACACATGGCTGAGAGGATCTACACTCTTCTAATCCTAGACCGGACCCTAGACTGACTCTAAATTAAAATCTAGACCACTATGTACATGACTGCTATGTTAAAACTATGTACAGGAGAAGTGCCCCTAAGGGGCGAGGAAAAGATCTAAGCTGGAGAGCGTCGGCCCCTGGCCGAGTGGAAGAGACTCCAAAGCGGAAGGGTGCTCGATGGAGACCTCGCATTTCCAATTTTAAAAATTGGCATTTTTTTTTGGGAATCAAGGCCTAGAACCATAAGTTTGCTTACTTTAGGCAGCCTCGACTGGCCATGCGAGGGATGAGAAAAGAACAGGTGAGAAAGAAAGGAGAAAGAAGAAGTTGAGGATGGGGGGAGTCAGGTGTTGGGCAGACAGTTGGAAGAGGTTGTGAAGGAGAGGGGGAAGGTGGAGACGGAGAGTCAGAACCGAAGAGTGAGAGAAGGCCGAAATCTTCGGAGACGTCCTCTTCTTCATCGCTCTCCGAGTCGAACAACTCCTCTATCACGAGTTCCCGAGTTCCCGTTTGAGGGGCCCTTAAACGAAATGTTCCTTCAGGTCTAGGTAAGGTTTGATAGGGAATAATGGGTCTGGATGAATGGGGTCCGGGTGAAAACCTAGACCAGCCCTATCTAGCGGCCTCTTGACTTGGTGTGGTGGACAGACCCTGCTGGTTCTTACCCACCCCTCGGCCATGTATATAGCCGATCCTAGCCATTACCCTCCCAACCTTTCCCTTGGGACATGGGTCATGGGATTCTTCAGCTACTGGGGAGGTTGGACGAGATCACAGGGCAAGGGGAAATCAAAGATTGACATGACAGGCTTTTTCCCCTTATCCGGAACGAAAAGATGTGGCATCTGCTCCGATGTGATGGAGTTGAGAGTTTCCAAGGTAGGATGCTCTTGATTTTGATGACCCGCCCATTAAAGGAAACTTGAAACACTGATGGGCGGTGGAAGGGACCCCTAAGGTTTGTTCTAACCAGGACGACCGAGAATGGCCTATAGGCCGGATCGACGTCAAGGACTAGAAACTCGAAAGACATAGTGACAAGTCCGATCTCAAGCTGAGAGCAATCTTACCCATGGGAACCCTCTTGGAGTTGTCATAGGCAGCAATTGTGGAGCAGATTTTCTCCAGATTATCTTCCCCCAAACCCAATTTCTTGAGGATTTTCATCGGACATACGTTGATGGATGCCCCAATGTCGATGACAGTGGAGTCTACCGAAACCCATTGAGGTTAATGGTAAGACAGAGAGGGAGCGACGACATTCGGGGGTAGCAAGATCTTTTGTCCGAGAAGGAGAATGAAGGTCCTTGGGTGAGGGAGAGGATGGCATTAGTAACCCCACTGGGAGGAAGGTCATCATTGACCATGATTTTCTGGAGAAATTGGAGGAGGGTGGACTGATGAGATGGCGATTTCCGAATCAATTCTAAGATAGACACCTTCGCGGGAGTCTTATCTAGATGTTGCAAAATATCATATTCGGTGCTGGCAGGTGGTGGAGGTCCACTGTCCTCATCATCTTGGGAAGGCCGCGGGGTGGAACGATCCGGTTCCTAAGTGTGACATGAACATCTTCTTGAACTTGGGAGGATTAGATGGAGAGGTCTGGTCACAGGGGCAGACGGCTCATGGATAGGGAAGGTAGGAGGGTAGGCCTCTTGACGGGTAGGTCGGATGAGGACTAAAGGCCGTTCCTCTAAAATGGCATCTACAGTGGCTGAGGTTCTTCAGACCCTATGGCAGGACATGGGTACCATTCTTCAAAGCCTTCTAACCCCCCACTTTTGTTCTCTCCTCACAATCCAGAGTTCTGAATGCGTCATGGTGTGGACATTTTCCTGGGACTTAGAGGAGGAGGGATGTTGTTTTTTGGTAGTTAGGGAGGGGGTTTTGGAAGATACCCAGCTCTTTCTTGGTATACCTAGACTTTGCTATCTACCTTGACATCCTCCCAATTAATCCTTCCCTGGTCGTTCATGTCATACACCTAGTCACGGAAGGTAAGTAGTTGTGGAGCTGATGACCATGGGCCCTATGGTAAGGACAGTATTTGGAGGTGTCCACCCTCGGTTGATGTTCTCCCTTTGTGGGGGAGTTGGATAGCACGCAGGACATAAGGGCGAAGAATACGTCCTCAAGGGTCTCAGGTAGAGGAGGGTAATGAGACCTCTTAGGGTCAGGCCGGGTGTAGCCAGCAGGAGGGGGAACTGCTGAGTAAGGCTTGGAGGGTGTGACGAGAACTGGTGAGGGTTGGAAAGATTAGATGGAGGATTGGAAGGCTTGTTTGGAGCCTCAATGGCTGACTGCAAGCATTGATGGACTCATTGATGGTCACCCCCTTGGTGTAGGTGCCGCGGGAGCCTTGCGTCCCTTGGGCTTCCCTTCAAAAAGTGTGGCAGAGAAGAGTCCTTAATTTGGTTTTGAACCACCCTGGCTCGGTTGTAGAGATGTGCGAATGAGGGGAACTCACTCAGCAATAAGATAGAGCGGAGCACAGGTGGTGTTGGTAACCAACATAGTTTGGCCTGGGACTCTGGGATGGGTATGTCTGCCCTTGATGCCATGGATCTCCATCGTTTGGCAATGTGACAAAGTCTTCGTCGGCTTCATCTTTTCCGCCACCAAGTCAGAAGTGTAGGGACTTGCGTGCCATATACGAGAAGTGCGAGATGAATCGCTCGGAGACCGATGTCAAAATTAATGAAGTCCGATGCGGGCAAGGAGGTGAACCCTCAAAGCTTCCCCTTCTAACGATTGTTGGAAGAGGTGAACTAAAAGAACCCTATCGTACAGCCATCGATGGGAATCAGGTAAATCCAGCAAGATGGAATTGGGGATCAGAGGTCCCATCATACTTGCGGTACTTCAGGGCCTTGAAATCCGGAGGAAAGTAGGCATTGGGAAGCTGCAATAGTTCTGGAGGGAATGAGGCTTTGAAAGGGACAGAGATTCAGCCAAAAGCTTCCTAATAAGCCCCTCCATCTCCGAACGGGAGACAGATTCAGATTGAGTGGGGAGTGCGGGCTGAGCATGAGGTGGATAGGGGAAGGCAGAGTTTGGGATAGGAGTAGGTAGAGAGTGAAGGGAATTGAGTGGAAAGGGGACGGGGAAATGGGAACCCGTGAAGGGTTGTAGGCCTAGGAACGGGTCTAGATGAAGAAGCCTGGCAAGGTGAAGGGATGGAGAGGAGGGAGAGGCTGCCGCCCGGACAGTATTCTTAGAGAGCATCGAAATAATGTCCTCGGCGAGTATCGGGAGAGGAGTTTGGAGAATTCAAGGTCTTCTTGAGTTTTTTGAGCATATTGGATTGACTCTTAAACTCACACTCCCCTCAAAGTCAGCTTGAGAGGAAGAGATGAGTGGACTGACTCTTCGGGCTGGTTGGTGGTGTCAACCATCCCGACAAACTCTTAGCATTATCTTCATACTCAAAAGCTGGATATTCGCCATATTCAAAAGAATTTAACCAAGCATCCATTAGCACACAACCTACTGATTTTAGAATGGTTAAAGTGAAGTAATTACACTGTTTAGGAGAAACGTGGGTTTCGACCAAACAATGTTATCACACAACGTCCCCAAAATTTTAAAAGATCAAAGTTATGTGTTAATTAGACTTGCAAGGGCCGTTCTCTCAAATCTGACTCAAACCCAGGTGAGTAGGAAAACTAGACTGGGAGGGTGAAGGTCCTCCTGCCCCATACCATGAGGGAATCCACGGAATTTAGGGACTTACAGAGTTTTCTTTGAACCAACCCGATTTACCCGAGAGGGAATCCCCGAGCAAAAGGTTGTAAACCGAAGAAGGGAATCCTAATAAGTGAGGGGAGGCTAGAACAGGTGAGAAGGACCCCCCAGTGATTGAGGACCGTTAGAAGGAATTAGGAAGCAGACAGAAATCAAAATCACAACAAAACATCAAAAAAACATGCTTCTGTGAAACTAAACGGCAATTAGGTTGACGCACAGTTCATCAGAAACAGAAAGACGACAGATTGACTGACGCTAAGGAAATGGATGACAACCTATATGGAAACTAACAAAGAATAAAAGACAGAACGGCTGGACGTTTACCTGAGTAAACGGCAAGATCGCTAGCCCTCTACCTGGGCGCAGACAGACCACAGTGGCAGAAGCGGTCCCACCGTGATCGCCAAAAGAGAGAACTGTGGATGACCGTTTTCCCCGATTCCCAGACGACCTTGTGGTATCCTCCAGATGGCTGGCGATCGTCGCTGGATCTCTCGTTGGCGATGATGGGTCGCCGGTTGACCTCGTTGACTCCCCGGTTGACTAGTTTGACTAGAGAGAAAACAAAGAAAACCAGCAAAAGAAAGGGAGTTTGTGATCACCAGGGCCTTACCTGTGCCCAAGGAATGATGTAATCACGCCGGTACAGCAAACTCGCGCAACGGCGAGACGGGGCTTCAACTTCTCCTCCTTCGGCCCGGCCAAAGGAGAAGAGCTCCGCGGTCTTCTACATATCGTTTCTTGCCACAAAAAGACACTCTATTAGTCTAAGGAAAGCATGGTAAATGCTCAAAAATGAAGAGAGACAGTTCAAAGGTGAGTCCCGTACCGTTGCGGATTTGAGAAGAGGGGTGCCAAAGTGCTATGACCACCCTTCTTCCATCCGTTTTTGGTTGGGAAAACCCCTTTTCTAGGTGTGGTAGGAGAGTGACCTACGTGCCTAGAGTGTATAGGAGGGTGTGTGCAACATGCAAGTAACTAAGGAAAGAGTAAGGAAGAGAGAGGGAGGGAGGTGTAGATCCTCATTTGTTGTCGTTGTGGCTCCTAGCAGGACTCCTCCAGCTCGAGAAGAAGCCTCCTGAACGTCCCAAAGGTGAGAGGAAGAAGAGAATGAGTGGTGGAAGCTTGGGTGCAAATTTCTCTCTCTTCTCTCAAGGTGGCAGCATTGTATGTCTAGCCTCTCCCCCTCTGCTTAGAAGGCTAGAGAGGGATTAAATAGGCAGTGGGGTCGGACCTAGCGTGCCTTGGATGCTCAGTGTGAAGAACACACTTCACACACTTGGCATCCATGCATAAAGGCTCCAACCAATGGGGAGAGGCCATGTAGGATTTTTACTGGGTCAAGGGAGTGCCAAGGTGGCCCATATGCCCGTTGGGACGGCCCCATGCGGTGCATGGGCGAGAGAAATGCGCAAGTGGGCTAGATTCTCGGGTAGTTGCGCAGACCAAGTAAACCAGGTTGACATCAACCGATCCTGCCACAAACACCATGTAGACGTCCAGAGATGTGGACGCCAATCGGGTCAACGTCCAGGGTGGTTGCCGTCAACATGTAGTCGGTGGCAGTCGATGCTGCCGTCTACATGGCATCCAAGGCAGGTCAACAAACGGTCAAATGGGCTTTATTAGGCCAAAGAGCCACGCGGGGATGGGCCAAATCTCGCGTCTACAGTGACGATGTTTCCTTATGACGTTCCAAGTTGACTCGTTGCCCTAGCTTGCATGGTGGTTCTAGCCTGACCGTGTCTTATTTCCGTGGGCGTTGTTAGTGGGCCTTGTTGGCCCGTGCTTATGGGGTTTCCGCTTGGTGTTCTCTCAGTTTTGTAGTCCCATTCTTGGGTGCCAGTCCGTGGTGGCACCGCGTGTATCCGGGCTCTGGGGTAGTTCTGCTTGTGGGCCCTCGACGTTGTGGAGGTCTGAGGTGGTCGTGGTTGTGGTAAGACGTCATTCTCACCTGGTTGTTACATGGTCACGGTGGATGTGCCGAGGGTTGCTTCCACTTGGTGCCCGACTCCATTGGTTTATGCGAAAGTCATGTGTGTCACGACCTTGGTTAGCAGTCATAACGTTGCATTGTTCTGTTCCGCTACTTGGTAGTATCCTGCGATAGGTGTTCCTCACTTACATCTTTCTAGTGTAGTTTCTTGTTTTCGGAGTTCCTGCTGCTCTGGCCGGTGAGGGATTGGTAATCCCTAATAGGACTTGTTCGCGAGGCTCACCCCCCTACTTCCTTCATCTAGGGGCTCATCGTCATAGGAGCTCAGTGTCGGATGGTTTCCGGAGGTGGCCGTGGCGCCGTGTGTTGTCAGCAGTAGTGTGAACGAGTGTTGCGAGCTCTTGTACCTGAGTGAGTTGAGAGTTGTGCTTTGCAAGTTCTCGGGGTATGCCCCTTAAGGACTACACCTTTCTTCTTGTACCTGTGCTTTTACTTGGGACACATTGTACAGTTGTTATATTGTTATAGTTAATTAAATTCAATACATATCTCACTGGACTATTCTTCTTCTAACCTTCTAGGTCTTCGAATCAGTGGGTGGCGACGCGAACTCGGGGTCCCTGGCAGGGGTCCAGGAGGTCGGGTCGTAACACCTCCTTCCCGCCGTTCTTTGAAGGGAAGCCTAAGAGACGCAAGACTCCGCAACACCTACCACCGAGGGGGTGATCGTCAGTGAGTCCATTAGTGCCTGCAGTCAGCCACAGAGGCCCCCTAACAAACCTTCCACTCCGACCTCCAATCCTCACCAATTGCCATCACAGCCCTCTAGACCCTATTCAGCTGTTCCTCCATCTTCTGGCTATACCCGTCCCGGTCCCAAGAGATCTCACTATCCTGCTCTCCCTAAATCCCTAGGGGACATTTTCTTGCCATCATGTCTTACGATGCCATCCAACTTCCCCCACAAAAGGAGGGTGTGCATCCAAGGGCCGACACCTCAAAGTATTGTCCTTATCATAGGTCCCCCGGTCATGAAATCCACAACTGTTTCACCTTTCGTGACTGGGTATATGACATGAATGATTAAGGTAGGATCAATTGGGATGACATCAAGGTCGCCATTGCCAAGTCTAGGTACATAAGAAGGGATTTGGGTATAGTGTAGAACCCCCTCCCCAACTACCAAAACAACAACAACCCATCCTCCTCCAAGTCCTAGGAAAAGGTCAACACCATGACACATCAAGAACCTCGGGTTATGAGGAGAGAACAACAGTGGGAGAAGGTTTTGAAGAGTGGTACCCGTGCCCTTCCGTAGAGTCCCAGGAACCTTCCACCACTGTAGATGCTATCCTAGAAGAGTGGCCCTTAGTGCTTATCCCGACCCGCTCGCCATGGATATACCCAGTCCCTCTACCTATGATCGCCCGCCTATGGCTCCCAACCCCTCCAGCTCATTCTCCCTAGGTCTCAAGAGGATGTTCATGTCGCCCTCTGGAACCGAATTGTTCCCCCACTTCCACGGCCATCTCAAGACGAGGAAGATAGTGGACCTCCGCCGCCTGCCAGCACCGAATATGATATTCTCCAGCACCTAGACAAGACTCCCACAAGGGTTTCTATTTTAGAATGGATTCAGAAGTCACCATCGCATTAGTCCACTCTTCTCCAATTCCTCCAAAAGATCATGGTCAATGATGACCTTCCTGCTAGTGGGGTGACCAATGCCATTCTCTCCCTCACCCAAGGACCCTCCATCTCCTTCTCGGACAAAGATCTTGCAGCCCCCGAGTGTCATTCACTTCCTCTTTGTCTCACTGTCACCCTCAACGGGGTTTCGGTGGATTCCACTCTCATCGACACAAGGGCATCCATCAACGTTTGTCCAATGAAGACCCTCAAACAATTGGGTTTAGGGGAAGAAACTGGAGAAAATCTGCTCCATCATCGCTGCCTATGACAATTCCAAGAGGGTTGCCAAAGGAAAGATCGCTCTTCAACTGGAATAGGAACCGGTACCATGTCTTCGGAGTTCCTAGTCTTAGATGTCGATCCGGCCTATAAGGCCATTCTCAATCATCCTTGGTTAGAGCAACTCTAGGGGTCCCTTCCACTGCCTATCAATGCTTCAGGTTTCCATTCAATGGCAGGTTATCAAAATCAAGAGCATCCCAACTGTGGGAAACTCTCAACTCCATCACATCAGAGCAGATGCCACACCTATTCATTCCAGACAAGGGGAAGAAACCCATCATGTCCATCATCGATTTGCCATCTCCCCTTGATTTGAACCAACCTTCCTTCTTAGATGAGGAGTTTGAGACTGTCATGTGTCCCCAAGGGAAAGGTTGGCAGTGATGGCGAAGATCAGCTATATTCATGGCCGAGGGTTGGGCAGAGACAGGCAAGGTCCTGTTAGTATGTCTAGGTGAAGAAGATTGTTAGCTAGACCGTCTAGGATTTCATCCAGACCCTATTCATCTGGATCCATTCATACCCTATATAACTCTTACCTAGACCCTGAAAGAGCATTTCGTTCGAGGACCTATTTAACCGGGAACAAGGGAGCCCGTGGTAGAGGAACTGTCCGACTCGGAGAGTGAAGAAGAAGAGGAAGCTGCTGAATTTGAGAAAGCCTGTGAAGATTTTGGCCTTCTCTCACTCTTTCATCCTGACCTCTCATCTCCATCTCCATCTCCATCCCCATCTCCTTCATCTTCTCCCTCAGCTGAAGTGTGCTCGGCACACGATTTGCCTTCTCTAGTCACTTCCCTCCCCTTCTTTCCCAACCTATCCTCCTTCCATTACTCACTTGGCCAGTCAGGGAAACCTCGAGTCAACAACTCATGGTTCTAAGCCTTGACTCCCAAAAAAAATGCCAATTTTCAAAGGTGAGAATGTGAGGTCTCCATCGAGCTCCTTCCTCTATGGAGTCTCCTCCGATCGGCAGGGGCCGACTATCTTTAGCTTAAATTCCAATTCCGTCTATCAGGGGCACTTCTCCTATACATAGTTTTGTACATAGTAGTTTAGATTCAGGTTAGATTTAGGTTTAGGATCAGTCTAGGTTTAGAGGAGTCTAGTCTCTCTCAGCCATGCATTCACAAAGAGAAGGTAGGCAGTCTCTGCCTGATATATTTTGGCATTGGCTGAGAGATGTACTTAGTTAAGTCAAGTTCCAGAATTTCTTAAGGAACCTGCTCTTGTAGAATCAGATTTTATAGAAGGTGATTTAGTAGATGATGTTTTAAGGGTATATCTACTAGATTTTGATGAGAAAGATAGCCGGGAGATCTTGGGTCAGAAGAAGAGGACCCAATGAGCTCCTATGTGGATGGCACAAAGAGGTTTGATGAGCCAACCATGGCTGCAGATGAGCCAACCAAAGAGATCAACCTTGGCACCGAAGAATCCCCGAAGGTAGTTTTGATTAATGCCAACTTGAGCGTAGAAGAAGAAGAAACCATTGTAGCTATCCTTAAAGAATTTTCCGATGGTTTTTCCTGGTCCTATGAGGACATGCCGAGGCTTGACACCGGTCAAGTACCATTTGGTCTTAAAAGCCGATGCAAAAGCCGTCAAGCAAAAGTTAAGGAGGCTATACCCCAAGCTTGCACTCAAGATCAAAGAGGAGGTTGACAAGTTGCACAAAGACAAATTCATTAGGGTTGTGCTTTATTCACAATGGGTAGCTAACATCGTCCCTATGATGAAGAAGGACGGTAAAGTTAGGATCTACATAGATTTTTCGTGACCTTAATCGTGCTTGCCCTAAGGACGATTTTTCTCTCCCCCACATAGATGTCCTAGTGGACAACACTGCCGATTTTGAGATGTTGTCATTTATGGATGGTTTCTCTGGGTATAACCAGATCCTTCTGGCGGAGGAAGACCAGGAGAAAACTTCTTTCACCACGCCCTGGGGGACCTATTGTTATGTCGTGATGCCCTTCGGACTAAAGAATGTGAGAGCAACTTATCAAAGGGCAATGATGTCAATCTTTCATGACATGATGCATGTGCACATGGAGGTCTATGTTGATGATGTCTTGGTTAAATCTAGAACTCGACATGGCCATGCTAAGTCCTCCAAACAGTTCTCCAACGGTCTAGAGAACATAAGCTCAAGATGAACCCCAAGAAGTATGTTTTCGGAGTATCCTCAGGGAAGTTGCTTGGGTTCATAGTTAGCAAGAGGGGAATTGAGATTGATCCTAACAAGGCCAAAGAAATAATCGACATGCCTTCTCCTAGGAATATCAACGAAGTTAGAGAGCTGATTGACAGACTTTAGTTTATTAGGATTTTTTCTCAACATTCAATCTGCTATAAGCCCTACTATGAGATGCTTAGAGAGGCTATTTGATTGGACAGAAGTGTCAAAAGGCCTTTTATGAATTGATGAGTTATCTTTTCAATCCCCCTTTCTCGCTCCTCTCTGGTCCTGGGTCGGCCTTTATTACTATGTGTGTCACCACTGAAGATTTACGGAGAGGGCAAGATCTTGGAGAATGATAGCAGAGACCGAGAGAAGGTAATATGAAAGGTGCAGGAGAAGAGGAGAGTACGGGCCACTGAAGATCCAGAGCAGTCTTGAATGATGAGAGAAGAAGGAGATCGTGTCCTATCTTGCCATGAAGTTGAAAAGTACACTGCTTGGTGGTGGCCGTCATCCGGGTTGCCCAGAGTTGAAGCATATTTCCTAGCTCATGAAGTGAAGCTTCTGGCGCGATGGACCCAATTGGTACTTGCTTGAGAAGCCCGTTCTGACTGAGCATCTGATGAGGTGGCAAAGTTTTCTTAATCAATTTGACATGACCTATGTCAATTAGAAGTCAATCAAGGGCATGCCATTGCCAACATTTAGCCCACCATCCGTTACCTTCATGTTCTCCCGTTGATGAAAGCTTTCCAGATGAAGAGTTAGGAGCCATTATTGATGGTGAACCTTCATGGATACTTTACTTCAACGGAGCCCTTAATTCTAAAGGGAATGGAATAGGGCAGTCCTCCTCTCACCGAAAGCGGTAGTGATTCCACACGCCTACCAACTAACCTTCCCTGCTACGAACAATGTGGTCGAATATGAGGCACTCGTAGTTGGGATGAAAATGGCACTATTGCTCAGAGTTTAGGAGTTAAGGATAATTGGAGATTCGCAGTTGATACTTTGGCAGTCCCTTAGCAAGTACCAGACCCAGGATCCCAAGTTGAAACCATACTAGGACTTGGTAGGAAGAGTAATCTGACAGTTTAGGAAGCTCACTCTAGTTCACACTCCTAGGCTCAGAACATTCTAACAGATTCCACTCACTGCCCTGCTTCTTCTCTCCCTATCCTGCTAGGGAGATCTTCTGAAACCATCTCTGTATAAAGATTGAAAATCCCTTCTCATGATGATCCATGGTTCTCTAACTCAAGTCTCCCTCCATTCGAGTCCATGCACTTTCAAAAGATCCAGAAATCGATCTTGATGATGGCCATCCCTAGTACTTTAATATTGAAAACTATCTCAAAGATGGATCCTTCCCTGATTATGCCACCTCTTCTGAAAGACGGGCCATTCACCGCGTCTCTAAACGTTACAAGATCATAGGTGGCATTCTTCACAAGAAATCTCTCAGTGGGGTCTATCTCTGTTGCCTTGATCAGATCGAATCCCAATCATTGTTGAAGTCGCTCACTCTAGTGAATGTGGTGGCCATGTCAATGGTAGAGCAATTTCCCAAAAGTTGCTAAGACACTATTACAAGCCTACCATGGAAGAGGATTGCACTCACTTTGTTCGTCACCGTGCTAAATGCCAACTCCACGGTGACAAGATCCATGCTCCTTCCTATAGTGCCCTAGAAATTTTTCTTGAATTTATTTTGCAAATTGTATATTTATTTCTGCATGTGTTTGAAAGCTGTTCTGTGTGGATCTTGGCATCAACATCCTTTGGCGTTAATACCTATTAGCGGCAAAAATGCCTACTGTTTATTTTCTGTTAACGACAAACTATTGTGTCGTTTATTATTTTCCAATTATTTCAATTTTTGGGCAAGCCTGTAAACGACATCATCGATGGACGTTACGTGGAGGCTGACGGCATCTTATGTTGACGTTAATCTGACTTGCCTGTTTTTGATATTTCCGTTCGGGGAAAGAGAGATCAGCCGTTTCCAAGGGGTTTAATGCTATGATCCAAGCGCTTAGGATCTGAGGGTCAGGATTTAGGCTGGCCATTGCGTGGGAGGTCTTTATAAGACCGGATTTCGCGAATAGATAGGGGTTTTTTCGCTCTGGTTTTTGGAAGAGAGAAAGAGGGCCGAGGAAGGGATTTTTGGGCTCGTTCGTGCATTCTTGAGGCTTGTGGACCGAGGAGGATTGTTCGTCTGCAAGATCCAAGGCTTCTCCAAGCAAAAGAACTTGCGTGGAAGGCGGATTGGAGCGTTTGGAGTCGACGAGAAGGAACTGCCTCACGGGCAAGGCAGGCTTCTTCGGGCTTAGAATCGTCACTCCTGTAGGAGGGTTAAAGGCAAGTTACATGGGGGTTCAGTTTAGGATATGTTACACTATCTATTTACCATTTTTCTATATTTTTAAAGCATGCAAATAACCTACGGAAAGGGGTAGAAGTTGCATTATTTCATGTAGGGTTTTCTGTGTTTTTTGCGCATAAGAACTAGACGTCCAGATTGCTTGCCGTCTATATCTTATTAACGACGGCATCGGCTGCCGTCTACTTCATGTGAACAACGTTCGTTTTCTAACATTTATTATATGTAAATGGCGCTATGTGCCGCCGTCAGTATGTATTAACGACGCTATGTGCTTCCATCTATTTAGACTTAACGACAGAGTATGTGGACGTCTACGTCAGTAAATGCCACATACCTTGCCGTCAAGTTTATCAGTAACATGTATTTCCAGAAAACTGATTTTAATTATTTATATATGATCCATGCTTAGGGTGATGTTTAGGGTGTTTGTTTACTGTATAATATGGACTGATTATTGCAATAGTAAACAGGCTATATATATATATATATGTATGAATGTATTGATGTTAGATTGACAAAAGACAAGTGTAATGGATTGTAAAAAGATGTATGTTAGAATATGAATGGTTGAGGACTAAATGACAGTGAGAGATACATCATGCCAGTGGTTCTCTGTTTTATATAAAAATCCTTGATCTTTTCCTAAATGTTGTACCATGTGAATTAGTCTAATTGATGGAATTAATTAATGAAAAAGGGTTACAAAGATCATAAAATTACAAAATTTGGCATGTACATAGTATATCCTGATTTTGAATTTCTATTAAAATTTTGGAAATTTTAGACATTTGTATTCTGTTATGAATTTCTGAATAATGAACTGCATGTAGAATTTAAATAAAAAATGCAAGTATGTACATGATTGAATGTGTTGCATTTAGTATCATGATAGGGGTCTGTCATGCAGAAAGTAGAATTTCAGAACTGAAAACACATGCTATAGGTTATTGCAATTGCATGAAATGTAAATTAATTGATAGCATACATGTTAGAGCATGCATTGAAATGAAATGCCAATAAGACATTGCTACTATAGAGGTTCCTACAAGGAACTACACCATGGATGCCCCTATGGTAATGGTTCAACTATATGAAATGACTAAATGAATCCGCGGGCAACGGATTGAAAACCTGGAGGTAGACAAGTTCTACTGGTTAAGGTGGGAAGGCTTTCCCCGTTTTTGTGCAAATACCATGACTTCATCACCATTTGCCTAGGTGATAAGTGAATGACTATATGACAATGTGCTATATGATCTCTATAATAGTGCGAGCTATGTCTTGGCAATAAATGAAAATGACTACATGCTACATGTCTACATGTCTACATGATCTACATGCTACATGCCTATAAGAACATTGTCTACATGATTTCATGCTATATGCCATGTGTTAAATGTTACATGAATTACATGCAAATTGATATATGATAGATTGCTACATGTTTAAATGGTCCATTGTTACTGACATCTTTACATATTGCATAATGTAGCATAAGGTTTTCATTAAGATGGTTTATATGTTACATGACAATAAGTAAATTCCATGATAAGAATGATTACAAGCTATATGTAGGAACATGTTGATTTAATTGTTAGAAAATAAGATGTGGATTTTATGCATTACATGATATGATTTATTTCCATAATAATTAGAATGCTATGAATGAATGATTGCCAATTGACTTAGAACCATGTTAGTAGGAAGAATATATGATATCAATGAAATGAGTGATAATATGTTACCATGTTTTAAACCTAGTATATTTATAATATCGTGAATTGTCTTTCATGTGATTTGTTGAGTCTTGTAGACTCATACTTGCTTAACATTTCAGGAGAACCAGAGGACACTCAGGAGTTAGTTTACACTGACTCGGAGAGAGAGGATGTGGTACTTAGATTGGTTGAGAGGTTTTAGAGTGACTCTTGTATGTGAGGACTATATGTACTTTCCTTTATGCATTTGACTATGAAATGTATAAGTTTGGGACTATTGTTATATCTCTTTATGCACTAGACTTTATATTTGAGTATAATGTTGATTACAATCATTTAATTCCATATTCTGTTGCATATTATTGGAATTGAATTGTCATTTGTGTATATTTCAACCTGTACCATCAATTGTTGGATTTATTCCACTGTATACCTTTGTTAGATCCAATGTGAGTTGGTATAACTGTACTGGGTCTAAGAGGGGGCGTACAGAGATTGGTATCAGAGAGTTCCAGGTTGAGCATGTGCATAATGAAATATCAACATTGTATTCATGTTTTAAGTCGGCATAAAGAATTAGTCCAAAATTATGTAGAATAATAGGATGATAATTGATGCATATTTTGCAGACTATTACTATGGCGACTCGTGGACGTAGAGGAGTTGGCCCGTCTAGGGTGATGAGTCAGCGAAGGTTCGCAGGCTCCAGCTCAGCAGGCTCAGGACCAGACTGGAGTACCTTTGCCACCCCCACCACCACCTATGGACTACGGAGCATTGATGCAAGGATTGGTGCATGCGATGCAGACTCAGGCTCAGACTACAGCAGTATTGCAGGCGTAAGTGCAAGTTCAGGTTGGTAGATGCAAGAGTTATTTAAGGTGTTAATTGGAGGATTGTTAGCTAAGAGCTTGTTTTGGATTGTAGCGCAGGCACCTGCTCATGAGGCAGTTTTGGAGGTATGCTATGATGGAGAGGTTCAGGAGGATGACCTCGCCCTTCTTTAGGGGGAGAGTGATCCTATTCTAGCGCAGAGTTGGGTCCAGGAGACGGAGAAGATCTTTCATGCCATCCAATGCGCGGAAGAGGAGAGGGTGACTTTGGCAACTTATATGCTGCAGGTAAAGGTTGTTTTTGAGGGTTATGCATGTTGTTTGGAATGTACCCTTAGCTGTATTGATTTTTCTTCTCAGGAGCGTGCCGATGTGTGGTGGTCCTCTGTACTACGCACACAGTTTGCAGATGGGCTATGGAGGTTGCTTGGACTGAGTTCGTCCGTCTGTTCAGGGCGAAGTATATTCCAGAGCATGTGCAGGACCGTGTGGAGCAGGATTTTTGACATCGACCCAGGGGTCAATGAGCATGCTTGAGTACGAGGTGAGATTTTTGGAGCTATCCAAGTATGCACCCCACATAGTGGCAGATGAGTGGAGGAAGGTAAAGAAATTCATTATGGGGTTAAAGCCGTCCCTGAGGATGAGACTGGTGGCTTTAGGACATCGTTCCATTGAGGAGGCTTTGTCAGCGGCATGCATGCAGGAGGCCAGAGATGTCTATCTAGAGGAGAAGAGGGCTTCTTTAACGAGGCCAGCATCAGCATTCCAGCGTCAGGACAGAAAGAAGAGGCCCAGCTTTCTAGCAGAGAGCAGTTGCACCAACGAGAGTGGCTGCACCGACACCAGGCGGAGGCACAGTTGCAGAGAAGCCAGTGTGTACCCAGTGTGGGAAGCGCCATGGAGGCAAGGTCTGTTGAGTGACTTCTGGGAGGTGCTTGAGGTGTGGTGATAAGAACCACAAGATCAAAGATTGTCCGAAGATGGCGTAGCAGACTGCAGTGGCAGCAGCACCAGCAGTAGCTAGACCGCACCGAGAGCAGCAGGGAGACCGAGGGCTCAGGCTCGAGTGTTCGCTTTGGCGAGAGATGAGGCAGAGTTGGCAGAGCATGTCACAGAAGGTACAATTTTAATTATGGGAATGCATGCTAGAGTGTTGTTTGATACCGGTGCCACGCATAGTTTTGTTTCTGAGGGATTTTCCAAGGTCTTAATGAAGGATGATGGTTTAGTTCCGGAAAAGTTGGAGGTTCCCTTGTCTGTGCATACTCCAGCAGGAACTATTTTGACCGAGCAGTGTTTTTCGTCTCTTCCCATGAGCATTGGGAGCATATTTTGCCTGGTACTTTCTATTTGTTGAAGATGAAGGATTATGATGCTATTTTTGGGCTTAGATTGGCTCGAGGAGCATTATGCTCTGATGGATTGTCAGCAGAAGCTTATTATTTTTCGGATTCCTAGTAAGGAGGAGTTTGTTCATCCTTTGCCTAGAGCATGTCGGGAAAGTTCATCATTTCTGCTTTGAAGGCAGCCCGGATGTTGAACAAGGGTTGTAGTGGTTTTCTGGCTAGTGTGGTTGTGTCCGAGGATTCGAAGAAGGTTTTATCTGTGGAAGATATAGAGGTAGTCAGAGATTTCAGCGATGTTTTTCTAGAGGATTTGTCTGGTTTGCCCCCTGCAAGGGAGATCGAGTTTAGCATTGAGCTAGTCCCTGGCACAGCCCTTATTTCCATTGTGCCTTATCGTATGGCACCAGCAGAATTGGCAAAGTTGAGGAAGCAGCTGCAAGAATTACTTGATAAGGGCTTCATCCGACCGAATGTTTTGCCATGGGGAGCATCTGTTCTCTTTGTGAAGAAGAAGGATGGATCGATGAGATTGTGCATTGATTACCGCAAGCTTAATCAGGTAATTGTCAAGAACAAGTACCCTTTACCTCGTATCGATGATTTGTTTGATCAGTTGCGAGGAGCTTCGGTGTTCTCTAAGATTGATCTTTGTTCTGGCTATCATCAACTCCGAATCAAGCAGGAGGATTCTGCTAAGACGGCTTTTAGGATGAGGTATGGCCATTACGAGTTCCTTGTCTTGCCCTTTGGTTTGACGAATGCCCCAGCAGTTTTCATGGACCTGATGAACAGAGTTTTTCGACAGTATTTAGATTCTTTTGTTGTGGTCTTTATTGATGATGTACTGATCTACTCACCTGATGAGGAGGCTCATAGAGAGCATCTGAGGATTGTGCTGGATATCCTGAGGGAGCACAAGCTGTATGCTAAGTTTAACAAGTGCAACTTCTGGATGAAGGAGGTCCAGTTCTTGGGACATGTCATATCTGGCGATGGTGTGTCTGTGGATCCGGCTAAGGTGGAAGCTGTTCTTGACTGGGAAACATCGAGATCATCAGCTGACATCGGGAGTTTTCTCGGCTTGGCTGGCTATTGTAGGAGTTTATCGAAGGATTCTCTTCTATTGCGGCTACCATGACGAGATTGACAAGGAAAGGAGTCAGTTTGAGTGGTCAGAGGCTTGTGAGAAGGCATTCCAGGAGCTGAAGACTCGTTTGACCTCAGCGTCAATGCTTGTTTTGCCCAATGGTGTATATTCTTTCTCTATCTACACAGATGCTTCGAAGATTGGGCTTGGCTGCATTCTTATGAAAGGAGGTCGAGTTGGGCGTATGCTTCTAGGCAACTCAAGGAGCATGAGCGCAACTACCCGACTCATGACTTGGAATTGGCGGCAGTGGTCTATGCTTTGAAAATATGGAGGCATTATCTATATGGAGTTAGATTTGAGCTCTTCTCAGTCCACAAAAGTCTCAAGTATTTGTTCTCGCAGAAAGAGTTGAACCTGAGGCAGTGGAGCTGGATAGAATTCTTGAAAGATTATGATTTTGAGATTTCATACCATCCAGGGAAGGCCAATGTGGTGGCAGATGCTTTGAGCAAGAAGAGGTAGTTGATGAGGCAAGACCGGAAGATGCTAGAAGATGGTTCGGGTGCTTTGGCTGTTTTAGAACCTCCATTGTGCAACTTGTTCGTGGCTCAGTTGTCATTGAGATCGTCTATTCTTGATCGGTTATTGCTTTGCAAAAAGATGATCCGTTATTGCAAGAGTTGGTTGGAAAGGGCGGTATTACCAGAGATGAGGATGATGTGATTCGCGAATCTTAGGGTGTGTGTCCCTAATGATGCTGATCTGAGGAAGGAAATTTTGGAGGAAGCGCATAGGTCTCAGTTCTCTATTCACCCAGGCAGTGGGAAGATGTACATGGATCTGAAGCGTTCCTTCTGGTGGTCTGGCTTGAAGCGAGACGTTGCTGATGTTGTGGCAAAATGTTTGATTTGTCAGCAAGTGAAGGCAGAGCGTCAGTGACCTTCAGTTTGATGCAGAAGCTAGATATTCCTCAGTGGAAGTGGGAGCAAGTGACTATGAATTTTGTGTCCGAATTGCCTAGATCAGCTAGAGGAAATGATTCCATTTAGGTGCTCGTTGATAGATTTCGAAGAGTACTCATTTCCTTGCCATGAAGAAGAAGCAGTCTGTAGAGAGCTTAGCCAGACTGTACATTGATGGCATTGTGAAGCTGCATGAGATTCCGAAGTCAATTATCTCAAATCGTAATCCGAGATTTACTTCCAGATTTTGGCAGAGTTTGCAGCAGGCGTTTGGCAGTCAGTTGAAGTTGATTTCGGCATTTCATCCACAAACGGATGGATAGTCCGAGAGGACTATTCAGACGTTGGAGGATATGCTTAGGGCTTGTGTTTTAGAGTGGAAGGGTGATTGGGAGCGTCACCTGGCACTTGTGGAATTTGCATATAATAACAGTTTTTGTGACGAAACACCTCGGCCAAGCCTGTTAACTGATAACGTACTTGATCCGAGTCCGCCTTCCGCGAACAGGCCGAAGCCTCGCAAGGGATACCAAACCACAGTCCGTGTAAACACAAGGGAACACACCACATTTTATACATATATCACAAGTTATATAGCCATATTTCCACAAAACTGAAAAGAAGTACAAGAGCCTGGGGCATACCCCGAGGTACAACTGAAGAAAGTAAACAACTAACTACACTACACTACTGGAGCTACCACTACACAGCTGGAGGTACCGACCCTGCACCGCTACGGCGCAGCCCTGAACTGGACGACGGTCGGAAACGTCCTCCTCGCTCTCACCTGTGGGGGTAGGGGTGAGCCTCACTAGTCACTGGCTCAGTAGGGAACTCCCCCAAACCGAGCAACCAAAAACCATAGGTACAAAGCTATAACAATACCAACAATTTATAGAACAGCTAAGCAGGATATTAAAGCTGTAAAAGTACTCACTGTCTGCCGACTACGAGAAACAACTATAATAATTAAACGACAAACCAGTACAGGTGTACAAGCTGAAGTAGAGACAGCCAAACACGAGCCACGTGAACTGGTTCGCGACACCAAAAACTGACTCAGACAAGCTAACACAGGTCTACCTCTCAGTCTCGCAGCCACGGACGAAAGGTCCTGCTGCCGCTCCACGTGAAAAGGTCAAGCAACTGTGGAGACCAACTAAAACCACAACCTGTGGACCACACGGTCACAGGCCCATGCCTGACACCTCAGGAGACCCTGGCCCGGGCTCTCTAGAGTGAGGCACTGGAAAAGGACTAGCTGGGGACCAGTGTCGACTACTGGTGTCCGTACCCCCAACTACGAGCTCACTAAAAGTGACTAAAGACAAACACAAGTGTCACTGTCCCACTGTCATCTTTCCCTCAGCCGGACGTGCAACTCAAACACAAGAGTGAGGGTGTCCAGGTCAGACGACACAGACCTCGACGTACAACACAAGTACCGGGACAAAGCCCCGAGCTAACAGCCTGGCTCACAAAGAACCTGGGGCACCCAACTGAGAGGTAACCACGTAGGCATCGTACTACTCGCCACAGTACACAGAACCACGTGCACGTCACACACAAACCACGTGAAACCTCACATAAACCACAAATACATGGTCCACTACACGTGAACCCAACTGGACTCGCGTAAATAACACGCAGCCACGAAAGTAGGTAACTAACTGCAAACCTTGTATGCTAAACACGAGACTCTGTGCACTCAGTGCACCTCAGGTGCCAACGCACATGCATCATCGATAAATACCATAATTAGTCATTCCTGTTTATAACCAGTAGGCGGCAACATCGACTGCCGCTTATAGGAAATCGACGCAAGGATCTGGCCGTCTACATCCTGGCTGATGGCTTGGCGACAAACAATGTTGACGCCAAGTTCTTCGGCCTCTAACCCTGCAAAAACCCTAATCTGAATCTATGGGTTTTCCAACCGTTAAAACAACAGAAAAACATACTGTAATGATCCCTCTAACATCCATGCACCATATTTAAACCAAAACAACATGTTTTACTGCCTAAATTCACCAAACCACCCATTAACCCCGCATGGTGCAACTTAACCCGAAATGCACTAAATTTGTTGTTTCAGGTGGTTAAGTCATATTTTAATGATCCTACGGAGCTAACAGGGTTCGTCCCCTACCTCAGAACACGCTAGAACCTCCCACAATCTCCCGGTTCACACTGACCCTCCGCGAGCTCCCACGGGAATTGCACACTGGTACAGCGTTTCCTCGCGCAATTCAGCGACGCCACGCATTCTACGATCGTCCAACCACGCTTCAGTACCTATTGGAATCTTTAGAAGCACGGGGGCAAGCTGGGGCAAGGAGAATGAGAACAGGTAAGAAACCTGCCCTCGGTGACCCTATAACTGCAGATTCTCAGGTTGGCGTCAACCCCTCTGCCTCCAAGAACAACCGCCATCTAAACGTCCACATCCAATGTCGTTAAGATCATGCAGTCAACGACCACTTACCTGGACGCCAATAGGTCAACGACCACCCCTGGCCGCCAACTCCAACTGAACTGCAGCAGGTCCTATTTCATTTAGGACCAAACCTGCACTTTACTTGCTCAAGCCACCATTCACACCACACATTCCACACAACCAACTCACAATGGCCTCACAACAGCCACCACAACCAACACATTCATGATCCGCATGGATCCGAAAAGCACGCGTTACATTACTATCATCTAAAAAGAAAATTTCGACCTCGAAATTCATAACACAATTCAAAGTCAAACAACTTAAACATATACATTTTTACAAGCACTATCATCTAAAAAGAAAATACAAAGGCTTACATAAATAGATAGGATACCCTTTAGCCATTTCCTCGGCTAATTCCCAGGTATCCTCACCACCCAACCTATTTTCCCATCTCACCTTAACCAACTCAATTTGTTTATTTCTCAGCTTCTTCATCTTTCGATCTGTGATCTGAACCGGATATTCTGGCATAGTCATGTCCGGCCTCAGGTCACCACCTTGATATTTGATTATTTGAGCTGGATCTTCAATACATTTTCTCAACATAGAACATGAAAAATATCATGCACATCTGCAAAATCTGCTGGCAAATCCAGCCTATAAGCTGTTTCCCCCAATTCTTCGATTACCTGGAAAGATCCCACATACCTTGGACTCAACTTTCCAGTCATGCCAAATTTCATAATACCTTTACTCAGGGAAGCTCTCAAGAAAACAAAATCTCCCACCTCAAACTGAAGTGGTCTCCTCCGAACATCTGCATAACTTTTTTTCCTACTTTGAGCTGCCTGCAATTTCTCTTTAATAAGCTTTACTACTTCATGGTTGCTGAATCAATTCAGGACCCACTAACTGCCTTTCTCCCACTTCATGCCAGTTCAATGGGGTTCTACATGGCCTTCCATATAAGGCTTCATACGGTGCCATCCCAAGACTGGTATGATAACTATTATTGTAGGCAAACTCAACCATTCCCAAATGATGTTCCCAGCTACCTCCCCAAACCAAACACAAGCTCGCAACATATCTTCAATTGTCTGGAAGTGTCCTCTCTGTCTGACCCTCTGTCTGGGGATGATAAGCGGAGCTATACCTCAACTCGGAACCAATTACTCTTTGCAGACTTCTCCAAAAACCAGAAGTAAATCTTGGATCTCTATCTGACACAATAGTCTTCGGAATACCATGCAGTGGAACAATTCTTTCAACATAAATATTTGCTAATCTGTCCACTGTCCAAGACACTACTCACTGCCACTAATCTGCACACTTTGGTCAATCTATCAACAAACACCCATATTCCATTATGCCCTGAACTCGATCTTGGTAAACCTACCACAAAGTCCATAGCAATATCATCCCATTTCCACTGTGGAATGGGTAACGGTTGCGATAGACCTCCAGGCTTCTGATGCTCTGCTTTAATCTGCTAACAGACAGTACACCTTGCAACAAACTCTGCTATTTCTTTCTTCATAAGAGGCCACCAAAATGCTTCCTCAAATCATGGTACATTTTAGTACTACCTGATGAATAGTGTACCGAGATTTATGAGCCTCTTCCATACTCACTGCTTCACCTCTCTTTCTACAGGAACAAACAACCTGCCCCTGAGCCTGACCACACAATTATCATCAATAGAACTCCTTCCATCTTCACAATTTCAGGTAACTTGCATCTGCTCTCTGAGCCTCAATAATCTGCCAATATAAAGACGGCTCTACAGACTAGCAGCTAGTACTGCCCGTCGCTGACTACTGGGCACATAAAGGAGTTCCCCACTACCTCTTCATACAACTTCCATTCTTTAATCATCATCAAATTCATATATGCCTTTCTGCTAAGGCATCATCTACAACATTGGCCTTACCCGGATGGTAAACCAAACTGAAATCATAATCCTTCAAATATTCAATCCATCTACACTGGCGAAGATTCAAATCTTTCTGCGAGAAGATATACTTCAAGCTTTTATGATCTGTAAAGATCTCAAATCTCTCGCCATACAATAATGCCTTCATATTTTCAAGGCAAATACAACTGCAGCTAATTCCAAATCATGAGTGGGGTAATTCTCCTCTACTGGCTTCAATTGCCTGGATGCATAAGCTATCACTTTACCATGCTGCATAAGTACTGCGCCAAGACCTCTCCTTGAAGCATCAGTATATAACACAAAACCACCACTCCCAGCCGGCAATTCAATATAGGTGCTGATGTAGTCTTTTCTTCAATTCCATAAAACTTTTCTGACATTCACCGGACCATACAAAAGGCACCCCTTTCCTGGTTAATTTAGTCATAGGTGCTGCAATCTTAGAAAATCTTAATAAAGCGCCTATAATAACCTGCTAATCCCAGAAAACTTCTAATCTCGGTTATTGTCTTAGGCACTTCCCATCTCATCACTGCTTCCACTTTACTTGGGTCCACTGCTACTCCTTTAGCTGAGATGACATGACCCAAAAACTGAATTTCTTTCAACCAGAATTCACACTTACAATTATTTAACAAACAACTGGTTATCCCTTAACAACTGCAGAGTAAACCTCAAATGAGCTGCATGCTCCTCTTCAGATGCTGAGTAAATTAAAATATCATCAATAAAGACCACAATAATTGGTCTAAATATGGATGAAAGATTTTATTCATCAGATCCATGAAACCTGCAGGAGCATTAGTCAACCCAAAAGGCATAACCACAAACAACTCATAGTGACCATATCTGGTTCTAAAAGTTGTCTTATCTATATCCTCTTCTTTAATTCTCAACTGATGGTATCTAGACCTCAAATCAATTTTAGAAAACACTTTTGCTGACTGTAACTGATCAACAGATCATCTATCCTCGGCAACGGGTACTTATTCTTAATGGTCACATCATTTAACTTTCTATAATCAATACACATCCGAAAACTTCCATCTTTCTTTTTCACAAATAAAACCGGCGCTCCCCACGGGAATGACTCGGTCTAATAAAACCTTTATGCAATAACTCTTCTAACTACTTTTTCAACTCTTTAAGTTCTGCTGGTGCCATCCGATATGGAGCTTTAGAAATCGGCATGGTACCTGGCAGCAACTCAATAGAAAAGTCCACCTCTCTATGTGGAGCTAAACCAGACAAATCTTCAGGAAAAACATCAACAAATTCCCTAACCACAGGAACTGCTTCTACTGGCTGACTGGCTTCTACCAGACTTACCGAGGCTAAATAAGCCACACACCCATCATTTATCAACTTTTAGCTTTAATTGCAGAAATTAGAAACTTGGAGGTATAAAAGGCATACCTTGATATTCAAATACTGCACCATTAGGATGACAAAATCTGATCATTTTCTTTCTGCAATCTAACATTGCTCCATACATCTCAAGCCAATCCATACCCAAAATAATATCATAATCTGACAATTGCAAGGCATACAACCGACCCCATCTGGTTCCCTTCAATCATACAGGAGCTTCATCTATATAGCTCGAAGTGAGTAAGAACTCACCTGAAGGAACCTCCACTACTAACTCACAGGTCTTCTCCTCTAGAGGATGAGCTATACAATCTAGAAATTTTTCGGAAATAAAAGAATGAGAGGCACCCGAATCAAATAAAACTCTTGCTGAATATTCATAAAGAGGTAAAGTACCTTCTATCATATTCGATGTCTCCGCCTGGGCTCGGGTGATAGCCATAACCCGGCCTCTTCCTCGCTGTTGCGGTACTCCTCTGCCACGACCTGCCTGTGGCTGCTGAAACTGCTGAGGCTGCTGCTGCTGCTGCACACCTCTTCCATACCCATATTCTCTTGGATAGGGACAATTGCGGATCAAATGTCCCGGCTGATTACAATTATAACATCTATACCCTGGTGGAGTATGGGCTGCCTGGCAGTACTCTGCTGCGACTCCTCCACCTCAGGCCTACCTCGGCCCTGCTGAAACTGCTGACGACCTCCCCATCCTCTTCCTTTACCTTTAAATGCTTGCTTTAATTTCTGACCCCATTTTCCAAAGCCTGATGAGGAAGGTCCTGCTGGTGCTTTTTCCTTACTTGCACCCATTGACTGCTGCGGTAGCCGAAACTACCTGAACCTGACTCGCCCACCTGACGAGTCCGAATAGACCTCTCCAATGTAGCTGCTCTCTGAGCTGCCTCTTCCACATCTTGCACATGAGAGGTACTATCGCATCCTGCAATTCCACTCTCAAGCCTCTAATGAAATACTCAACCATCATATTATTTATTGAAACCACATATGGCGCATAACGCTAAGTGCCATAAATCTCATATGGTACTCTAAACTGAAGAGTTACCTTGCTGGAGAGTCCGAAACTGCTCCCTTTATACTTGCTGCACTTGGATCGGAAAGAATGTATCATTAAATACATCGAGAAATTCCAACCAAGTGATAGCCTCCTCTGTCCTGCCTGCAAAGGTGGTCTGCATCTTCAGTCGCCACCATTCCAAAGCAAACCCCTCAACTGATAAGCAGCTAACACCACTCTATCTGCTGCCAGACACCTCATAGTCGCAAAAACTCTTTCATCATCTCATGAACCCAGTGCTCTGCTGTATCTGGACTCGGCCCTCCTGAGTAAGTAGGCGGCTGCAATCTCAGAAACTTCCCACCTGCATCACTGGTTCTTTGCTATCAGCACTGGTGGTGGTGGTGGCACAGGTGCTGCAAAAGGTACCTCCACTCTCGGCGGAACTGGAGCAACAGGTACAGCCTCTCCATCCCCAGGTGGCACTGCAACCGGTGGTACCGGCGCCTGCTGATCCATCCTCGCCCGAATATCCGTGAGGCTTTCCCAGATTCTTTCAATCATACGCTGGGTACTTTCCTCCGGATCATCTCCTCCACCACCCCAATCTCTTCTATCAGCCATTCCAGAAATTTTTCTACATAAACAAAACACCAAACAAAAATCAAAACAACCAATTTTCAAAAACCAGAGTCCCTACCAGTAGTGTATAAAGACCGAAATAAGGCTATGTATCTTTCTAGTTCCCTTATATTAACACGGACCTTGCTCTGATACCAACTGTGATGGAACGCCTCGGCCAAGCCCGTTAACTGATAACGTACTTGATCCGAGTCCGCCTCCCGCAACAGGCCGAAGCCTCGCAAGGGATACCAAACCACAGTTCGTGTAAACACAAGGAACACACCACATTTTATACATTATCACAAGTTACATAGCCATATTTCCACAAAACTGAAAAGAAGTACAAGAGCCTAGGGCATACCCCGAGGTACACTGAAGAAAGTAAACAACTAACTACACTACACTGCTGGAGCTTGCACTACACAGCTGGAGGTACCGACCCTGCACCGCTACGGCGCAGCCCTGAACTAGACGACGGTCGGAAATGTCCTCCTCGCTCTCACCTGTGGGGTAGGGGTGAGCCTCACTAGTCACTGGCTCAGTAGGGAACTCCCCCAAAATCGAGCAAACCAAAAACCACAGGTACAAAGCTATAAACAATACCAACAATTTATAGAACAGCTAAGCAGAATATTAAAGCTGTAAAAGTACTCACCGTCTGCCGACTACGAGAAACAACTATAATAATTAAACGGCAAACCAATACAAGTGTACAAGCTAAAGTAGAGACAGCCAAACACGAGCCACGTGAACTGGTTCGCGACACCAGAAACTGACTCGGACAAGCTAACACAGGTCTACCTCTCAGTCTCGCAGCCACGGACGAAAGGTCCGACTGCCGCTCCACATGAAAAGGTCAAGCAACTGTGGAGACCAACTAAACACCACCACCTGCGGACCACACGGTCACAGGCCCATGCCTGACACCTCAGGAGACCCTGGCCCGGGCTCTCTAGAGTGAGGCACTGGAAAAGGACTAGCTGGGGACCAGTGTCGACTACTGGTGTCCGTACCCCCAACTACGAGCGCACTACAAGTGACTAAAGACAAACACAAGTGTCACTGTCCCACTGTCGTCTTTCCCTCAGCCGGACGTGCAACTCAAACACAAGAGTGAGGGTGTCCAGGTCAGACGACACAGACCTCGACGGTACAACACAAGTACCGGGACAAAGTACCGAGCTAACAGCCTGGCTCACAAAGAACCTGGGGCACCCAACGGAGAGGTAACCACGGTAGGCGTCGTACTACTCGCCATGTACACAGAACCACGTGCACGTCACACACAAACCACGTGAAACCTCACGTAAACCACAAATAACACGGTTCACTACACGTGAACCCACTGGACTCGCGTAAACCCGCAACCACGAAAGTAGTTAACTAACTGCAACCTTGTATGCTAAACATGAGACTCTATGCACTCAGTGCACCTCAGTGCCAACGCACATGCATCATCGATAAATACCATAATTAGTCATTCCTGTTTATAACCAGCAGGCGGCAACATCGACTGTCGCTTACAGGAAATCGACGGCAAGGGATCTGGCCGTCTACATCCTGGCTGATGAGCTGGCGACAAACGATGTTGACCCAAGTTCTTCGGCCTCTAACCCTGCAGAAACCCTAATCCGAATCTATGGTTTTCCAACCGTTAAAACAACGGAAAAACATACTGTAATGATCCCTCTAACATCCATGCACCATATTAAACCAAACAATATGTTTTACTGCCTAAATTCACCAAACCACCCATTAACCCCGCATGGTGCAACTTAACCCGAAATGCACTAATTTGTTGTTTCAGGTGGTTAAGTCATATTTTAATGATCCTACGGAGCTAACAGGGTTCGTCCCCTACCTCAGAACACGCTAGAACCTCCCACAATCTCCCGGTTCACACCGAACCCTCCGCGAGCTCCCACGGGAATTGCACCACGGTACGGCGTTTCCTCGCGCAATTCGGCGACACACGCATTCTACTATCGTCCAACCACCCTTCGGTACCTTTTGGAAGCTTTAGAAACACGGGGGCAACAAGCTGGGGCAAGGGAGAATGAGAACCAGGTAAGAAACCTGCGCTCGGGTGACCCTATAACCTGCAGAATTCTCAGGTTGGCGTCAACCCCTCTGCCGCCAAGAACAACCGCCAGTCTAAACGTCCACATCCATGCCGTTAAGATCATGCAGTCAACGGCCACTTACCTGGACACCAATAGGTCAACGACCACCCCTGGCTGCCAACTCCAACTGAACTGCAGCAGGTCCTATTTCATTTCAGGACAAACTTGCACTTTACTTGCTCAAGCCACACATTCACACCACACATTCCACACAACCAACTCACAATGGCCTCACAACGGCCACCACAACACACACACTCATGATCCGCATGGATCTGAAAAGCACGCGACGTTACAGTTTCCATTCGAGCATAGGTATGGCACCTTTTAAGGTTTTATACGGGAGACTCTGTAGATGCCCATTGTGTTGGGAGGAGTCAGGAGATCGGTATCTGGTTGGACCAGAAGTGGTGCAAGAGACTTCAGCGAAGATCCAGATGATTGTGCAGAGATTGAAGGCAGCTCAGGATCGTCAGAAGAGTTATGCGGATGCGAGGAGGAAGGATTTGGCTTTTGAGGTTGGAGACCATGTTTTTCTCAAGGTATCGCCAACTAGGGGTGTAGTGAGGTTTGGCAAGAGAGGCAAGTTGAACCCGAGGTTTATTGGTCCATTTGAGACTTTGAAGAAAATCGGGATGTGGCATACCAATTGGCATTGACACCATCTTTAGCAGCGGTGCATCCAGTATTCCATGTATCCATGCTGAGGCGTTATGTTAGAGATCCAGCTCATGTGATCAGTTATGAGCCAGTGCAGTTTCAGCCAGACTTGTCTTATGCGGAGCAGTCTATGGAGATTCTGGATCAAAAGGTGTAGGAATTAGATCGAAGTCTATTCCCTTTGTGAAGGTCTTATGGAGAAACTTCTCATGTGAAGAAGCGACGTGGGAGCTTGAAGAGAGGATGAAGAAGCTTTATCCGTCCTTGTTTGGTGAGTAATCTAACTCAATCTTCGAGGACGAAGATTATTTTAAGGGGGAGAGGATGTAGTGCCCTAGAAAAGTTTCTTGAATTTATTTGCAAATTGTATCTTTATTTCTACATGCGTTTGTAAGCTGTCCTGTGTGGATCTTGGCGTCAACATCCTTTGGCGTTAATACCTGTTAGCGGCAAAATTGTCTGCCGTTATTTTCTGTTAACGACAGACTATTGTGTCGTTATTATTTTCCAAATTATTTAATTTTTGGGCAAGCCTGTAAATGACATCATCGATGGACATTTACGTGGAGGCTAACGGCATCTCATGTTGACGTTAATCTGACTTGCCTGTTTTTGATATTTCCGTTTGGGGAAGAGAGATCGGCCGTTTCCAAGGGGTTTTAATGCAATGAACCAAGCGTTTAGGATCTAAGGGTCAGGATTTAGGCTAGTCATTGCGTGGGAGGTCTTTATAAGACCGGATTTCGCGAATAGATAGGGGTTTTTTCGCTCTGGTTTTTGGAAGAGAGAAAGAGGGCTGAGGAAAGGGATTTCTGGGCTCGTTCGTGCGTTCTTGAGGCTTGTGGTCGAGGAGGATTGTTTGTCTGCAAGATCCAAGGCTTCTCCAAGCAGAAGAACTTGTGTGGAAGGCGGATTGGAGCGTTTGGAGTCGACGGGAAGGAACTGCCTCACGGGCGAGGCGGGCTTCTTCGGGATTAGAATCGTCACTCTTGTAGGAGGGTTAAAGGCAAGTTACATGGGGTGGTAGTTTAGGATATGTTACACTATCTATTTACCATTTTTCCATATTTTTAAAGCATGAAAATAACCTACGGGAAGGGGTAGAAGTTGCGTTATTTCATGTAGGGTTTTCTCTGTGTTTTCTGCACATAAGAACTAGACATCCAGATCGCTTGCCGTCTATATCTTGTTAACGGTGGCATCGACTGCCGTCTACTTCATGTGAACAGTGTTGTTTTCTGACATTTATTATATGTAAACGACGCTATGTGCCGCCGTCAGTATGTATTAACGACGCTATGTGCCGCCGTCTATTTAGACGTAACGACAGAGTATGTGGGCGTCTACGTCAGTAAATGCCACATACCTTGCCGTCAAGTTTATCAGTAACATGTATTTCCAGAAAACTAATTTTAACTGTTTATATATGATCCATGCTTGTATGAGATTCGTCCATGTGATGTTTAGGGTGTTTGTTTACTATTATAATATGGACCGATTATTGCAATAGTAAATAAGCTATTTATATATATATACATATATATATATATATGAATGTTATTGATGTTAGATTCACAAAAGACAAGTGTAATGGATTGTAAAATGATGTATGTTAAAATATGAATGGTTGAGGACTGAATTACAGTGAGAGATACAACATGCCAGTGGTTCTCTATTTTATATAAAAATTCCTTGATCTTTTCCTAAATGTTGTACCATGTGAATTAGTCTAATTGATGGAATTAATCCATGAAAAAGGGTTACAGAGATCAGAAAAAATATAAAATTTGGCATGTACATAGTATATCCTGATTCTGAATTTTAAAATTTCAGATTTTTTAGACATTTATACATTCTGTTAGGAATTTCTGAATAATGAACTGTATGTAGAATTTAAATAAAAATGCAAGTATGTACATGATTGAATGTGTTACTTAGAATCATGATAGGGGTCTGTCATGCAGAAAGTAGAATTTCAGAACTGCAAAGACATGCTATAGTTATTGCAATTGCATGAAATGTAAATTAAATGATATCATACATGTTAGTGCATGCATTGAAATGAAATGCCAATAAGACATTGCTACTATAGAGGTTCATACAAGGTACTACACCATGGATGCCCCTATGGTAATGGTTCAACTATATGAAATGACTAAATGAATCTGCGGGCAATGGATTGAAATCCTGGAGGTAGACAAGTTCTACTGGTTAAGGTGGAAAGGGCTTTCCCCGGTTTTGCGCAAATACCATAACTTCATCACCGTTTTGCCTAGGTGATAAGTGAATGACTATATGACAATGTGCTATATGATCTCTATAATAGTTCGGGCTATGTCTTGGCAAATAAATGAAAATGACTACAAGCTACATGTCTACATGTCTACACGACCTACATGCTACATGCCTACATGATTTCATGCTATATGCCAATGTGTTAAATGTTACATGAATTACATGCAAATTGATATATGATAGAATTGCTACATGTTTAAATGGTCCATTGTTACATGACATCTGTTACATATTGCATAATGTAGCATAAGGTTTTCATTAAGATGGTTTATATGTTACATGACAATAAGTAAATTCCATGATAAGAATGATTACATGCTATATGTAGGAACATGTTGATTTAATTGTTAGAAAATAAGATGTGGATTTTATGCATTACATGATATGATTTATTTCCATAATAATTAGAATGCTATGAATGAATGATTGCCAATTACTTAGAACCATGTTAGTAGTAAGAGTATATGATATCAATGAAATGAGTGATAATATGTTACCATGTTTTTAAACCTAGTATATTTATAATATCATGAATTGTCTTTCATGTGATTTGCTGAGTCTTGTAGACTCATACTTGCTTAACATTTCAGGAGAACCAGAGGACACTCAGGAGTTAGTTCACACTGACTCAGAGAGGGAGGACGTGGAGACTTAGATTGGTTGAGAGGTTTTAGAGTGACTCTTGTATGTGAGCACTATATGTACTTTCCTTTATGCATTTGGACTATGAAATGTAATGTTTGGGACTATTGTTATATCTCTTTTATGCACTAGACTTTATATTTGATTATAATGTTGATTACAATCATTTAATTCCATATTTCGTTGCTTATTATTGGAATGAATTGTCATTTGTTTATATTTCAACTTGTACCGTGAATTGTTGGATTTATTCCACTGTAATACCTCTATTAGATCCAATGTGAGTTGGCATAACTGTACTGGGTCTAAGAGGGGTGTTACACTTCCTCTTCTCTTCACCCTCTCATTGCCCCATGGCCTTTCTCCATGAGGTCATTCGATGTGGTCGGTCCACTCGAGGATAGAACTGGAGAAATCCATAAGAAGTCCTTCATTCTGACCGCCACAAAGTACTTCACGAAGTGGACTGAAGCAGAAGCATTCATAGGGTTAAAGCTTCAACGGTCATCAAGTTCATCAAGCGCAACATTCTTGCAAGATTTGCATGCCTCGAGACATCGTCACCGACAACGGACCTCAATTCACTTCACAGGAGCTTTGCGACATGTGTGGTAAATATGTTATTAATTTGCATCATTCATCTCCATATTATCCACAGGGTAATGGACAAGCAGAAGCTACCAAAAAACTCTCATCAAAATCATAAAGAAAACTTGTAGATCTCACAATAATGCTGACTGGCCAGACGCTCTAGTTGAGGCTATGTGGGCTTACCGCACCTCGGTCCGAACTCCTACGGGGCAAACCCCCTATGCTTTGACATACGGATCAGATGTTACTCCCATATGAGATCTTCATCCCTCACTAAAAGTTCAATTGGATACCGAACTTGACCTCGATCAGCGTCGGGAAGCTTTATTAGCACAATTTGAACTCTTAGATGAAAGGCGAATGATAGCGGCCGACCATGCACAGGTTTATCATCAAAGAATTGCACATTTTTATGCCAAGAAAGTCCTTGAGAGAAAATTTGAAGTGGGTGAAATGGTCCTAAAATGCAAAGTCATTAAGGCACCAGGTCTAAGGAGTAATTGCAAGAAAATTGGGAGGGTCCGTTCGTTGTCAAAGAAGCATACTCGGGGAACGCTTACAGGTTAGTGGACGCTAAGGGAGTTGAGTTGTCACATCCGTGGAACACAATCTACCTCAAGAAGTTCTACCCTTAGTTGGTCAGTTAGTCAGTCAAGTCTGTTCGTTCATCACTTGTCAATGTCATGGGTTCGAGACTCTGCTTTTTTGCTTGGCCATTAGTAAGGTAGGGTCTCTTCACACACCACACGATGTTGGAGTATTGACCATTAGTTGGAAAATCATAAGTACACTTGGATGTGTCTAATTAGTCAACGTAACCCATTTTCTCTTCTCACCATCAACAGTTTGGAAAAGGGGCAAACTACAAGTAGGGGACCACCCACTCTCACCTAAAAGACAAGTCATAACAAACATGGGCAATGAAAGAAATGCAAATGCAAAGGCAAAAACCAAACGAAGCCTAAAGGGAAAGGAAAAGCCACAAGGTCAAAAAAGGGTAGCAAAAAGTACGTACCCAGAAAAAGGCTGACTAAATCAAGGAGGTAGCAAATAGCACGTGCCTCCACCAAGGAATCAAAATGAAAAGTGCCCCTAAAAATAATTGATGACTACGTCTTCCAGTGTTAGATGTTGGTTTGGAAACAAAAAGTGGTTTGAACCAAATCCTCACATACTTCCTATTTACTTCTTCCTATTTCTCCCTCTAGGGGAATTTGACTTTGAAAGACCTTCCATGGTGGAAAATATCAAGAAGGATAGGGGCAATCTCCAATGTCAATGATATTATGCACAATTCCCCTTGCTTATGGCCTCTGTGATTAGGTGGATTATGAAGATCCTATACCTTGACTTGTGATGAATATGTGTCTTAGAGTCAAATGATGGCAAATACAAAAAGAAAAAAAAGTAGAAAAGAAAAAGAAAAAAAAGAGAGTTTGTTGATGTGTATATATTCTGTCGATAGTTCCACTATATACATATTTCTCTTTTTATTTTAAATAAAAAAATAGAAAATTAAAACCAAAAAATTTAATTGTATCATGTACATATAGTAACATGTTTCTTATTTTCTTATTCAAAAAAAAAATGCATGTACATATTTCCCTTCAGTATTTTATTGTGTTCCAATCTTTAATTAGATATAGTTCCTTGACCAGATCGCAAGAAAGGTATATCTTTTAGGCAAGGGGCTAAAGACAGATCTACACTAACTTTTTTCCCTTAAGTGTTGTGGATGCAGGAACAAAATTGGCAAACCATTCAAGTACATATTCGATGAACAAAATGCACAAAAGTCCATTAAATGCTCCAGTTCTGTACATAGCATGACAGGGGCATACCCCTGGTGGTACATCCGAAGCCTCGCTCCTCACTCCTCTCTCCTCTCCCCCTCACTAGGCCTCTACCTACGCGAGCTACTCACCTCCTCCGCCTCTCTCTCTCGGCGCCGATCTGGGAGAGGTGGTCTCATCGCCGTCGACGCCTCTGGTCATGGTCCTTCTCCTCACCCCACTGACAGGCCTCCCAAGGACAAGATGTCGTCAAGGGACCCAAAGACTGACCCCATCCCCGCTGCCGTCTCTGGCTGGGCCTGTCGCTGCTGCTCCCGTGCTTCTTCAGCACCCGGTTCTTCAAGAACTCCAAATCTGCGATGGCCTGTGCTCGGGCCCTCTCTGCCTCCCTCTCCCTCACCTCGAGTAGGCGACCTTCCGTCCTCGTCAAGTCTAGCCGTAGACTCTCCATCTGCACCTGGAGGGTCGTCCTCACTCCCTGCCGCTGCACATAAACAAGGAAATATGTCAGTATAAGTTGAAACATGTGCAGAGAGGTAGTGATTCAATATCTTACCTCCATCTCCAACTCTCGTGTCCTCGCCTCCAGCTTCTGGATCGTCACCTCTGCCCGATCCAGGGCCTCTCACAGTCGGACCACCAGGTCCCCACTGGGAGGCTATGCGGATGAGCTCGCCCCCGCGCCTCGGCTTGCCCGCACCCTCGCTAGCTCCTCTCTCTGCAATCACATACATTGGTCAGTCCATAAATCAAATCAAATCAAATCATGGCCAAGGGTCAGTTGTCACTTACCAAGAACTGCATCTCCGCGCGGAGCCCCTCCATCTCCACCGCCTGCTCCGCTAGCCGCCCCTCTAGGAGCCTCACGGCCTCGGACATGGGCATCTGTCATCCACACTTCCACGTTAGAATCATTTAATCAAATGTCAAAGGTTTAGGGTTGAGAGTTCACTTACCACTTTCCGGTCTATCTGGAGTCGCCCAGTGTAGCATACTCGATAGTCAGCCAGGTACGTCGTGCTGTCCTATAGGTCAGTGCGTCGCAGGACCTGCTCCCCTCCGCCCCTCCAGTAGGTGACAGTGGTGTCGTGCTCCTCACCCCCAGTTGCGGTCCTCGGTGAAGAAGCATCGGTGGGAGTGTCCCTCTCTCCCTAGAGAGGGTACCTCTAGGGCCGGCTGATGCCAACCCAGAGTGCGTACAACGAGCTCCAGGAAGAGGGGCTCGCAGGTCCCCAGGCAGAGCAACAGCACGTTACGGTTAAAAAGTTGTCGACCGACCGCCACGGCTGGTGAGATGCATCTGCCTCCCCCTAGTAAGGGGTCCACACCACCTACAAGAAGAAAGAACACTGGTCAGTCAAGTCAATTTAAATCAAATAGCAATTGAAAGCAGAACAGTGAAGGTTGAGGACTATACCTGATCATGGGGGAAGAGGTCTAGTCTCGCACTCACATCCTCGACGCGCCGATCCATCACCCTCGGATCGGGCGTCACCACCCATTGGGCCATGAGGGGTACCATGGCCCAGCTCCCCTCCGTCTGCACACCATGCCCCATGGGGAGGCGGGTGTACCCCCAGATCTGCAAAAGAGAACACGTCAGTCAGGCTCAATTTATATCAATTTATATCAATGATGAGCATTAATGAAGTTGCATACCTGTAGGAAGGGGGTGAAGCCTCCGGTGCTCTGAGAACGCCGCGAGCTACTGGGGAGGAGAGAGAAGAGGTGTCCCAGCACTGCGGCGCCCCAAGCGTAGCGACCGCCTGCTCCAGGTCCCTCTACAGCAATAGAAACGTACAGTTCATCTGGGATGACTACATCGTGA
The DNA here is from genome assembly GCA_014218235.1 of Colocasia esculenta. Classification (NCBI taxonomy): domain Eukaryota; kingdom Viridiplantae; phylum Streptophyta; class Magnoliopsida; order Alismatales; family Araceae; genus Colocasia; species Colocasia esculenta. Next base: position 70,920,478 of record CM024756.1, read on the forward strand.
ACAGAGCCATCCAAAAAGGTACATCACAAAAATCCGCACAACAACACTTTGGCGCCGAACTCATCTAAGGTCTCCAATGCCCCCCTCCTCCCTCCTCTCAGACCCACCGCATTTGAGAGGGCTCCAACCAGAATGCTCTGGATCGACCTCCTCCATCCAGCCACAAACTCTGCCCCCAGCAACTCTACCACCTCGTCGTGGTAGTCCCTCCTCTCCTATCCACTACCGGCTCTCCCTGAACCGGTAGTCCTATGAGATACGCCACATCGTCCAATGTGGGTATCATGTGTCCCCAAGGCATGATGAATGCTTTGCAGTCCTCATCCACCTCTCCCTCAACGCCTCAAGGTAGGGACGTCCACGTGAAAAGGGCGCACTGCCAAGAGGTGCCCAAACCCCATATGTGCCACCCGTGTCTGCTGAGTCTCCGGCAGTGCCCTGTACCACGCCCAGCATAGGTCCCATGTTACTCTGCTCCTCATCCGGCCTTTTCCCTGCACAAAACACAGAAACATAGACGTCAACATCGATTGCTGTTAAGAAAAAGTTAACGGCAACATTGTTGCCGTTTACAGAAAATAAACGTCCATGGATGTCGCCGTTTACTCAGGGTTGACGTCCAAAGGTTGGATGTCGAGTTCATAGGTTAACGTCCAGACCCTTGCCGTCAAATTCATATTGACGGAAACCATCTGGACGTTAACAGGAACTCAAGGTCAACCGATGTTGACATCAAGTTCCTGGCGAACCCGACGGCGTCTCCCCTATTTTCCCTTCTATCCCACATTTTACAATCATCCACACAGAGATGTTTTAGGGATTCATGGCTTACCTTTGGCCGGCATGGAGCCCTCCGCAGTGCTTCGGCCTCTGTTTCCTCCTCCTCCTCTCCGTGGTATCCGGCCAAATCCTCCTCCTTCGGCACACTGTCTCTGACCTCTGTGGCCGGGTCGACCTCCTCCTCGAGGCGCTCCTCCGCCGCCGAACCCCCGGTCGTGCTCACCTCCACCTCCTCCAACCGGCGAGGGTGGTCTCGGTTCCCCAGCTTCTTCCCCCTTGCCATCATCCGAACAGTTCAAGATTAGAGAAGAAAAGAGAAGAAGAAGGATGAAGAAGATTAGAAGAGGAGTGTGAAGATTGTTGGGTTTACATGAGTATGTTAAGTTGACATATGGTATGTTTGTTTTTGATGATGAGCAATCGATGAGCATTTCATGAACAATACAATTGATGTGATGTGAATATGTGAAACATAATGAGAATGTCAAGTCAAGCAAATGTTAATCAAGAAAAACATGTCTAACTTGTTCATTTATATGTTCATTATATCTCACTAATAATTGCCTTTTAATGTAGGTGTGAATGTACACAAGACAAGCAACAAAATCCAAGTGCAAAAGAATAAGACAAGCTGCTGGAACAAGTAGTTGTCAACAGATGAATAGTGTGCTATCAACAGATGAATAGTGTACCTGTCGACAGATACACTGTAGCCTGTCGATAGATACACTGTAGCCTGTCGACAGATACACACAGGAAATGGTTTCCCAGAAGGCCAGTCTTCTGGTTTTTGCAAACCTGTCAGCACCTGTCGACAGCAGCAAGTCGGCTGTCGACAGACAGAGTTTTGGGAAGATCTAATGGCCAGGATATGATCTATATTTGGGTGATCCCTTTAAGCACGACTCTCCATGTTTGGACACCCATATATAAGGATCATATGAGGCTATTTTCGCAGCAAGAAGCCACCATATCAAAACCCTAAGCAAAACTCAAGAGAAGAGCTTCTTCCTGCTGCCCTGCTTCATCCCTCCGACCAGAGTGAAGAAGATCCATCTTCCAAGCAGAGTTGAAGCTGGTTCGTCCATCTTTCAAGCTTCTCCATCAACTGATACCTATCAAGACAAAGCTTGAAGTTCTTCCGGACGACCACCACGAAGAGTTCTTCATCAGGATATACTTCTACATCTCTGAACTCTTCTACTTCTACATTTCATATCTTTGTGTGTGTGGTAATGGTTCAAGCGTTCCTTGTGCTTGAGCCACGTGTGGATTATTGTTCTGGTTGCGTGTTTGCATCAGACAATGTGTGTGTGGTGTGTTGGTCAGATCAAGGCTAGAGGATTTGATCTGTTGTGGAATTGATCTAGCGTGTGTGTATGTGGTTGAGCCTTGTGCTCGTGTGTGTGTGTTGTACTCAGTTCTTGAGTAGTGTGTCCTCACTGTATGAGGGGTGGACGTAGGAGTCATGGTGTGTCTCCGAACCACCTAAAAAATCCCTTGTGCACTGTGTTTTGACTTGTGGTTTGCATTGTGTTGCGCTAGATGCATGCCTAGGATTTCGTCTACACACTACTTGTTAATTTGTTCACACACATTACATCAGATCAAAGGGGTTTTAATTGAGTAGATCTTTTAATCCATAGTAATTTTTAAATTACTTAAGTTTCCGCTGTAAATCTATTCAACCCCCCCTTCTAGCTTTGCCATAACCGAATATCTGATCCTAACAATTGGTATTAGAGTCAGGTTTTCTGTTCATCGGTTGTGTTTTGGGAGATTTGTCTTTGTGTGCTTAACCGCTCTGAGTCCTAACAATATCTTGCTTTGTTGAGCGGTTTGATTCTGATCTGACTTGATTTGATTAAACTGATTGATTGCCTTTTGATCTCACTCAATATTTTGTTGATTGGTCTAATCATCTGAAACATATTCAGAAATATGGCTAAGTTTTCAAGCATCATAAATAGACCTATGATAATTGAGTTTGATGACAAGGTTTATAAAATGCAGGTCTCCTCTATGAAAACATGCAATCTAGAAAGGGAACGGAAGAAAAATGCTACATGGCTCATGGAAGCTCAAGAGGCTCTTCCCGTTCAGATGAATCTGAAGGATCACATCTGTCAAAGAAGTCAAGAAACTCTCAAAGGTCAGGTAAATCCAATTCAGATCCATTTGATGCATCAATATCTAATTCTGATTCAGAGGATGATATATCCTAAGATGAATTGATAGAATGCTATGAGCACTTGACCAATCAATTTAAGAAGGTAAAAGCTCAAAACAAGAAGCTAAAAGAAAAATTAGAGAAGAATGAAATGATAATTGATAATGCTCAAGAATTCTATGATGAAAATGAAAAATTGAAAATGGAGAACGAAAAATGGAAAATGAAGTCAAAAACTATGGAATCATGTTTTCTAAATTGAAAGAAGATCATGATCAGGTTGAATCTGAAATTTTTTATTTGAAAAATGAAAATAAAAAATTGATTGATCATAATGAGAATCTCAAATTTGATAATGATCAATTGAACAAACAAATCTCCAACATGGCTCATGATCACCAAATAAAAGAAAAATGCAATCAACTGGTTGAGGAAAATAATCATCTGAAAAAGAAGATTGAAAGCTTGTATCATGACAGACCATTAAGTGATGAATGGAACAATTTTAAGAAGAAAATTGCTGACTTGGAAAATCAAGTTGTTCAAAGTGAAATTGAAAAGAACAAAATACAAAATGGTCTGGATGTCATGAAAAACCAACTTCTAACTTCTGAAAAAGAAATTGTTGCATTGAAGCTAAAAGAAAAAAATGACGAATGAACTTGAAGTGGTTATTAAACAAAATGAAAAATTGAACAAAAGTGCTGCAAAAAGGAAGAATCATGTTTCAATTGAAAACCAGAAAAATAAAATGGAAAAGAAAACAAGAGCCTACAAGGTCTCCACACCTCCTCCAGCACCCCAGAATGTTTCAAGGAAATCTTCAACTCCACATCATGCCAAGAGATACCAAAGGGCCAAGAGATACCAAAGGGTACCATCTCCTTCTTCTCAACCCAAGGATAATCAAAGGTACTCTAAAGGACCTCAGAGATTCCAGCAAATGCAATCACACTATGGTAAGCTCCAGGTAAGTACTCAACCCGTTTGCTTCAAATGCAATAGACTTGGTCATCTTGCTAAATTCTGTTGGAAGAAAAACCAACACTCTCACAAATATGCTAAAACAGTTCAATGCTATGCATGTCATCAACATGGTCATGTCTCTAGGGACTGTTGGCATAGAAATGGTTATCTTGTGCATGCTCCCAAGCCCCATGCTCATAATTCCATTAATGAAAGAAATACATATATTCAAAAATTAAAGTCACTTTAGATTCAGAAATCATTGTTGAATTCTAACATTGACGTCATTGCAGGACCCAAGCAAGTATGGGTTCCAAAACCAGCTTAATGAACAAGCTGAGATGTCCTGTAGCCATACAGTTTAAATGGATTCATGACATTGGCTGTGCAAGGCAAGAAATGATTGGAGAACAAAGGTAAAAATTTTTAGATTGAAATTGACGACTGTTTAGGTAAAATCTCCTTATCACTACAGATTTGAACTGCTAGAATTGAAAGATTTTTAATTCTATCTGAGCAATGAAAATTGTGTTTTAATGCTATCCCCAAATGACAATGCTTCTTAGCCATTGGAGTCATACTAAAATTAAAAAAAAAATGGATCTTTTCTGTAGTGACTATTTGGTATATTAAATGGTGAAATGTGGAAGGACAGTCTGGCTTGTCTAGAAACTATCATTATGCGTGAGAAATATTCTCCGCCAAGTATCAATAGTCTTCTACTACATAAAGATTATCAAAAATTCATAATCTCAAGAACCTCAATTGATCACGTTTATACTCTCCTTGTGCAATTTGCTTGACATGAACATGTGTGAATTGCTTGAATGTTCATTCAATACTATGCATACATTATGGGGGAGTAAGTCAAAAAGAGTTTTTGAGTGAGTTGTTTGAGGGACATTCTTTCACATCAATCTTGCCACATGTCTCTCTTTAAAAGAATGAATGTTGGGTTTTTATGCTTATGGATGTTCTTTTATGTGCAAATGCTTGGTATGTTTGTGTATCTCATTGATTGATTTGCTTGAATGATGAGTCATATATGCACACTCTATGGGGGAGTAAGTTAAGGCTAGATGAGTGAAATTCATATGGGATACCCTTCATATTCAATGTGTATTTATCCCTCAATCTTATGGCTCAAATCACTCTCAATTCAAAGCCTTAAAGCTGAAGTTTCAAAGCCCCTGTCGACAGCCCCAACAGCCTGTCGACAGATATGCCTTCACAGAACCCAGAAATTGCACCCTGTGTGCATCTGTCGACAGCCACTTCTTCTGCTGTCGATAGCCAGGCACAGTTCCGACTTCATATTTTCTGTCTGTCTATATCTGTCGACAGCCAGCACCCAGCTGTCGATAGCCCATACCTTGCCTGAACCCAGAACTTCACACCTATCTGCATCTGTCGACAGGCTCATGTTTGCTGTCGACAGATACTCACTTCATCCATAAATCTTCATCTTTTCTAATCCTTTCTTTATGAGTATGTTCATATTATTGATGCAAGGGGAGAATAGGGACTTACTATTCATTGCAATCTTTCATACTCACATAGTATCAAAGACATTGACTTAATCACAATGATTTTGATATAATATTTTGTGTTTGAGTCTAGGTTGTGTCATCTAGAAAACATTGATCAAATCTAATGATTCTAACCTAACTCACTTGAATAACTCCCTTGCAAATAATCATGTTTAAAAAATGGTTTGATAAGTAGAAGGTTTTTGAACTTAATGTTTTACATCAACATTGACCTTGATTTTAATATATAAAGAAAAGGAGAAAAGCTACATGTTCTAAACTCAAAGTTCAAACAAAAAGTATTTGAAATGGGATAAAGGTAGAGCAATGATGAGTATTACCGAGTAACCGGGGACATGGGCATCACAAATGTCTATCTTCGCGTCAAAAAGTACTTTCATTATCTCTGTACAATGGTATGATGGTCACTTACACTGAGTAACTGGGGGTACGGGCATCCCAAATGTCTACCTTCACGTCAAAAGGTGAAAGTGATCTTAATTACTACTTTTCCCACATTAACTTGACAAAGAAAATTCAATGCAAGAAATAGAGTGTAGCCTCCATGTTTTTACATCAAGGGCAATGTGTTGTTTATGTTAATCGCTCATGTAGACATTACTTTCAAGTACCAATTGAACATCACCCACAAAGGAACATGTTTTTCTACAATGGTTTTATTCAAGGGGTTATCTTATTTTCAATGTTTTGAACGATGTCTTCTAAATGCTACAATGAGATTCCCGAAGTATTTTTCTTAACCATTGTAGAATTTTATGTGTCTAACTACTAGTGTCTATGACATCTTGCAATGGGGTATAAACTAGTTCTGAACCTTAAAATTCTAATTGAACACTCATTCCCCACTCATATCTTTCACAATTCAGTTTGTGGTCACACAGTTCTTTGCTTCATTTCCTTCCACTTCTTTGAGTCATCAGTCTGTTAACTCGTTCACTTTTGCTTTTGTTGTTTCATGCAATGGATTACCTTTTTTTGTAACTATGTGTACTTACTAATCAATGACTGGAACACAGTTCTTTGCTTCATTCTTATCCATTTGTGCATGCCTTATCTTTTTGGATGTTGCCAAAGGGGGAGAAACATCAATTGTGTATAAATTGAAATTTTGTCATCATCAAAAAGGGGAAGAATGTTGGGTTTACGTGCGTATGTTAAGTTGACATATGGTAGTTTTGTTTGATGATGAGCAATCGATGAGCATTTCATGAACAATACAATTGATGTGATGTGAATATGTGAAACATAATGAGAATGTCAAGTCAAGAAATGTTAATCAAGAAAAGCAAATGCTAATCAAGAAAAACATGTCTAACTTGTTCATTTATATGTTCATTAATCAAAAAAAGCAAATTGTCTTCTAATGTAGGTGTGAATGTACACAAGACAAGCAACAAAATCCAAGTGCAAAAGAACACGACAAGCTGCTGGAACAAGTAGCTGTCAACAGATGAATAGTGTGCTGTCAACAGATGGTAGTGTACCTGTCCACAGATACACTGTAATGACCGACCTCCCGGATCTCGCCTGGGGTCCCGAGGGTCGCGCCGCCACCGCACGGATCCGAAGATCCAAAGGGTTAGAAGAATAGTCTAGTGACATGTACTGAATTTAAATAACTATAACAATATGTACAATTACAAAGGTCTGTACAACGTGTCCCAAGCAAAAGCACAGGTACAAGAAGAAAGGTGCAGTCCTTATGGGGCATACTCCGAGGACTTGCAAAGCACAACTCTCAGCTCTCACTGCTGCTGACAACACACGGCGCCACAGTCGCCTCCGCGCAACTCGTCCGACAACGAGCTCCCGCGACGACGAGCCCCTAGCAGAAGGAAGTAGGGGGGGGAGCCTCGCGAACAAGGCCCAGTAGGGATTACCAGTCCCTCACCGGTCAGAGCAGCAGGAACTCCAAAAATAGGAAACTACCCTAGAAATCTGCAAAGCAAGGACACCTACAGCATGGTACTACTAAGCAGCAAGAGAATAGTACAATGCCACGACCACCAACCAAGGTCGTGGCACACACACGACTCCCGCAGAAACCAACAGAGTCAGGCACAAGCGGAAGCAGTGCTCAGCACACCTGCCGAGACCACGGAACAAACAAGTGAGAACGACGTCACACCGCAAGCACGGCCACCTCAGACCTCTACAAGGTCAAGGCCCACAAGTAGAACCACCCCGGACCCCGGACACATCGCCAGGTCGGGAAGCTACACACACCGGTGCCATCACGGGCTGGCACCCAAGAATGGACCACAGAACTGAGAGAACACTGAAGCGGGAACCACCAAAAGCACAAGTCCGCACATGGCCAGACCAATGACACCCACGGAGCTAGCCACGGCCAGGCAACCGTCGTGCAGCTAGGGCAATGGAGAACACATAGAAACGTCGTGAGGGAACACCGTCACAACAATAGCAACCAAGCCACCGCCGCTAGCAGCCAAGAGGGGGCCCTTAGTCCACGCGCTCTGCTCACTAGCCTAGCTCCTGCCTCCGCCCCCGCGCAAGGGCGAGACAGAGTCGCCACAGAACACACAACACACGCAACACCGCAGCCTGGCCAAGCTGCGGCCTCACGTCGGCTCCGGAACCAACGTAGAGAGAGGCAGTGAGACAAGGGACTGTCTGGTCTACGCCAGGAAAGCACTTCGAACCCCTCGGCATCCCAGACCTAGACAAGAGAGCTCTACAAACGACTCAGCGCCGCTATCCAAACCTCTTTTTCCCCTTAGCTCCAGAGTCCGCACACGTGGGCTGCCAACTCAAGCACACTCGTAGCCCGGATACCTCCCTCAACGGGCTCCCGAGGATGGGGGTCCCAGGAAACGGAGACAACCTCTAAACACAGACAAACCTCAAGTGCCAGCACTGGGCGAACAGGCGGGGCAGCACAACAAAACCACGCCGAACTGCTGGCTTGTAACACAACAAGCCCAGCGAGCGAGAGGCACGCACGGACCCTCAAAAGGGTCGTCGTCTAAGCAAACACGCACGAGCGCGCCAAAACAACGGAGCACTACCAGAAGTACAAAAAGCCCGTCGCTCTGCTAACAATCGATTGACCGCCAGTCAATCGATTGTTAGATAGACGCGACCCTCCTGGCACCATTGCCAGAACACGGCCATGAAGGTGTCATCTTTGATCACTGAACGCAGGGAGCAACCAGCCGCATTCCAAAGCCTGCCCTGGGGCACACGCCGACACACAACCGGGCCACGGAACACCCGAGGCACCCATAGGCACTGTCGCGCCCCCACAAGCCGTCGCGATACTATCGTGTCGGGAAGGGTGCCGCGACACGAACCCTGATGTGACGGGGCAGCGCGTCACGATAGCCACCCTGTTGCGACGGGAAACTAGGTCGCAACAGCGACCCTTATCGCGACCACCAAGTGCGCCATAATAAGGTCGCACCCGACCGGGGTGACGCCTCTACTGATGTCGCGACACGCACTGCGGCCGCGACATCAGTCGGGATGCAGACCACGAGATGCTCCATCCCGGGCCGCCCAGAACCATACAAACATGCACACACGGGGAGGGGAGTAGGGGAAAGCTGTAAAGCTAACTACAAAACCTCGAGGACTCCCGATCCACTCGGATTGGGAAGGGCACAAGAAATCCCTACCTTTCACGAATAACGAACCCACGAGGGCCCTTCACGTCGGTTGGCCACCTCCTCCTCGCTCCACGCACGCGCCACGACGCTGCCACAAGCCTGCCGGCGCCACCACGCTCCGATCTCTAGAGGGGAGCCTTCCCACCGCCAGAGAAGAGGGAAAGGGAAGAAGAGGAGAGAGAGGGGGAAGGGGTAGCCGGCCAGCACCTTACCCCCGGCACCCAGAACGCGACGAACTGCCCCGTCGCGTTAACAACCTTAACGCGACGGGTCTACGGACTGTGACAAGAACACGCCCCCCACGGGCGCCGTGACAACGTGACAAGCCATACTGACACACCTGCCACCCTAACATGCGTCAGATGACCGGACAGTGCAACACGACAAAACACTGTCACGGCCGGTTGACCGGGAGCGATAGCAAGACGCGACGGAGAACCAGGCCATGACCAACACGCGACCCCCAAGCTCGCCGCGACACGGATGACTGTCGCGTCGGGCACCCCCGACGCGACACCAATGCATCACCTAGCTTGGACGCGTCAGTGGCCAGTCATCCCACGACACCGGACGGAAGTCAGAAAACTGGGTCTTACATACACTGTAGCCTGTCGATAGCCTGTCGACAGATACACACAGGAAATGGTTTCCCAGAAGGCCAGTCTTCTGGTTTTTGCAAACCTGTCAGCACCTGTCAACAGATGAATAGTGTGCTGTCAACAGATGAATAGTGTACCTATCGACAGATACACTGTAATGACCCGACCTCCCGGACCCTCGCCTGGGGTCCCGAGGGTCGCACAGCCACCCACGGATCCAAAGATCCGGAAGGGTTAGAAGAAATAGTCTAGTGACATATTACTGAATTTAAAAAACTATAACAATATGTACAATATACAAAGGTCTGTACAACGTGTCCCAAGAAAAAGCACAGGCACAAGAAGAAAGGTGCAGTCCTTATGGGTTCCCCGAGGACTTGCAAAGCACAACTCTCAGCTCTCACTGCTGCTGACAACACACGGCGCCACAGCCACCTCCGCGCAACCCGTCCGACACCGAGCTCCCACGACGACGAGCCCCTAGCTGAAGGAAGTAGGGGGGGTGAGCCTCGCGAACAAGGCCCAGTAGGGATTACCAGTCCCTCACCTGCCAGAGCATTCGGAACTCCGAAAACAGGAAAGTACCCTAGAAAGCTGTAAAGCGAGGAACACCTACAGCATGGTACTACTAAGCAGCGAAAGAGAACAGTACAATGCCACGACCACCAACCAAGGTCGTGCACACACACGACTCCCGCAGAAACCAACGGAGTCAGGCATAAGCGGAAGCAGTGCTCAGCACACCTGCCGAGACCACGGAACAACCAAGTGAGAACGACGTCTCACCGCAAGAACGGCCACCTCAGACCTCTACAAGGTCGAGGGCCCACAAGCAAACCACCCCGGACTCTGGACACACCGCCAGGTCGGGAAGCTACACACGCCGGTGCCATCACGGGCTGGCACCCAAGAATGGGACCATGGAAACGAGAGAACACCGAAGCGGGAACCACCAGAAGCACGGGTCCGCACCAGGCCAGACCAACGACGCCCACGGGAGCTTGCCACGGCTATGCTATAACCGCCGTACAGCTAGGGAAACGGAGAACACTTAGAAACGTCGTGAGGGAGCACCGTCCAACAACAGCAACCAAGCCACCTCCGCTAGTAGCCAAGAGGGGGGCCAGTAGTCCACGCAGTCTGCTCGCTAGCCTAGCTCCTACCTCCGCCCCCGCGCAGGGCGAGACAGAGCCGCCACAGAACACACAACACGCGCAACACTGCAGCCTGGCCAAGCTGCAGCCTCACGCCTGACACCACTACATGGCTCCAAACCCAACGCAGAGAGAGACAGTGAGACAAGGGACTGTCTGGTCTATGCCAGGAAAGCACTTCGAACCCCTCGGCATCCCAGACCTAGACAAGAGAGCTCTACAAACGACTCAGCGCCGCTGTCCAAACCTCATTTTCCCCTCAGCTCCAGAGTCCTCTCACATGGGCTGCCAACTCGAGCACACTCGTAGCCCGGATACCTCCCTCAACGGGCTCCCATGGATGGGGGTCCCAGGAAACGAAAACAACTTCACAATGGGACAAGCCCTCAAGTGCCAAGCACCGGCGAACAGGCAGGGCAGCACAACAAAACAACGCCGAACTTCTGGCTTGTAACACACGACAAGCCCAGCGAGCGAGAGGCACGCATGGACCCTCAAAAGGGTCGTCGGCCAAAAAAAACACGCACGAGCGAGCCAAAACCTCGGAACACTACCAGAAGTACAGAAAGCCCGTCACTCTGCTAACAATCGATTGACCGCCAGTCAACCGATTATTAGACAAACGCGACCCTCCTGGCACCATTGCCAGGACACGGCCACGAAGGTGTCACCTTCGGGCACTGAACGCAGGGAGGCAACCAGTCGCTTTCCCTACCAGAAAGTCCTAAGGGCAAAGCCTGCCCTGGGGCACACGCCGACACACAACGGGCCACAGAACACCCGAGGCCCCACAGGCACTGTCGCGCCCCCACAGGCCGTCGTGATACTATCGTGTCGGGGAAGGGCACCGCGACATGAACCCTGATGCGACGGGGCAGCGCGTCGCGATAGCCACATTGTCGCGACGGGAAACTAGGTCATGACAGCGACCCTTATCGCGACCGCGATAAGGTCGCGCCCGACTGGGGAGATGCCTCTACTGATGTCGCGACGCGCACCGTGGCCGCGACATTAGTCGAGAGGCAGACCACGGGATGCTCCATTCTGAGCCACCCAGAACCATACAAACATGCACACACGGAGAGGGGAGCTGGGGAAAGCTGTAAAGCTAACTACAAAACCCCGAGGACTCCCGATTCCCCAGATTGGGAAGGGCACAAGAAATCCCTACCTTTCACGAAGAATGAACCCACGAGGGGCCCTTCACGTCGGTTGGCTACCTCCTCCTCGCTCCACACACGCACCACGACGCCGCCACGAGCCCGCCGGTGCCACCACGCTCCGATTGCTAGAGGGGAGCCTCCCCACCGCCGGAGAAGAGGGGAAAGGGAAGAAGAGGAGAGAGAGGGGGAAGGGGTAGCCGGCTAGCGCCTTAAGCCCCCGGCACCAAGAATGCGACAGACCGCCCCGTCGCGTTAACAAACTTAATGCGATGGGTTCATGGACTGCGACAAGAACGCGCCCCCCACGGGCGCCGTGACAACGCGACAAGCCGTACTAAAACACCTGCCACCCTGACAGGCGTCAGACGACCGGACAGCGCAACACAGCAAAATGCTGTCGCGGCCCGTTGACCGGGCGCGACAGCAAGACGCAACGGAGAACCAGGGCGCGACCAACACGTGACCCACAAGCTCGCCGTGACACGGATGACTATCGCGTCGGCACCCCCGACGCAACACCAACGCATCACCCAGCCTGGACGCGTCAGTGGCCAGTCATCCCCGACACCGGACGAAAGCCAGGAAATCGGGTCTTACATACACTGTAGCCTATTGACAGATACATTGTAGCCTGTCGACAGATACACACATGAAATGGTTTCCCGGAAGGCCAGTCTTCTGGTTTTTGCAAACCTGTCAGCACCTGTCGACAACAACAAGTCGGCTGTCGACATATGGATTTTGGGAAGATCTAATGGCCAGGATATGATCTATATTTGGGTGATCCCTTTAAGCACGACTCTCCATGTTTGGACACCCATATATAAGGATCATATGAGGCTATTTTCATAGCAAGAAGCCACCATATCAAAACCCTAAGCAAAACTCAAGAGAAGAGCTTCTTCCTGCTGCCCTGCTTCATCCCTCCGACCAGAGCGAAGAAGATCCATCTTCCAAGCGGAGTTGAAGCCAGTTCGTCCATCTTTCAAGCTTCTCCATCAACTGATACCTATCAAGACAAAGCTTGAAGTTCTTCCGGATGACCACCACGAAGAGTTCTTCATCAGGATATACTTCTACATCTCTGAACTCTTCTACTTCTACCTTTCATATCTTTGTGTGTGTGGTAATGGTTCAAGCGTTCCTTGTGCTTGATCCACATGTGGATTATTATTCTGGTTGCGTGTTTACATCAGACAATGTGTGTGTGGTGTGTTGGTCAGATCAAGGCTAGAGGATCTGATCTGTTGTGGAATTGATCTAGCGTGTGTGTGTATGGTTGAGCCTTTGTGCTCGTGTGTGTGTATTGTACTCAGTTCTTGAGTAGTGTGTCCTCACTGTGTGAGGGGTGGACGTAGGAGTCACATGGTGTGATCTCCAACCACCTAAAAAATCTCTGTGCACTGTGGTTTGACTTGTGGTTTGCATTGTGTTGCGCTAGATGCATGCCTAGGATTTCATCTACACACTACTTGTTAATTTGTTCACACACAATACATCAGATCAAAGGGTTTTAATTGAGTAGATCTTTTAATCCAAATTAATTCTTAATTGCTTAAGTTTCTGTTGAAAATCTATTCAACCCCCCCTTTTAGCTTTGCCATAACCGAATATCCGATCCTTACAAAGATTTGAGAGAGAGAGAGATTGAGAGTGAGAGAAAGTGAGGAAGAGAGGATGAGAAGGTGGAAAGACGGTGCTCAAGTGGTTTGAATGGGTAAAAGGGCGCCGAAGAAGGCCTCGGGCAGCCAAAAGTTGCATTTTGAAATTGGCGTCAACGTGTTAGCCGTTGATTTAAAGTCAACGTCAACATAGTGGCCATTGAGTTTGAGTTGACGACCAGAGTGTGGCCGTCTGTATCTTGTCTCAAGGTACCCTATCAGACCCAGTACCACAGTCGATGGCCTGCTTGTGGACGTTTATTTCCTTGTAGATGTCCATCGATCTGGACGTCTATCCTCTGTCTGGTGGTTGATGGTAACCATGTGGCCGTTTACCTGTTGTTGACGTCCATCGATGTGGACGCCAACCCGTCACTCACAGAACACTCAATTCCACACAATCGAGGCAATTCAACACATTTCAAGCCATTTCAACACATTGGCCTCAATACTATTTATTGTTTATTCAACAAACTTGTGTTACACTTATTGAATTAAGGAGAGTACATCACTTTGCTCTACGAGCCATGAAGAAATCACATGAAATAGGGCGAATTGTATTAATGTACTTTTCATACTTCCATATGTCCTCCCATTCTCTTGCACTGCTTGTCCCACTTTTTGGCTAACTGTGTACTTCTCCCAATCTTCTTAGCCTTCTTCATCAGCTTCTCATTCCTTCCCGAGATGATCATGGTTGGGCAATGAGATGAAGTTGGAATTCCCCATGGCATTCCTAGCTAACACTGGCACCGGTGTGGCTGGTACACCACCATCTGATTAGGACCAGTCAGCCACATGTCCCTATCCTCTCTGGTGCGAACTCTGAACTTGATGGTCCTCATGAACAGTGGCCTCACTATGAAGTCCTCCACTGGGAAGTAGCTAAGGTACTCATGCCAGGCATCTCTATTCTTCAGGTGTGCTTTCATACACTTGATCTCATCCTCTGGCTCATACCATGCTCTGTTGTAGTACACTGAACTCCGAAGGAAGATTCTGGAGGGGGTAGGTTGTCTCACAGCATAATCAAACTTTAAATGAGCCTCCATCCATACCTAAAGCAGGAGCAAGCTTTCGCATGTGCGTCCACCTAAGCTCATTGTAGTGAGGGAGCTGTAGAGGTGTGCCAGCACTGCAGGGGCTAGTGACTGCCCGTGCCACAGTAGTGATAGAATCCCCACATGCTCATATAGGAGGAAATCACCACTGGTAGGGAACAGAAACACATCGGAAAGGCAGAGTGTCAGCCCACGAGTCGCCCTCTCACCGTCTATCTCCTTTACGTGCTAGATCAACCACCAGGCCAATCGATCCAAGAAAACCCCATTCTTGTTCGTCATCCTCAGCACTTCCTTCTTGTGCCGCACAATATCTGCCAGAATCTCTTCCCACAGGAGAAGAGGAGTCATCACGTCATACTCCAGGCAGCGTTTCCAGCCCAGAAACAGCCAAGGCATCAAATCCCCACCACATGTCCTTCATGTTCTTGGCCAAGACAATAATAAAGTTCAAATTCCATGCCCCAATGTAGCTTCTCATGTCGATTGTTATCGCGTTCACCAAATTGATCAGCCAGGAGAAGGCCCGTACCTGGCCCTGGCTTGGGAAGGCGGGCACCTCCTGCACGCTCAGGAAGCACCATGAGAGAGGGTTGGGGCGTTTTCAGCAAGAGAAGAGGCAAGAACAAGCGATACATACCTCCCCATTGGCCAGTCGGGTGCTCAGATGACTCGGAACCTCGCTCAGAACACCTGGTTTCCTTCTCGTAGACATTTCGGTCAATGTAAAGGCCATGGATAGCTGCTGCAGGTCATCCCAAAGTCCTCTGGTTCAGAGTTGGGGAAGAGAGGACGGAGGTTGAAGATGGAAGAGTCCTAATGGCCTCCCAATTGCTATTTTTTCAGTTTAATCTGCTAGCATATTAATGTCAACATCGTTTGACGTCAGGGCACTATTGACGGCAACATCTGTGGATGTCTACTGTTGTAGACGGGATACTGTGTTGACGTCAACTGTATGTTGACGGCAATCGATCTGGATATCAATCTTGGCAAAGTTTTCAAACTCTATTGTTCATATGGCAATTATTTCTCATCCTGTGTTACAAGTTATTTTGCAGGATATTTAAACACAGGTGATGCCTCAAATATGGGAACACTCATGCGACCTTGAGTGTTGTACAGATATGTCTAATGTAGGTTTAGTCACCAGAGGCGAATAACTTGGCGACCGTGAACCTAGAGTTCTCCTTTACCAAAAATTATGAGGGGTTTGCGATCTCTCAGTTATTTGGTTGGCCTTAGAATTTTCCTCTGGTCCTAACTTGCATTTTAGATAGGGAACCCACACCAACATGCATTTAAGATTTCATTGCTAACATTCTCTAACTAACTCAAAAAAAATGGAGATTTTCCTCAATTACTGTGTGGCACCCAGCTCAAGTGGCCAACCAAATTAGCACCACCTCCCTAAATATCAAAGCTGATATTGGGTCTTTGTTGCCTATTCTCCAAGCAATTCCAAACAGTTCCACTAGGCACATCACAAAAGTCAACTAGTCTTATTGAGTTCATGTGAACTGTTCGCTAGTCATGAGCTTAATTCTGGACTTCCAACCTTCCAAACAATGATTCCAGTTAGAATTTTTTATAATCCTTTGAGAGTACAATCAATCCCTTTTATCTTCACAACCCCCTGATTGGACAAACGTCCTGATTATGTTATCGGGTCCCAACGGACTTCGGTTGTGAGATTTCCCTGATTCAACCATCATATTACAACTCTTTTGACTCAGACAACACCAGAAACTAGTCAAAATCCTACTTGGCAATGCCGAGAACCCTACCGTTGGGTTGCAGTTGTAGTTACATGGGTAGAACACACTCCTTCTTTCACACACTTGTCTCTCAGATGATTCATCACTTGTTTTAGCCAAACTCATTCGTGTGGCTTGCTAGAATTTCTATCCTCGGAGATGGTCCTTTCATCAAATCTCTGCATCCTTTGTTTACCGAGACACCAACCTTTCAGTCCGCTTCACTCCCTTGCAAGGTCGGATGTCTCGGAGGGGCATTTGTAGACGCGAGATTTGGCCCATCCCCGCGTGGTTCATGGCCTATTAAGACTTGTTTGACTGCTTGTTGACTTGCCTCAGATCCCATGTTAACATCAACATTGATTGCCGCTGACTCCAGGTTGATGGAACACCACCTTGACGTCGACTCTGGTCCATATAAGGTTGACGTCTGCATGGGGTTGGCGGTAGCATCTCTTGACGTCAACCTGGGTTTACTTGGTCTACGCAACTACCTGACAATATCACCCACTTGCGCCCTTCCCTCGCCCATGCAACACATGGGGCCGTTCCCAATGGGCAAATGGGCCACCTTAGCACCTCCTTGACCCATAAAAGTCCTACGTGGCCCCCTCCTATTGGTCTAGCCTTTCTACATGGATTGCCACATGTTCAAGTGTGTTTTCTCACACTTGAGCATCCTATGCTCCCTAGCTCTGCCCCCATTGCCTATATATGAAGGTCCTTAGCCTTCTATGGAGGGGAGAGATGCTGGACGAGCTAGAGCCTTCATGCCTTGAGAGAAGAGAGAGAGAAAATCTACTTCAAGCCCTTGAGAGCTTCCACTCTTTCCAACCTTGGAACGTCCAGGAGGTTTCACCACGAGCTAGAGGAGCCCACAAAGCAGTCACCCACGTCTACAAATGGGGATCATCTCCCTCTTCTTCTTCTCTTTCCCTTCTTCTTTCCTTAGTCTTGCATGCTACTCACTACACCACACACACACACAAGGCACGTAGTGCACACTCCTACACACCTAAAAGGGGTTTTCCAAACCAAAAACGGAGGGAAGAAGGGTGGTCATAACACTTGGCCACCCCTCTTCTCAAGCCCGCAACCGGTACAACCACCTTTTGGGTCGTTTCACTTTACTTTTGGACGTTTACTACACTTCCCTAAAGTCTAATAGAATATTCTTTGTTGCAGGAACACCTCAAACGAGATCGCAGAGCTTCTTCTCTTTACCCAACCGAAGAGGGGAAAGTCGGAGTCCCGCCATCAACCGCTACGCGAGACTACGTCACCGACGCGATCAGAACACTTCCTTGGGCATAGGTAAGGCCCTGGCGATCACCTCCCGTTCACTTTCTTTGTTGGTTTCTTCATTCTTCCCTTGGTCAACTTGGTCAAACGAGAGTCAACGAGCAAGAGCAAAGGTCAACCCGAAAACGCCAATGCCCAACGAGGGAGCCACCCAACGTTCGGGGACCTCCGGAGTCCATTCGGAAGCGGAACGGAACGTCCACATTTATATGATGAGAAGTTCATTGTATTTTCTGACCATAAAAGTTTGAAATACCTGTATTATCAGCAGGATTTGAACATGAGACAAGGGAGGTGGTTGGAGTACCTGAAGGACATCAACTTCACTATCCAGTATCACTCAAGAAAAGCAAACGTTGTGGAAGATGCCCTTAGTAAGAAGCCTATGGCTACCATGTCAAGTGTCATGGTAGTAGAATGGAGGTTGCTAGAAGAATTTGCCTAGCTAAACATAGATGCTAATACCCAGGGAGATGGGTGTTTTATTGTTAGTGTTAAAGCCCAACCTACCTTGCTTGAAGACATTCGAGCACTTCAAGACAATGACCCTATGCTTGTAGAAGTGAAGGGTAATATGGACCAGAGGTTGGATTTTTGCTTAGCAGAAGATGGAAGACTGTTGTTCCATGGACGAGTCTGTGTACCTGACCATGAAGAAACACAGAGAGCGATCATGGATGAAGCCCACAAAACCAGGTATACAATCCACCCGGGGACTATTAAAATATATCAAGACTTAAAATAGGTTTTTGGTGGCCGAATATGAAGAGGGAAGTGGCGAAATATGTCGCCAGATGTTTAACTTGTGAGCAAATTAATCAAAGCAGAACACTTGCGACTAGAAGGTAAACCAAAACCCCTAGAGATTCCATCATGGAAGTGGGAAGGGTAGGTGATGATCAGTCCATCTCCATATAATTTTGTCATTTATTATATGTATTTTTGGAGATTAACAAAACCTTGAAAATTATTATCTAGCATCATTTTCTAAAGTCTATCAACAAGCATCATATCAAACAAAATCAGTAAGTTGTCTACACTCACTGCTCTGTGAAGTTCATTGCATATGTTTTTGTCTAAGTATACATCGACTTCCATGTAAAAGCTCACAATGATTACTACTTCATTGATACATCGATTTCACTTAAATAACGACTTCTTTAGTAGAACATCGATTTCATTCAAGCATCGACTTCATAAGTAAAACAACGATTTCGGTTTTACATTGACTTCATACTTAAACATCGATTTCGGTTTTACATCGACTTCATACTTAAACAACGATTTTGGTTCTACATCGACTTCATACTTAGAACAACGATTTCGGTTCTACATCGACTTCATACTTAGAATAATGATTTCGGTTCTACATCGACTTCATACTTAAACATCGATTTCGGTTCTACATCGATTTCATATGAAACAACGACTTTGTTTCTACAGCGACTTCACTTAAACATCGATTTCGGTAGAACATCGATTTCATATGCAACAACGACTTCACTTAAACATCGATTTTGTTTCTACAATGATTTCACTTAAACATCGATTTTGGTAGAACATCGATTTCATATGAAACAATGACTTCACTTAAACATCGACTTCACTTAAACATCGATTTTGTTTCTACAATGATTTCACTTAAACATCGATTTTGGTAGAACATTGATTTCATATGAAACAATGACTTCACTTAAACATCGACTTCATGTGAAACAAGCACTTTACTAGAACAACGTCTTCGTTTCAAACAATGATTTCATCTGTGCATCTATTTTAGTACAACAACGATTTCAGTTAAACAACAACTTTGTACAGAACATCGATTTCATTACATTCATACATGGATTATGTTCACACCGACTTTGTTTTAACATGGATTACATTTTCACATGGATTATGGTTGTAACATCGATTTCATATCAACATCAACTCTCTTTGTACACAGACTGTCTCCAAACATCAACTCTCTTTTAAATAACGATTATGATTTAGACAGCTGTTAAATATTTCTATTTAAATTCTCTTCAGACATTTTGAAATACATTCCACATGATATTCAAATATAATTTCAAATCTCTATGGATTTCAAGTTTTCCCACGAATCATGCCGTATCCTATTCTCTCTAACATTTATTGTGTTGGTACAATATCTCTGCACGATATATCTCTTTACTTACCACACTCTTGTCACATAAAGTAACGCTCTATATGATGACAGAATCGAACTTCCTTTTTAGTGTATCTTCCTATAGCATGACAACTAACATTGACTGACAGTTTAGACAAAGATAAGTTGTCTATACTTCAGCATTTATTGTGTGCAGTGTTCCGGTAGAAACGCACGTTGCAAAATTGGAACTGACAACCTGACAGAAGCAAGAAAAGATTCAGACAATCTTCCTTTGTGTAAGTGTCTACTCTAGCATTAAATGGTTGTAGGTCCTCTTGCTCCATACTTCGGACCAGACACTCCAACGTGCATGAAGATGTGAGACAACAGATACTTCAACGGTCAAAATCTTACAAAGAAGATAAATAGAAGACTAGTGACTCTATGAAGACATATCTTGAATTCGGAAGAACTTTTGAACAGATTGAAGATCTTAGTCACCCACAAGAAAGAAGAGCTCGCTCATCCACTCAAATAGTTCTTAGCTCTTAGCTCTCCACATAAACTTGTTTAGCTTTTGAGAGCTTGTGTAGATCTGAGAGAGTTCATTGTGTGATAATCTTTATCTCTCAGACTTTGCCTCAGATCAAGTAGTTTCTATAAGCTTGGTCTGGGGGCCATCCACTCTCTACTCATTTGTTCTTGAGTGTTCCTCTTTGGTTGTGAAGAGAAGACCTGCTGTTGAGTGGGTGGTTATTCCCTTTGGTAAGAAGGAAGACCTGTTGCATCAGGTGGGTTAGTTCCTCTTCGGGTAGAGAAGAGAAGGCCAACTGCGGCTGGATATGTAAGTGTCCTTAAGGGGGACTATACCCTTGCTTAGTGAAATCCCAAGTTGTTGCTTGGGGACTGGACGTAGGACTCCTTGTGATAGGAGATCCGAACCAGGATAAAATTCCTGTTGCCTATGTGATTGATCTTTTTGTGTTTGCTTTATACTAACTCTAACCATCGAACTTTTATTTATAGGATTATTCTAAAAGAATATTTTAGCAATCCATTCACCCCCCTATGGCCTTGCTATCTGGGAAACAAATGGTATCAGAGCCAAGTCTCTTCGAGTAAGTAGATCTCACGATCTGAAGAGCAAAGATAAACGGTAGCCCAAGGCCATACAGAAGGATAATCTGTAGCAACCTTGATTTTTAAATCCCAAATAAAATAAAATTTTAATTTAATAAATATGATAAATAGAATTAAATTAAATGAAGAGGGAATAAAGTGAATAAAAGGGGATTAAATCAAAACCCATTATGCTAAATTAGGAATGGTTTGTATTAATGGCCCAAACATAAAAGAATGGGCCCAAATGTGAAGAGCCCATCATGAGATGCGAGATAATTAAGCTAATTTCGTACCTAATTAATAATAAATTAAAAAGGTTAAGATAGCATGAAATTAACTAGGGGTGTCAATTGGACCGGCCGGCCCGGAGGCCCGCAAGCCCGGCCGGTTTTAACCGGGTTTGGGCCAGGAAAATAAGCCCGTTAAAGTTTTTTGGCCCGGCTCGGCCCGCCCGGAAAAAAATAGGGCTGGGCTTGGGCTTTGTGCGGCCCGGCCCGGTCGGCCCGCCGGCCCGAAAAATATAAATATAATTTATATAAGTATGATTTTTATTTAGAAAGAGAATTATATGTATTTTTTCTACAATAAATCTACTCAAAAACAAATCTTTTACAAGTTAAATATTAATATAGATATAAATAAAATAATATTATTTTTTTATAGATATATTATAGTTGATATATTAAATTATATATTATATAAATAAAATAATATTTTTTTTTCGGGCTTTCGGGCCGGGCCGGTTTTTTCGGGCTTTTCCTGGGCCGGGCCGGGCCACCCATACCGGGCCTAACCCCGGGCCTGGGCCGGGCCGGGCAGCTTTTAAAAAACGGGCCTGGGCCGGGCCTAGCAAGGCCCGGTCCAGGCCCGGCCCATTGACACCCTAAAATTAACCCATAATTTCCAAAACAAGAGCCCTCATCCCATCCTAACTCCTTGGCCACGAAATTAGACCTTTTCCCTATCCTTTTAGGTAGATAATGACTAGAAAATAGGGAGATAATAGTGGAAATTCGGAGTTGGAAGAGGAGAGAAGAGTTTTCACTAGAAGGAACTCTTATACAAGCTATACACCCCCAATTCAGCCCCATCAACCCTTAGAACGCTATTGGAGCTCTGGAGACAAAGGGAGAAAGCTGAGGACGAGGAGCAAGGAGGAGAAGGCTTGGAGCAAGGAGGATTTCTTCTCTTCTTCGCATCAACCCTAAGATTTCTTACCAGCAAGAAAAGGTAGGCAATTTCTCAAGCTTAATCTAATTAAAGTCGACCCTAAGTAGACCTTGATCTCCTCTATCAAAGCCCTATGATTTCCCTATTTTCGTTGCTCCATGAAGGAGTATTAAATACTTCAATCCATGTCATCTCCATGTACCCGAACCTTGATTGTTTTCAATCCATGCATGTACTTGATCCCATGTCCTGAAACTGTTAGCTTTCAAACGCCCCTATTTTCCCTAATTTCCATCACATAATCGTTGCTAATTAAATCGTTTTCCATGACTGCGCATGTTTAGATCACTGAAATGTAACCTTGTTAAAGCATGCACAAACCTTGTCCATTTCCTAATTACTCATGCTTGTTGATAGATCTATGAGTCTACTTTCATTTAAAATTGGTTTCATAATTTTTGGATCATCGTGCGATTTTATATCAATTTTAGAAGAGCTCTATATCATGCATGGGAGGGAAGGACCAAAACCCAAAAAGGGCAAATTCCCTTTTC
The DNA here is from genome assembly GCA_014218235.1 of Colocasia esculenta. NCBI lineage: Eukaryota > Viridiplantae > Streptophyta > Magnoliopsida > Alismatales > Araceae > Colocasia > Colocasia esculenta. The sequence continues at coordinate 70,943,229 of CM024756.1, forward strand.
TGGGTTGGGCCGCCCCTCTGAAATCATGACGGCCAGAACCGTTGCGATCTCAGAGGGGATGCGGCCGGCCGATCCATCACGTTGTGAATGCAACGGCCCGCGCCGTTGCGTTCTCCTCCCGAACCGTGCTAGCCGACCGGTTCGTCTGTCGCGCTTGGACCGCCCCGTCGCGATTTCAAGAATTGCGCCAGAACTCAAAATTTCACTTATACCCTACTAATTACACCATTTTGACCCTTGTTTACACTTAATTAAGCACTATCATGATTAGTATTAATCTAATTATCAATATTTGATATAATTGCATAAATTCAATATTAAAAGCCAAAAGCACGATTATACATGCTCTCATGATTTCTTACACTTGCACACACTAAACATTATTAATTGCAATGAGACCTTATTAAAATACTCAATAATATATCTGGTAATTATTAAGTGTAATTATTTCACTTAAATTCCCCTATTATTTAAATGTCACTTGTCTTCATTTTATTCGCGTGCTTTGTACACCGTATCGCGTCCCTCTGCCTTCGAGCACTCGAGGTAGAACGGACAACATTTTGTTACACACTTTTCTCTTGGCATGGACCACCTCTCCATTGGGAATACTCCTGACTGGACCAAGGACTCCTTGTCAAGGCCTCCGTAAGTCTCCTTGGCTTTGGCGCACGTCCTTAGCCGACGAGCTGGTTGTACCCTTAAAACCCATTACACTCTTAGGGATCAACACGATCCACAGCCTTAGTGGTTTTCTTCTTACCTTGTGATCACGCCAGACCATCTAGTCTGTGTTTTAGCACGGCTAGTGGGAGGTGGTGACTTCTACCAGACTGCCGATAACGATGGGTGCTGTGCAACTATGACTATTGTTGTTTATCGTGGGTTTACGATTACGTCCCTGTCTCATCTACTATCCTTGTACTCTCATCTGTTCAATTTCACTCTACAACCTCGTCTATTTCATCTACTATTCTCACCTATTCTTGGTACTCTATTTGCCATCCCTATGATTGTCTAAGATAAGAAACATAACTTATGCCAGTGCAATAGGGCCCGATCTGGTCCTGGGAGGAGCGCCGAAAGTGCCATTTGCCCATGGGAGTTAAAATGATCAGGATGTTGGCATACATCCAGTGCCATTATACTATCAAGATTAAATCTATGACAATCAATCAGTGCAATCTATACAAGTGCTATCTATACAAGGGATATCGTTACTAGTGCACCGTTGTGCAACTTTACGTGCTATATCGTTACATGGCCAACTTTATCGTACTGCTGTGCTATTTTCCATGTACCAGTGCTATCATTCTCATGCTACGTTACCTTACTCTACATGACTATGCTCTTAGTATCCTGCCATTTAAGACATTAATCATTTAAAGCATGCTTGATCCTACGAGATATTAAGTCCTACTGAGCGTTATTCGCTCATCCTGCGTTATTATTTCATGTGTTTCAGGTGAGTCTGATGGAGATTACCACACTCACAAGGAAGGGAACGACGATGATGCTCAAGAGTGACCCGTTTCGTCAACCCATGCTTAGTAGTTAGTAGTAGTCGTCAGTTAGTCATTATGTAATAGTTTAGATTTGACTAAAGTACTCTGGGCCCTAGTTTTGGCCCTGATTAGTGAATGTATTAGTTAGTTGATGAATTATTAATGCAGTTGGATTCATTTGGTATTATTCCAATTCTGCAAGTTTGATGTTTATTTATCGCTATGTACTATTTAATAACTGTAATTCCGCTCCGATATTCCACGTCGGGGTGTTACATAATCCGTCAACAGACCTCCACTATTTGATGGTGAAGACTACAACTACTGGAAGACAAGGAGGGAGTTCTTCCTTCAAGGACTTGTTTTCCAGCTTTGGACAATAATCGAAGAAGGAGATCTCAAGGTAACCAATAGTAAAAACGAATGGATAGATGAAGATAAGAAGAAGCTGTCCCAAAACAGCAAAGCAAAGAGTATACTATGTTCACTGAGCAAGAAAGAGTTCAATAGGATATCAGCATGTAAGTCAGCTAAAGAGATGTGGGACAAGCTGAGGCTCACGCATGAAGGAACTGACAAGGTAAAGGAAACAAGAATCGATATATTGGTAGCTCAATATGAGAGATTTCAAATGCAGTTAGGAGAATCCATCTCCCAGATGTACAGTCACTTCACAGACATCACCAATGGACTGGCTGGCTAGGAAAGACCTATGAGGCTGGAGACATGGTAAGAAAGATATTAAGATCTCTACCAACCTCATGGACTCCAAAGGTAACAGCAATAGAAGAAGCAAATGATCTCAGGAGAATGTCACTCGAAAAACTCATTGGATCTTTAATGGCTAATGAGATAAACATGGAAAGGCTGGAAGAATACTCTAGCAAGAAGAAACACAGCAATGCTCTCAAATCTACAGAAGACACTTCTGAGGGCGAATCAGAAAGTGATAAGAATAATGAGAGCAGTGAAGATGAAGAAGCCTTTCTCTTCAGAAGACTGCAACGCATTCTAGCTAAGAAGAAATATCAATCAGGAAGAAGGTATTTCAAGAAAGGAAGAGAGTTTAAGAGATCTGAAGATAAATAAGTCAAGAAATCTGAACCCATTTGCTATAAGTGTAAGAAGCCTGAACACCTCAAGGCTGAGTGTCCAAAACTAAAGAAGACTGAGTTCAAGAAAAAGGACAACATGAAGAAATTCAAGAAGTACAAGAAGAAAGTCATGGCTGCTGCATGAAACAATGAGAGTGACTCAGACAGTGAGTCAAGCTCCAGTGAAGAAGAAGAAGAAAAGGCCAACCTGGCCTTCATGGCAAATGTTGACAACAAGGTAACTTCTGATTCATCATTTACATCTTGCAATGAATCTGATTCTGATAGCTTAGAAGATGCTTTCAATAAACTATACAATAAATATAAAGACGTCTGTAAGCTATTAAAAACAACTAAGAAAAATTAAGCATGCCTTGAAATAACCAACTCAGATTTAAAAATCAGAAACTGAACAATTAGAGAAACAAATTTCCGAACTGAAAAGGAGAAATGAACTATTATGTGAAGATGTAAAAACTAAAATGAAAAGATATCGAACCTAGAAAGTCAAGAAACATAAGTAAACTTAAAATGAAATTAATACACTAACAAGAGATAATGAATACTTAACTGCAACAATTGACAAATTCATAAATGGAAAATCCTCCTTAATATTAAAAGGAGAAAGAAGATCAGGAAAGAAAAAATATGGTTTAGGATATACTCCACCTAATAATGAAGAAACAGTCATTCACCCTAAAATTTATCCAATGCCAAAATTTGTAGCTAAACAAAATCCTAACTATAAATCAAACAATAATAAAAATAATAAGCCAAACAAGGGAATAAACAGTATCTCTTGCTGCACTCATTGTAACAAACTAGGTCATACTAAAATAACCTGTACAACCAAACATTTAAAATGGATTTCGAAAAGAAACTATGAAGAAGCTAACCAACCAGGACCCAAAAGAACTTGGGTACCTAAATCTCATTGATTTATTGCAGGGAAGCCTTAGAGCATCAAAGTGGTACCTGGACAGCGGTTGCTCAAGACATATGACAGGCAACAAAAGACTGTTCTCGTATATCAAAGATGAAGAAGGTACAGTAACCTATGGTGATAATGGTAAATAGTCAGTAATTGGTTGCAGATCATTTGGAAGCCAAGATAAAATCCTGATAGAAGATGTTCTATGCATCAGGACTCAAGCACAACCTAATCAGTATCAGTCAGCTATGCGACAAGGGTCATCAGATCAAATTTTAGGAATCAAGTGTCTGATCATCAAGGATGGTATAATTATTTTTGAAGCTTGCAGAGAGAAAAATTTGTATGTAGTACATCTAGAAGAATTGAAGGATCAAGACGTCTGTCTAGCAGCAAGCAAGGAGCAGAATGCTAAACTTTGGCATAGAGGATTGGGTCATTGCAGCTTGGATGCAATCAAAAAACTCATCAAACATGATCCAGTGGAAGGTCTACCGAAGATAAATTCAAGACTAGACAACATCTGTGAACCTTGTACAAAAGGTAAGCATGTAAGATCTTCTTTCAAATCTAAGATAGTAGTCACTACCTCCATACCTCTAGAACTGCTTCATATGGATTTGTTTGGACCAATGAGAACAACTAGTTTGGGAGGAATGAATTTCGGATTTGTTATAGTTGATGATTATTCTAGATTTATTTGGGTATCAATTCTTGAGCATAAAGATGACGCATTTGATAGTTTTGTGAAGTTCAGTAAGCTAGTTCAGAAAAATAAGAAGTTCAACATCATAAGTATCTGATCAGATCAAGGAGGGGAGTTTTAGAATGACATGTTTGCTTTCAGAGCACCAAGAACACCTCAGCAAAATGGAGTAGCTAAGAGGAAGAATAGAACACTTTTGGATATGGCGAGAACAATGTTATCTGAGTATAACCTTCCAAGGTATTTCTAGGCAGAAGCTATAAATACAACATGCTACATTATTAATAGAGTCATGATCAGACCAATTCTGAAGAAGACTACATATGAACTGTACAAGCAAAAGAAGCCCAAGATCAGCCATCTCAAAACATTTGGATATCCATGCTTCATTCACAACAATGGTAAGAGAGACATTGGTAAGTTGGATCCCAAATCTGATGAAGGTATTTTTATGGGGTACACTTCTAAACCTAAAGGTTATAGAGTTTTTAATAAGAGAAGTTTATTAATTGAACAAACTGTGTATGTTATTTTTATGAGTCTAACTATAGCAACCCGGAAAATTTAATACTTAAAAAAAATCTAAAATAATAATTTCTTTAAATCAAAATAATAGAAACATACGTACCATTATTGTATGTGCAAGAACACATCTAAAAATTCCTTAAAAATTATCAATCAACCCCAAATATTATCCCTAAGTGTTCCACGAAGAAATGCGAGCAACAAAAAATCTGATTGGCAAAGCATACGTCACAATGTGACTAATTATCCAAATTAGAAACTAAGTCAGAAAACCGTTAACACGGAAAGATCACACGCCCATAATTAAACGAACATGTCAGAAAGGCTTCCAACATCATAAAATGATTACCCATTATCAGAATTGGACCAATGGATCTCTCATAGACCATAAATAAAATCAATTAAGAAAATATAATAAAATCCTTAACTCTATTATTCCCTAATTAAAAAGGGAAATCCCATAAGATAAATTCCAATAAATAATGGCTGTGTTAAATAGTCCATATAAAATTTATTAGGCCAAAATAAGGATTTTAAATAGGAGAATAATAGGAAAATACCTTAAATTCGCAACTTAAATATTACTTAAATAGAAAAGAGGCATTTAATGTATTAAATAAGCAATTTGAGTTAGAATTGGATTCCTAAACCTACCCTAGTTACTTGGCCACGAATTTGGCTCCCATCCTAACCCAATTAGGAGTTGGCAAGCTTGGAAGGAGGAGGGAAAATAGGAAACCTCATAATTAAAGGGGAATTAGAGTTAAACTAGGAAAAGGAAAGCAAAGAAGCATAAATACTCTCTTAATCGCCCAAGGCCGGACCTAGCTCGTTGCTGGGACTTGCTGAAGGTGGAGAAGAAGCCAAGGAGAGGAGGAATTCATAGGGAGAAGGCATCATCAAGCTTTATCCCGAGTTCTTCAAGTTCTAGCCCTAGAAGAGTAAAATGACTAAAGGTAGGCATTCTCAAGAGCAAAACCTAATTAATTTCATCTGTAGATTGTTCCATGTACTAGGAACAAAACCCTCAAGTTTCATATTTTTCTATCAAGCCAATCTTTTATGGTTGATTTTTGAAATTCTGCAAAAACCTTGAACCCAACCCTTCTCCTTTATTCTTGATCTCCATGTATACTCAACCTCGTGCTCTCAAATTTTAACTGGAGTTACTGATGGATGTTAGGCATCTTTTTCCCCTAAAGCCCTAATTTTCATCCATCCTACGTCACGAATTACATCATGCAAGATCTTGATGATGTACCGTCATGATTTAACCTTGACTTGTGTTACAAGTTCCATACCTCTTTGTGGAGTCGTTTTGAGACCAAGTGTTCAACATAGAACTTATTACCCTATGAGTCTATTTTCATTTGGCACTAGTTTCTCCAATTTTCGTTGACTGTGCTGAGAGTATTAATCCAAACATGAACACTATGTCAGATTCACGTAGTCAGTCACAATACATCTTATTATATGGTCAAACGATCTTTGTCTCTCAATTATTTGCTACTATACAAAGTATTAGTTGTGATCTAACTAATAAAGGTGGTTTCACCCGATTTGGATCACCCTAGCATTTGTTTTGATTTTTCAAACCCACAGGTGTCAAACCCAATCCAATCGGAGTTGGAAATAGGTAGAAAAAGTAACCCAAATGTCAATTTTAGGTAGCGACAGGTCGACACGTCGCTACCATAAAGCGACAACATCATGGTCACAACCCATACAAAAATCAGACAGTTTTGTGCTCTTCTTCAAGAGGCGACGAGATGATGGTCGCCTTCACTTTCAGAAGGCGACAGGCAACATGTCGCGTTCTGCCTATGTCCACTTAATCGGCCTCGGATTGACGAGACGTTTTCTTTGCTGGATTCCTCATTCAAAGGCTTCAATTTGGTGTATTCATGTGTGAGATTGAATGAAATCCAATGATTTATGACCTTAGGAAGTGAAGGGATGGGACTGCAATTGCCTTCTAAAAGGCATACATCTTGGTTTTCGTCGTTTTGTGTCGTTCCTTGCATGTGTGTTTGATCTATTATAGGAAGGTTCTAGAAAGTTTTATCATGCATTTAACAACCCATATGAAAGTTAAACTGTTCACATGATTTTTAATTGATCTTAAGTTCATGATCATGATCTCTACCTACCGATTATTCACTTTCTTGGCTTGTTAACGAACTTGCTAAAATGCATAGTTACATGCTAAAATTGGCCATGCATGTTTTAGTACTCATGATACTTGCCATATATAGATTTTCCAAAAATGAAGTTTCCATAAACAGAGTTTTTATAACTAGAGTTTTCGTAATCGGATTCACATACGTACTTGAGCGATTCTCACGCACGGCATGCGCATACACTCTAGCATGATAGAAAAGCCTTTCTTGGCTTGTGGTGAACTCTCCGTCGGATATTCCTTTCGCCAGACTAGTGACCCCTTGACCAAGGCCTCCGTAAGTTTCCTCTGTCCATGGGTTCCCACATGGTCGATGAGCTAGTTGTACCCTAACACCTATGATACACTCTAGGGATCAGCAAGATCCAAACGGCCTTAGTTGCTCTCGCTCTTATATTGAATCACGCCGGACCTCTGGACCTATGCATAACGAGGCCAGCGGAAGGGTTGTGTATTCCACCTGACTGCCATGCCACGCGTGTGTTGTACAACTGTTACTATCGCTCGTACTACTCGACGTTTCTTGTGCAATGACCATAAGATCTCATCTATACTCTACTCGCTCGTCTATTCACGTTCACTCTACTATCTCGTCTCTCTCATCTATTCATCTAGTACTCTCTTGTACTCTTTGAGTTGTGTGGCTCCTACTGTTTTGTACTGTTCATGACTGTCTAGCACTATAATATGGGTCTTGTGACTCTACTGTATCCAATGCATATTGTGCAGGGCACAGAGTGTCCGAGGGGCTCCAATCTAGTCCTGGGGGTAGAGAGCCACCCGAAAATACCTGCAGGGGCTATTGACGGTGTTCTGCATTGCACCGTTCTGACTATACTGTATTGCTAGACATCTGACTATTATCCTTTTAGTCTGAGGAGTTCAGACGTATTGTGATATTACTGTGGTATCACAAACTGTTATACTATTAGTCTGAAGAGTTCAGACGTACTGTGTGATTACTGTGCTATCGCAGACTGTTATTGAACGGCTACTGTCCTAGAAGTGACTACTATCGTATTCTACTAGTGCACCGTTGTAAGGCCCTCGTGTAACTCCCCCCTCCGACCGCACAGATACACATATGTATCACATATCACATAGCTCTTGATCGGAAGGGGGGTTACACTACAAACTTCGTTATAGGCTATCAATCTATGTAGTGCCCAAGACTAACAAACCATTCCACAAAAGCATTTTGAAAATTTTATACCTCAACAAAATAACTTAGCAACACTTATTTACATAAAGCCAAACTTTCTCTTCTAAACCTTAATAGTACAACAAAACTCTAAAGAGTCACTAAAGCTATGCCCTTCTCCTTCTTCATCACCCGCAGAGTTGTGAACAATCTGTAGCTGAGATTGATTTTTCCTTCAATCTGAAAGGGGTGGAGGAAACAAAGCGTGAGTCGGAAGGACTCAGTAGGACAATAAACATAAAGATAGGAGTTTCAAATTGCAGAACTTCAAGAGTATTTAGAAAATGCATATATGGACAAACATATTGCTCATGAATCTTCATACTTAACATAAACATATAGCCCAAGTTAATTTCATAACGGGATCAGATGAATCTCATAACAAAAGTCATATTTGTCTTTCAAAATTCATATCATAACTACTTGATTTCAGAACGAATTCGACAGGCATCACTGCTCTCAAGAGGTTACTATATAGTCGTAAATACATCCTCCGTGCCTAGGCGATTCCAGCACCTTGGATCTTGTTCATTGCGCAAGAACGGGGTATAATTATTTTATTACCCACCATCTTCGATTCCTTGACTTGGATTTACATACGTACAAACTGTCGCCCACAGCTGATCACAAGTAGCTGGTGCTACTACAAGTGATCCTAAACCCTCTTTGAAGAGAGCACTGTCTATAAATCATAAATTTCTTTTCATGAGCATAATAGAAATTGGAAATCCAAAGGAAGATTTTATTGAGAATCAATACAATATCTTGGTGACAAAGTAGTTCATAGTTCAAGAATTTGAGAAAGACAATTGGCTGAGACAGGGTTATGACTCAAGCCAATAACTTCAGAAGATTTGAATCATATAAGAATCCAAAAGAAAATGGAGATCAATATGGTCATCACAAATTACTCACATCTCATGAGGTATTCAAACATATGAACTCTCAAGTGGTCAAGTTTTTTTAAACTTAGATACTGAATACTGAAGAATAGACTCAATCGGAGTACTATTCGTAATTGCTAACTTTAAGAATAACTTAAGGGAGATTAAGGTACATAATGTGGGTAAACTTGGAGGTAGTATGACAATAAATACCAAGGTAATTGAGACGGTAACTTCCATGGCTTTTAGGATGAAGTTCTAGCATGGATTCAGACATGAAAGAGTGCAGAAATTCAATTCAGGGTTGTACCTGTCGACAGCCAAGAAGGGTCTGTCGAAAGATGGCTGCAGACAGAGCTTTAACTTGCTGGACTGTATGTATCTGTCGACAGCCAAGAAGGGCATGTCGACTTCTTGGCTGTCGACAGATGCACACAGTCCCAGTTATCTAGAGTTCTGGCAGGCTGGCCTGTCGACAGCTATGAGCTGCCTGTCGACAGCCGCCTGTTCTTTACTCATAAGGAACTATGAATTCACTCTAAACACTCTAACTATGGAACCTATGAGTCAAGGCATGATTTATATCAAATAGAAGAGTCTAATTGTAGTTCTCACAGTGGTTTATAAACCGAACAAGCGAGATGAAACGAGAGGTTTGCAATTCAAGTTTGTCTAGCTAAAAACTAGACATAGTATATTGTTGGAAGTGTGGTCTTGATAGAAATGGTTTATTGGGAGATTCTTACAAGATGGACACTAAAACACAAGATATTTAATGTTCCAAATCAAGACTTGAGGTACAACATTCGAATGGAAAGAAATCACAATATTCTAGGATATCGAAATTTCTAGCAAAACTCTATAACATAAACTTAGATCATGGGTGGAAGAAGAAGCTAGAAACCTACTTAATATGTAAGAGGAGTGGAGATTCTTCTTTGGTAATCACATAGTTCCAAAGGTAATTAGGGAATCAACAAAAGTTTAGAGTTACAATCACATATACAGATTAAACCAAGATTGGTCTATAAGCTCAAAGGCCACTTGTGTAAAGCCATGATTTTTCTAACCAGAGCAGTGGGTAGAAGTATGAGGAGAAGATAGGAACCTACAGACATACGTACTTACACACGATTTCTGAGGATGGTTACACAGTTCATATGAGGATTTGTAAGTTTAAGACAAGTATATAGAGATCTTGAACTCTTTAGCCAAGGTCAGAGACAAGGATTTAGAAAAGAAGGAAGAACCCTACTTGACTTCAAGATCAACAAAATCCTTGAATACATCTAATTAAAAATGAAGCAAAGCAAGAAGAACTATACAGGTCATGGCACAAACAGGAGACATGGTTCCTACGAATGAAGAAACCATGAGCATATACATAGGAAACTGAGAAGGATTTGAGGTATGACACCTACTTGACTTGGTGAAGAATAAAGTACTTCTTCTTCACGTAAAAATCTACAGTAGCAGGAAAAAGTACAGGACAACCACACAGGTAGAAGCTTCGGCAGTTACTTGTTGAAGATTTGGTGATCCACAACAGGTAAACCAATAGCAGCTACAGTTACACTGTCTCCAGCAGCAACCTTCCCACACAAGGTGCTAGCACAACAACGGTAGTCACAACACACCAACCAGTCATCCACACAGGGGTGAAATCTCACTACAACAGAAACTTCTTCTTCCTAAGTAAAGCAGCAGAAGTGGAAGAGAAAACACTTCCACGAAGGTGAGGGGAAGCTTTTATAAGCTCCCAGCCTTCACACACGCTTGACACGTCGGCCATGCATGTGTCAGGTATAAATCTCCTTAACCACACAAGGACACCTGCTCCATGCAACTTCCAAGGTGACACATATGGTAAAACGTGGTGATGATCTACCCCATGAAAAGTGGTTTACGTGGCCCCTGATGTGTGGTAGAAAATAACCCCAAAATGGTCACCGTAAATGGTTGATAATTCAACTAGCCAAATTGTCTCCTTGTTTAGGTGTCCTAAAGATATCCGTTTAACTTGAAATTTCAACCATAGACTAATAGGAGGTTTTACAAATTGTCATGATTTTTATTTAATTTTTAAATTTATTTTCTACTGGGTGAAAAATCGGCCCAAAAATAGTTGCGTCGGCTAAATCTCAAATCCGATCGTCAAAATTTCGGATAATTACATATTTGATATCACCACATTTTTTTAAGAATTATGGTGTTCTCATATTTCATTTTCATTACAGTTTTCCGGTGTCGCCCTGTCGGGGTGCGCACCTCTGAGTACGTTACTGGAATAACATTTATTGATGTAAATAAACCCTACATTAGAGTTAATTACATCTCATGATAGTGGTTCTATTTAACAATCTAATTATTCATAGTTTTCTAGTAAATAGAAGTTTCGGGGTGTTGCACTCGAATTTATATGTCATTTTATTCTATTTTATGTGAATTCATGTTTGTGTGTAACTTGTATATGCATATGTAGATATCTATGTACAATATTAGCTAGTCGTACTTATGTATGCATGTGTATATTAGTTGTAAATATTGGATGTTTGCATGGTGTAGTAGTGTATACATTATACTACATAGGTTTCATGTACATATATGTATGGAGTAAGCATGGATCTGCATGTTTTTAAGCTCTGGCCGAAGGGCCAATTGGCGTCAACATCGGTGGACGTCCATGTGAGTCAACGTCCATATCATTGGACGCTAATACTTCAATAGGCGGCCATGGATGTGGACGTCTAGCTCTCTGAAACTCAGTGTGCAGTAGACCCCGAAATTTCGGGGCAAGCTACCTCAACCATTGGGGAGACATCCCCAACGGCTCTCAAGCCTTCTCATCAACCCCTGCGTGAGTTGAGAGGTCTCTCTCCTATAAACAAACCCCTTTTTGCAACCCCAAGACCCTCTCTTGGCTCTTTGCAAGGAGAAGGAAGAAACCCTAAGCCCTGTGAGAAAACCTAAGCTTTGAGAGATCAGATCGGCGATTTGGAGCTTCATCCGGCGATCTACAGCGACTAGAAGCTAGCTTGGACATAGGAGGAGGCTTCCCCGACCTCGGACTGGAATTTACAACACCACAAAAGATGGAGTGAAGGTGTTTTGGAGGCTTCTTAGGACTGCCCATGGAGAGCTTCATCGCCCATTTTCACCTCTTTGGAGATTTACAAGAGGCAAGTAACCCACCCACATCGTCCATGTATGTGTCTAGGAGGTTTCTATCATTTTATGAGATTTTATCGTGTCCTGGATTCCCCCATTCTTCTTGTATTTGGAGCTCGGTCTATCTTTTTGCACGGACCGGAACTTGACGGCAAGATCCCTTGCCGTCAAGCTCTTCGATTAGCGGCCAACGATATTGCTGTTAATCTCCTTTAACGGCCAGACTGTGCCGTTAAGTTCTTCAGGACAGAACAGTGAGCTGTTCTCTCCTCCTATATGATAAATTTTTGATGTGTTTTCACATGAGGATATATTGTAAACACTATATGTTATGTAATATGGTTAATGGAATGTGTTTGTGAGACTTTTATACTTTTCTGTGATTTATCTAAGTTGTTAGAATTATGTGAAATGCATGTGAAATGAAGATCATGGGTATGGTAGCTTACTGTTTGCATGATCCATGTGTAATTTGACTTCCATAAAATTTCTAGATGATGTAAATGCATGACAGTTCATGTCCCAAAAATTTGGAATTTTTCCCATGATTATGAAACTTGTTATAATTTCTATATTAGAAAATAGACAGCATGCCTAGATTGTTTTAAAACTTCGGAATTTGCATGTTGTGCAAAAATTCGGGGAAAATTTCTGTACATTATGAATGATAGGTACAGACCTGTGAACAGTCAAATCGAACATTCATGTTATGTTCCATGATAAATTGAATTATAAATGCATGAGATTGAATGTTTTAATTTCTGTAAATATATATGACTCAGAAAAATATGAAAATTTGCATGTGTGATCATAAACCTGAAATTAGTCTGTGGTTAAATTCTCATGTTATTTGGATAACTGTAGAGTGCTCTATGAAATTTCCATACGAAAACCACTCAATGTTTGATTTCTGTCAGCAGTAGTATCATGAATAGGAAAACAGAGCCATGTGTATAAGTGAGAAAATGTAAAGACATGTGTATATCATGTGTAATATGTGTGTTAAAATCGGAATGTGTAATGTGTAAGAATGTGCCATGTGTGACACTACTTCCATAGAGGGCCGTGGAACCGTACCATGGAAAAGTCCCCATGGGAAGGTTCAATGTGTTAAGATCCTAAGGGCATTAGGATGAAATCCTGGAGGTGGACAAGTACCACTGGTTAAGGTGGAGACTTGTTCTCCCGATCTGCGCAGTCCAAGAGTCGTCACTGTATTGCCCAGATGACGTCTATGTGTTATGTGTATGTGTTATGTTATGTGTCCTTCTAATGGTGGTTTGGACTATGTGTCATGGCACTAAATTGTGAAATGTGAATGTGACTGTGTAAATTGTGTAGTGTGAATATGTGTAAACGTGCAATGTGTAAAAGGAGAACTATGTGAATGAGTAATTGTATAAACATGTGAAACCAATGTGTTAGATTGTGAATTGCGATCCATGATATGTTAATGTGAAATAATGTTATAACAGCAACCTTAAAGTGTATGAAATGATAGTGTGCATGTGCAAGAATGTGTAGAAACCATGATAGGAATGTTCCCTTTTATGCATGTGAGAATCCCATGTTAGTTGCTATCATGTTGTAACTTAATGTGATTGAATGAGTAGTAAGCATGTGATAGGATATTTATTTTGGAATGTCTTAAGTCATCTACCCATATGTTTTAAATTTTGTAGAAATACCATGATAGGTTGTCTCTTATCAATGTTCAAGCATGTTATATGTTTTGCTTCGTGAATTGGAATGTAGAACCTACTGTGATGTTTGCATGAATGATGTGTATGGAGTTATTTGCTGAGTCTTTTAGACTCACTCCTTGCTTCGGCGTACCAGTTTAGTTGGTGACCCGACACCTTTGGAGGAGACAGTGGAGAGTGACTCCGAGCGTGGCGAGTAGCTTGGTAGAGTCGACGTTGTGACTTTTGCTTTCATAGTACGAAATGAGGCATTGTAATAGAACTATGGTAATTGTGGGCGAGCTATGTAATCTGATTTTAGTATTTTATTTATGTGGACTTTAGTTCTGTTAAAAATTGTTATTTGAACCATGTATGATAAATGTGGATGATGAAATGAAATGACAAGTAGTTCTTTTACTTCCGCTACTCTGTATCTATATTTATGAGCATCTCAGCCTGTGTACTAGTGTTGGGTAAATGTCCCACTGTGACGGGACTCACTATACCGACGTGGATTGGTATAATCGTATCACTATAAGGAGGGCGTCGCAGAGATTGGTATCAGAGCACCGGTTGAGATTGCACATGAATATATATATAGTCGTCATCCCCATTACATGCTAAGTCTACATAGGAATGTCCACATGTGTAGAAACATTAATATGAGTGGAAAATAGATAAGGAAAATGGTTAGGAAATTAAATAGCATATCTCTAATAGTGGCTGAAATTTATTGCAGCCATGGCTTCGAGAGGTAGACGTGGTGGTGTGCCTGCTCGTGAGGGCGAGCAGAGGCGTGAGGAGAAGGCGGAGCAGCAGGCCCCAGCACCACAGGGTCATGCACTTCCCCCACCGCCGCCTGTGGATTATGGAGTGTTCATGCAAGGTTTGGTGCAGGCCATGCAGACGCAGGCCCACACCCAGGCTGCACTCCAGGCTCAGTGGAGGCTCAGGTTAGCATAATCAATCAAAGTGTAGTCTGTTTTATTTAATTGTATGATGTTATGTTGAATGTGTATTATTTGTTGTTTGATGTAGCAGGCTCATGTTCCAGCTCAGGACCATGGTGGACCTTCCATCATGGAAAGATTCAAGAGGATGCTGCCACCCTCTTTTAAGGGGGAGAGCGATCTGTTACTAGCAGAAAGCTGGATGAGGGAGATCGAGAAGATCTTCCGGGCTATTAGGTGTGCGGACGATGATAAGGTTACTTTAGCCACCTATATGCTACAAGAGAGAGCTGATGTGGTGTGGGCTTCATTACTGCGTACCCGGTTCGAGGATGGTGCTATTGAGGTTGCTTGGGATGAGCTCGTGAGGCTCTTTCGGGCCAAATTCATCCCCGAGCATATCTAGGATAGGATGGAGCAGGAGTTCCTTTCCTTGACCCAGGGCTCCATGACCGTGCTCGAGTATGAGGCCAGTTTTCGAATTATCTAAATATGCACCTCATATCGTGACAGATGAGCGCAGGAAAGCAAAGAAGTCGTGATGGGCCTGAAGCCATCACTGAGGACGAGGCTAGTGGCGTTTGACCATCGTACCTTGGACGAGGCACTTAGTGCTGCTTGTAGACAGGAGGGCGAGATGCAGCAGTATCTCGAGGAGAAGAAGGCTTCGCAGAAGAGGCCTGCAGCTACGTTCCAGTGGCATGACAAGAAGAAAGCAGTGTACCAGGCACCGCAGCGTCCAGTAACAACCAGTAGTGCACAGGTACCTTCTCAATGTTCCCTGGTGTGAAGGAGTGTCCCTATTGCGGGAAGACACATGGTGGTACGGAGTGTTGGATGATTGCGGGGAAATGCTTGAAGTACGGAAGCAGCGACCACAAGATCAAGGATTGTCTGAGACTTCAGTAGGGAGTCCAGCGCGGAGTGCTAGCCCCAGCAGTGATAGCAGCAGCAGCGCCAGCTATAGGAAGACCAGGAAGGCCTCGAGCCCCAGCTCGAGTGTTTGCTCTAGCACGAGAGGATGCCGAGCAGGCGGAGCATGTCACCGAAGGTACGGTTTTACTTCTAGGTGTGCACGCTCGGGTTTTGTTTGATACGGGTGCCACTCACTCGTTCATTTCCAAGCAGTTCACTAGGCAGTTAGCTCTAGAGTCAGCCATAGAGTCTGAGGAGTTAGAGGTCCCTTTGTCTGTACACACACCTGCGGGTACAGTATCGACTAGGAAGTGCATTCCGTCGTTACCTGTGTGCATTGAAGATAGAGTTCTAGAAGGGTGTTTCTTCTTGCTAAAGATGAAGGACTATGATGCTATTCTTGGTCTAGATTTGCTAGAGGAGCACTATGCGTTAGTAGATTGTCGTGGAAAGAGGATTGTTTTCCGCATTCCTGGTGAGGATGAGTTCTCTCATCCCCCTTGCCAAGCACTTGGCGGGAAGGTTGGTCATTTCTGCCATGAAGGCGATGCGCATGGTAAACAGGGTTGTGACGCTTTTCTTGCCAGCGTGGTGTTAGTACCTAAGGTTGATGAGTCACCTACTCTTGCAGAGATCGAGGTAGTGCAGGACTTTCCAGACGTTTTTCCCGATGATTTATCTGGATTGCCACCGGATAGAGAGATAGAGTTCACCATAGAGTTGCTTCGGGAACCTCTCCTATCTCAAAGGCTCCATATCGGATGGCACCTGTGGAGTTATCCGAGTTAAGGAGGTAGTTGCAAGAGTTGCTAGATAAGGGATTTATTCGCCCTAGTGTTTCCCCTTGGGGCGCACCGTCTTATTCGTAAGAAGAAGGATGGATCACTTAGGTTATGCATCGATTATAGGAAGCTAAACCAAGTGACAATGAAGAACAGGTATCCCTTGCCTCGCATTGATGATTTGTTTGACCAGTTGCAAGATGCATCAGTCTTTTCTAAGATTGATTTGCGATCTGGTTATCATCAGTTTTGGATTAGGAGTGAGGATGTGTCCAAGACGGCATTTAGAACCCGTTATGGACATTATGAGTTTTTGGTCCTTCCTTTCGGGTTGACCAAGGCCCCTGCAGCGTTCATGGATCTCATGAACATGGTGTTTAGGCCTTATTTAGATAGCTTTGTTGTAGTGTTCATTGATGATGTGCTGGTCTACTCTCCGAACGAGGACACACACCGTCAGCATTTGAGGGTAGTGTTAGAGGTTCTTCGTGAGCATAAGTTGTTTGCTAAATTCAGCAAATGCGATTTCTGGTTGCGCGAGGTTCATTTCCTCGGGCATGTTATCTCCGTGCTGGTGTTGCAGTTGACCCAGCAAAGGTCCAGGCAGTTATGGATTGGGAGACCCCCAAGACCCCTTCGGAGATTCGTAGTTTTCTGGGTTTGGCTGGTTACTATCGGCGATTCATTGAGGGATTTTCATCCATCGCCGCCCCTTTGACACAGCTCACCAGAAAGGGAGTGAAGTTTGTCTGGTCCGAGAAGTGTGAGAGTAGTTTTCAATTGTTGAAGACTAAGCTCACGTCAGCTCCGGTGTTAGTCTTGCTGAGCGATGTAGAGGGTTTTGCTATCTACACGGATGCGTCTCGGATTGGCTTAGGCTGTGTGCTAATGCAGCAAGGAAGGGTAGTGGCATATGCTTCTCGTCAGTTGAAGGAGCATGAGAAGAACTATCCAACTCATGATTTGGAGCTTGCAGCAGTGGTTCATGCACTAAGATCTGGAGGCACTATCTTTATGGTGTCAGATTTGAGGTGTTTACCAACCACAAGAGCTTGAAGTATCTTTTCTCCCAAAAGGAATAAACCTAGGCAGAGGAGATGGATTGAGTTCTTGAAAGACTACGACTTTGACCTTCAGTATCATCCTGGAAAGGCAAACGTCGTAGCGGATGCTCTGAGCAGGAAGAGGTCTTCGCTCCAGCAGGATTGGAAGATGTTGGAGGATGCGGTGTGCTCAATGACAGAGTTAGAGCCATCGTTGTGTCAGGCTTTCGTAGCTCAGCTGTCCCTTAGATCCTCAGTATTGGATGAGGTGATCGAGCAGCAGAAAGCCGACCCTAGACTCCTAGAGTTAGTGGGAAAGGCAGACATTACTTGTGATGAGGATGGCGTGATTAGATTCCATCACCGAGTGTGTGTCCCTGACTTGGTAGATGTCCATGAGCATGTGTTAGCAGAAGCTCACAGGTCGAGATTCTCTATGCATCCAGGTAACACTAAGATGTACTAGGATTTGAAGAGGTCATTTTGGTGGTCCGGCATGAAGAGGGATGTGGCGGATTATGTATCCAGGTGTTTAGTATGCCAGCAAGTGAAGGTCGAGCGACAGCGACCATCCGGCCTTATGCAAAGGATGGAGATCCCAGTATGGAAGTGGGAAGCTGTCACTATGGACTTGTTTCAGGTTTGTCTCGATCTAGAAGGGGCAATGACTCGAGTTGGGTAGTTGTAGATAGATTCTCGAAGACTGCACATTTCTTACCTATGAAGAAGAAGCAGTTAGTTGAGAGTTTAGCTAGATTGTATGTTAGTAGTGTGGTTAGATTGCATGGTGTGCCGAAGTCGATCATTTCAGATCGAGATCCGAGATTTACTTCGAGATTGTGGAAGCGTCTTTAGGATGCGTTAGGTTCGGGGTTAAAGCTCAGTTCGGCGTTTCATCCCCAGACAGATGGACAGTCCGAGAGGACTATCCAGACGCTCGAGGATATGTTGAGAGCATGTGTACTGGATTGGAAGGATGATTGGGAGCATTATTTACCTTGTGGAGTTCGCATATAACAACAGCTTTCATGCGAGTATTGGTATGGCTCCATTTGAGGCATTGTATGGTAGGCCCTGTAGATCTCCCTTGTGTTGGGAGAAGACAGGTGATAGGCAGTTGATCGGTCTGGAGTTAGTTCAGGAGACTTCGGATAAGATTCAGTTGATTAGGAAGAGGCTTGTTGCGGCGCAGGATAGGCAAAAGAGCTACGCCGACAACAGGAGGAAGGATCTAGAGTTCGAGGCAGGTGAGCATGTCTTCTTGAAGATATCACCTACTCATGGTGTAGTCAGGTTTGGCAGGCTTAGTAAGTTAAGCCCTAGGTTCATTGGCCCTATGAGATTCTCAGACGACTGGGCAACGTGTCATATGAGCTAGCTTTACCCCCAGCTTTGGATAGTGTTCATCCTGTTTTCCACGTTTCTATGCTCAGGATGTATGTCCGAGATCCATCCCATGTGCTTAGTCATGAGCCAGTGGAAATTCAACCAGATCTGTCGTATGTGGAGCAACCAGTAGCTATTCTTAACGGAAGATTCAGCATCTCCGGAACAAAGAGTATTACGTCGGTAAAGGTTTTATGGCTGAACTTCTCCCGAGAGGAGGCTACTTGGGAGCTTGAGGATGCGATGAGGAAGAAGTATCCCCTTTTGTTTGAGTAGTGTCGTTCAAACTTCGAGGACGAAGTTTCCTTAGGGGGAGAGGGTGTAAGGCCCTCGAATTTGTGTGTCATTTTATTCTATTTTATGTGAATTCATGTTGTGTGTAACTTGTATATGCATATGTAGATATCTATGTACAATATTAGCTAGTCATACTTATGTATGCATGTGTATATTAGTTGTAAATATTGGATGTTCGCATGGTGTAGTAGTGTATACATTATACTACATAGGTTTCATGTACATATATGTATCGAGTAAGCATGGATCTGCATGTTTTTAAGCTCTGGCCGAAGGGCCAATTGGCGTCAACATCGGTGGACGTCCATGTGAGTCAACGTCCATATCGTTGGACGCTAATACTTCAGTAGGCGGCCATGGATGTGGACGTCTAGCTCTCTGAAACTCAGTGCGCAGCAGACCACGAAATTCCGGGGGCAAGCTACCTCAACCATTGGGGAGACGTCCTCAACGGCTCTCAAGCCTTCTCATCAACCCCTGCGTGAGTTGAGAGGTCTCTCTCCTATAAACATTTCCTTTTTGCAACCCCAAGACCCTCTCTTGGCTCTTTGCAAGGAAAGGAGAGAAACCCTAAGCCCTGTGAGAAAACCTGAGCTTTGGGAGCTCAGATCGGGCGATTTGGAGCTTCATCCGGTGATCTACAGCGACTAGAAGCTAGCTTGGACATAGGAGGAGGCTTCCCCGACCTCGGACTGGAATTTACAACACCACAGAAGACGGAGTGAAGGTGTTTTGGATGCTTCTTAGGACTGCCCAAGGAGAGCTTCATCGCCCATTTTCACCCCTTTGGAGATTTTACAGAGAGGCAAGTAACCCACCCACTTCGTCCATGTATGTGTCTAGGAGGTTTCTATCATTTTTATGAGATTTTATCGTGTCCTGGATTCCCCCATTCTTCTTGTATTTGGAGCTCGATCTGTCTTTTTGCACGGACCGAAACTTGATGGCAAGATCCCTTGCCGTCAAGCTCTTCGATTAGCGGCCACGATATTGCGTTAATCTCCTTTAACGGCCAGACTGTGCCGTTAAGTTCTTCAAGAGAACAGTTAGCTGTTCTCTCCTCCTATATGATAAATTTTCGATGTGTTTTCGCATGAGGATATATTGTAAACACTATATGTTATGTAATATGGTTAATGGAATGTGTTTGTGAGACTTTTATACTTTCTGTGATTTATCTAAGTTGTTAGAATTATGTGAAATGCATGTGAAATGAAGATCATGGGTATGGTAGCTTACTGTTTGCATGATCCATGTGTAATTTGACTTCCATAAAATTTCTAGATGATGTAAATGCATGACAGTCCATGTCCCAAAAATTTGGAAATTTTTCCCATGATTATGAAACTTGTTATAATTTCTATATTAGAAAATAGACAGCATGCCTAGATTGTTTTAAAACTTCGGAAAATTTGCATGTTGTGCAAAAATTTCGAGGAAAATTTCTGTACATTATGAATGATAGGTATAGACCTGTGAACAGTCAAATCGAACATTCATGTTATGTTCCATGATAAATTGAATTATAAATGGCATGAGATTGAATGTTTTAATTTCTGTAAATATAATATGACTCAGAAAAATATGAAAATTTGCATGTGTGATCATAAACCTGAAATTAGTCTGTGGTTAAATTCTCATGTTATTTGGATAACTGTAGAGTGCTCTATGAAATTTCCATACGAAAACCACTCAATGTTTGATTTCTGTCAGCAGTAGTATCATGAATAGGAAAACAGAGCCATGTGTATAAGTGAGAAAATGTAAAGACATGTGTATATCATGTGTAATATGTGTGTTAAAATCGGAATGTGTAATGTGTAAGAATGTGCCATGTGTGACACTGCTTCCATAGAGGGCCGTGGAACCGTACCATGGAAAAGTCCCCATGGGAAGGTTCAATGTGTTAAGATCCTAAGGGCATTAGGATGAAATCCTGGAGGTGGACAAGTACCACTGGTTAGGGTGGAGAATTATTCTCTCGGTCTGCGCAGTCCAAGAGTCGTCACTGTATTGCCCAGGTGACGTCTATGTGTTATGTGTATGTGTTATGTGATGTGTTCTTCTAATAGTGGTTTGGACTATGTGTCACGGTACTAAATTGTGAAATGTGAATGTGACTGTGGTAAATTGTGTAGTGTGAATATGTGTAAACGTGCAATGTGTAAAAGGAGAACTATGTGAATGAGTAATTGTATAAACATGTGAAACTAATGTGTTAGATTGTGAAATTGTGATCCATGATATGTTAATGTGAAATAATGTTATAACAGCAACCTTAAAGTGTATGAATGATAGTGTGCATGTGCAAGAATGTGTAGAAACCATGATAGGAATGTTCCCTTTTATGCATGTGAGAATCCCATGTTAGTTGCTATCATGTTGTAGCTTACTGTGATTGAATGAGTAGTAAGCATGTGATAGGATATTTATTTGGAATGTCTTAAGTCATCTACCATATGTTTTAAATTTTGTAGAAATACCATGATAGGTTGTCTCTTATCAATGTTCAAGCATGCTATATGTTTGCTTCGTGAATTGAATGTAGAACCTACTGTGATGTTTGCATGAATGATGTGTATGGAGTTATTTGCTGAGTCTTTTAGACTCACTCCTTGCTTCGGCGTACAGGTTTAGTTGGTGACCCGACACTTTTGAGGAGACAGTGGAGAGTGACTCCGAGCGTGGCGAGTAGCTTGGTGGAGTCGACATTGTGACTTTTGCTTTCATAGTACATAATGAAGCATTGTATTAGAACTATTATGTAATTATGGGCGAGCTATGTAATCTGATTTTAGTATTTTATTTATGTGGACTTTAGTTCTGTTAAAAATTGTTATTTGAACCATGTATGTTAAATGTGGATGATGAAATGAAATGACAAGTAGTTCTTTTACTTTCGCTACTCTGTATCTATATTTATGAGCATCTCAGCCATGTGTACTAGTGTTGGGTAAATGTCCCACTTTGACGGGACTCACTATACCGATATGGATTGTATAATCGTACCGGTATAACGAGGGTCGTCGCAACCGTTGTGCAACCGTTATTTTCGGATCTACTCTCTCTTCTCTCTCTCTCTCTCTCTCTCTCTCTCTCTCTCTCATCTCTCTCCTCATCTCTCTCCTCTCCTCTCTCGCGCTCTCTCTCTCTTCTCTTCTCTCTCTCATGCTCCTCTCCTATTTTTCTCTCACTCTCTTCTTCTCTCTCTCTCTCTCTCGTTCTCTCTATATCTTCTCTCTCTTCTCGTCTCTCTCGTCTCTCTCTTCTCGTTGTCACTCTTTTCTCTCTCTATCTCTCATATATTATTAATAGTTGTTGATTTATTTTGTTTAGGATAAAACATTTGGTTGTTAATCTTTTTTAGTTTTTAGTGGATTGTAATTTTGAATCTCATCTCCTGTTATTCTTTATCTCTCTCTTTATCTATTTCACTTAGTTTAGATTATTCGTGCAACATAATATCACCAAGTTATTTTCTTAATAAAAACTCAAGGTTTTCAATTCTAAAATCTTTTTCTCTGTGGATTCGACTCGGCTCTCACCACTTAACTATTGTTAAAATATTTAGTGTAGGCCGATAATTTTTAAGATTGGTAGTCACGTGTTTAACGACGCATTCGTGGGCTATCACCCCACCTGCTCCTGAACCCTCCAAGAAACCCCTTCTAAAACACATTTCTTCTCCTAATCCTTTCTTTATTGCCTCCTCTTCCTCACCTATTCCTTCCTCTCCATTCCTCCTACAACTTCTGAGGCACCTCCTGCCTCCTCTTCTGTTGGTCCCTCCTCTGCTGAACCATCTACACAACCTCCTCCCACTTCATCTTTTGCCTCTCTTCATCCACCAACTCCACCATCCTTCATCACTCTCATTCCTAAGGGTGCCAGTATCATTTGCCATACTGTGCAAGACATAAAGTATGAGTTTGAAGAAGCCATCCTCCGCACAATTCTTTCTGTCTCTGCCCACATTCACAGGACTGATTCCCAACTTTCTTCCAGTCCTGCCTCCAAGAAAAGGAAGACATCTAAAGAACTTGTTTTTCCTTCATCTCAAGTTCTCTTTCCTCCTCTGTGGTACTCTCTTTCTAATGTCCACAGAAGAAAAAATCTATATTCTGAATATCTCCAAAAGTGTACATTTACTGCCACTTTTGGTCTACCCTACCTCAATCTATCCGAACATCTAAATATCATTCTTCCCATTTCTCTTATACCCAAGCCTGACCAAGCAAAAATCCTCTCTTCAGCTAAGTCCAAGACTGAGGATCAGTGGGCCAGGGCTAATAAAGCCATCTATAGAAAAATTGAGGTTGCCAGGGCCAACACTTTTCCACCCTTAGACCACCCTCTCACCCTATCTGAGTGGTTTGTTTGCCAACATAGATCAACTTGGGGTCCCTTCAATCAGAAGGAGATCAAACTGGTTAGGCATTTCCAGATGTATCAAGACTACTGTTTTGTAAATCGCCTTCCAGAAGTTTAGCTTAGCCAATTCCGGGCAGCCATTGCTTAGCTCCGCATAGAAAATCTAGTCAATGTCCCTCTTCAGGTTGACTTTGTCACTTTGAAGATGCTTGAGGTTGTTTTTCTCCCTAAATTACACTTTCTCCTTATGGACTCTGATGTGGGTCCTATCATCTTTGAGAGATTTTCTAGAGTTATGGCAAGGATTTTTGTTCAGAGGGGAGCTCCTCTTACCTTTCACCGATTCTTATTCAGAGAATACCAAAGAGGTTTCATCAAGTCTTCTGTTTTAGCTCCACTACTAGAGGAATCTGAAAGATTTGTCAACTCCAACTGGTGAGAGTCTATCATGAGGCAGCCTTTTAGCTTGAGAAGATGAATTCCTCCTTATCTCAGTCAAATCAGTTGACTCTCACTCCCAAACAGTTCATGGATCTCAACTCCATCAACTTGGTCTCAGATCCTTATTCCATCTGGATTGAAAGATACAAGGTTAATGTAGCTCTGTAGAAGGATTTGTTTGTTCACAAGCTTTACCACCCTCTCTCCATTGACAAATTCCTTCAGCATGCCAGTTTTGGAACTGCTGGTCCCTACAAGTCATCTCTTAGCAATCAGGAGTACACTCACTTCACTGAAGAGCAGAGACTACCCCACATCAAGAGACTAAGTCTAGAGATGGGGCCATCATATAATATTAGTTAGGGTGTCTTTAGAGATCTTTTTGAAGAGCAGGAAGTCAAAGCTTGGCAGCTTATTACTCGCCATGCTTTCAGTCTGTCCCCTGCCTTCTACATTTTTGCCTCCACTAATTAATAACTTGGCCCCTATTTATCTTTGTCTTTCTCTTTTTTTTTTTATCTTCTGGTTGTTTATTCTATTTGCTTAATGACAAAAAGGGGGAGAAAATATTCTGAAATATATACCTTAAAATCTTCAGTAAATTTACTAAATTTTTTTTATGTATGCAACTCTTTATGTTTTGTTATCACCAAAAAGGGGGAAATTGATGATCAGACCATCTCCATATAATTTTGTCATTTATTATATGTATTTTTGGTGATGAACAAAACCCTAAAAATTATTATCTAACATCATTTACTGAAGTCTATCAACAGGCATCAAATCAAACAAAATCAGTAAGTTGTCTACACTCACTGTTCTGTGAAGTTCATTGCATATGTTTTTATCTAAGTATACATCGACTTCCATGTAAAAGCTCACAACGATTACTACTTCACTAATACATCGATTTCACTAAAATAACGACTTCTTTAGTAGAACATCGATTTCATTCAAGCATCGACTTCATAAGTAAAACAACGATTTCGGTTTTACATCGACTTCATACTTAACATTGATTTCGGATTTACATCGACTTCATACTTAAACAATGATTTCGGTTCTACATCGACTTCATACTTAGAACAACGATTTTAGTTCTACATCAACTTCATACTTAGACAATGATTTTGGTTCTACATCGACTTCATACTTAAACATCGATTTCGGTTCTACATCGATTTCATATGAAACAACGACTTTGTTTCTACAACGACTTCACTTAAACATCGATTTCGGTAGAACATCGATTTCATATGCAACAACGACTTCACTTAACATCGACTTTGTTTCTAGAACAATTTCACTTAAACATCGATTTTGGTAGAACATCGATTTCTTATGAAACAACGACTTCACTTAAACATCGACTTCATGTGAAACAATGAGTTTACTAGAACAACGACTTCATTTCAAACAACAATTTCATCTGTGCATCGATTTTAGTACAACAACGATTTCAGTTAAACAATAACTTTGTACAGAACATCGATTTCATTACATTCATACATGGATTATGTTCACACCGACGTTGTTTTAACATGGATTATATTTTCACATGGATTATGGTTATAACATCGATTTCATATCAACATCAACTCTCTCTATACACAGACTGTCTCCAAACATCAACTCTCTTTGAAATAACGATTATGATTTAGACAGTTGTTAAATATTTCTATTTAAATTCTCTTCAGACATTCTTAAATACATTCCACGTGATATTCAAATATAATTTCAAATCTCTGTGGATTTCAAGTTTTCCTGCGAATCATGTCGTATCTTGTTCTCTCTAACATTTATTGTGTTGGTACAATATCTCTGCATGTCACATAAAGTAACGCTCTATATGATGATAAAATGGAACTTCCTTTTTAGTGTATCTTCCTATAGCACGACTACTAACGTTGATTAACAGTTTAGACAAAGATAAGTTGTCTATACTTCAGCATTTATTGTGTGCAGGGTTCCGGTAGAAACACACGTTGCAAAATTGGAACTGTCAACCTGACAGAAGCAAGAAAAGATTCAGACAATTTTCCTTTGTGTAAGTGTCTACTCCAGTATTAAATGGCTGCAGGTTCTCTTGCTCCATACTTCGGACCAGACACTCCAACGTGCATGAAGATGTAAGACAACAGATACTTCAATGGTCAAAATCTTTCAAAGAAGATAAATAGAACACTGGTGACTCTATGAAGACATATCTTGAATTCGGAAGAACTTTCGAATAGCTTGAAGTTCTTAGTCACCCACAAGAAAGAAGAGCTCGCTCATCCACTCAAACAGTTCTTAGCTCTTAGCTCTCCACAGAAACCTGTTTAGCTTTTGAGAGCTTGTGTAGATCTGAGAGAGTTCATTGTGTGATAATCTTTGTCTCTCAGACCTTGCCTCAGATCAAGTAGTTTCTATAAGCTTGGTCTAGGGGCCATCCACTCTCTACTCATTTGTTCTTGAGTGTTCCCCTTCGGTTGTGAAGAGAAGACCTGTTGTTGAGTGGGTGGTTATTCCCTTTGGTAAGAAGGAAGACTTGTTGCATCAAGTGGGTTACTTCCTCTTTGGGTAGAGAAGAGAAGGTCGACTACGGCTGGATGTGTAAGTGTCCTTAAGGGGGATTGTACCCTTGCTTAGTGAAATCCCAAGTTGTTGCTTGGGGACTGGATGTAGGACTCCTTGTGACAGGAGATCCAAACCAGGATAAAATTCCTGTTGTCTGTGTGATTGATCTTTTTGTGTTTGCTTTATACTAACTCTAACCATAGAACTTAGTAACTTCTGTCAAAGTGTTTTTTTATTTACAGGAATATTCTAAAATAATATTTTAGCAATCCATTCACCCCCTCTCTGGGCTTGCTATCTGGGCAACAGTAGGGATGGATTTCATCTTTGGACTACCTAAATCTAGAAGTGGATTCGACAGAATATGGGTGGTTGTCGATCGCTTAACCAAGTCTGCCCACTTCTTACTGTTCAACCACTCTTATACTCATCCTTATTATTTTGGTGATAACAATACTCATGCTTATTATTTTGGTAATAACAACACTCATACTTATCTAATCGTCCTTAATATATTTCAATATCATTCTTTATCTCATGAATATTGTACTTTCCATCGTTTTATAAAGATTTACATTGATCTGTAACTTATTATTTTTGAAATTCAACTTTGCCATGCATGTTTTGATCATGTTCAGTCAAAGCTAGCTTCATCATATCTAAAGCTACACTTCGTCATATCTGAAGTACACTTCGTCATATACAAAGTTACACTTTGTCATGCATATTTTTTTGTTGTGATCAGTCGAAGTCTAACTTCATCATATATGAAGCTAACTTCGTCATATCTGAAGTTCTATATGAAGTTCACTTCGATCGACTGCATGTTTTAGCTTCGACCGACAATGTTGATTCTGTACATTCGAAGTTACACTTCATTATATCTGAAGTTAACTTTGTCATATCCGATGTAAGGCCCTCGAATTTTGCCCTCTTAGTTTCGATCATGTGTTGTGTAAATGACTTGTGTATAGTGCCATGTATATGTATGTATATCCATATGTATGTAATTATTTATGTATATATATATATATATATATATATGAGTATTGTAGTTCATACATATATGTGTTTATTACGTATATGTTGTTTTATTTACATTGTGTAGATAGTATTTAAGTATACATCACAATTGCATGAATGTATATAGTGTATATATATATATTTCCGGATATTTCTGTGTTCTGGCCAAAAGACCAGTTGGCGTCAACATGCATGGACGTGCATGGGGATGTCAGCGTCCAGATCAATGGACGTTAACTCCTGATAGGCGGCCAAGTATGTGGACGTCTATATCCCAGATTTGTTGCGGTTTCAGATCCGTAAACGCTCGTGATTTCTTCGCCCAGTTTTTGGAAACCGTCATCCAATGGTCCGAAACCCTACTTAAATGCGTACCCAACTTCTCTTGGCTTATAATACACCTCCCTTCGACCAGATTGAGTCCCTTTGGCTCTTGAGAAAACCCTAAAAAGCTTGTTACGAACCTTGAACTTTGGAACATTGGATCTGGTGATTGGAAGCTCTTTCCGACGATCTACAACGACTGGAAGGGACTTGGTTCATCTATAAAGCTTCCCCGACTCCAACGTGTTTCCCCCATCAACACAGAAGCCAAATCGAGGGAAGATTGGAGGGCTTCTTGGCACTGGCCGAGGAGAGCATCGTCGGAAAATAATTCCATCTAACATTTTTTTTAAAAGGCAAGTAACCATGGGACATTGTCCATACCCATGTCTAGTAGGTCCTAGGAAATTTTGAGATTTTTCTCATGTCCTGTAACCCCCATTCACCTTGATTTTGTGCGTTATGTCTGCACTTCTGCAGACAGAAACTTAACGGCAACATTTGCTGCTGTTAAGGTCCAAGGTCAGCGGCAACAGATGATGTCGTTAATCATGTTGGCCACCACCTGTGTGCCGTCGAGTTCGTCTGGGTTTTACAGAACCCTAATTTCTACATTGTGTGATTGTGGACGGATTTGTGATGATCTACGCATGTTGTAAATTTTATAGGTGGTCCAGTACAGAGAGTAGGTCATATCATGAGGAAATATCGAATTTCTGTTAATTGTGTGAATTATTAAAATTCCTGTAAATGAATTGTGAGCATAAAATGACCCTGTTTAACCTGGTAAAAATAGTTTTGTGGTGAGTTAGGGCTTCGTAATTTTTACATGACAACATGATGACTGTTTTCAGGTTCCTGAATTACTAGAACCGACTGTATGAACGTAGACCATGCTGAATGAGATTCTTGGTGAAAATGCATGATATATGTTTTAATTGTGATAATTAGTGTGCAAGTTTGAAAATTCTGAAATTTTATATATGTGATTAGTAACCTGTGAATAGACTGTGATAAAAAATTTGTACTGTTTGGACAACAGTAAGTATTGTTCTAATTTAATACAAGAAAATGACCATTTTGAACATATTAATGTGATTATGTATAATTCAGTAAATTGCAGCATGATTAGATCCTTGCTATAATCATTTCAATATGAACAGTAAGATTAACCTCTGTAAATGGGAACCTATGTATATATTTAAAATTGAATGAGCATGAAATTATTAGTACATGTGAATAATGTAATTAAGGATAGTGAAGTGTTAATGTGTAAATATGCCATTAGTGACACTGCTACCATAGAGGGTTGTGGAACCATATCGTAGTAAAGTCCCTACGGGAAGGTTCAATGTGTGTGAAATCCTATGGGCAATTAGGATGAAATTTTGGAGGTGGACAAGTACCACTGGTTAGGGTGGAGAGTGCTTCTCCCGGTTCTGCGCAGTTAACCAAGATCTATCAATGTTTTGCCTAGGTGATAGGTATGTGAATGTGAATGTGTGTCCTTCTAATGGTGGTTTGGACTATGTGTCATGGCAACTAAGTGTAAAATGTGAATATGTGTAAGTGAATTGTGGAATGTGCTATGTGAAACATGTGAAATGTGAAACTATTAAGTGAGTGTGCTAGCATGTGAACAAATGTAAGATATTGTGAATATGTTTAAATTATGTTAAAACAGCAAGTAAAATGTGTGTATTATTGTGTTAAATTCATGAGAATTCAATTAGAATCCATACTAGATGTGATGCTCACTTTATGTGTAGTTCCATGCATAAATTGTGTACATTATAATATGATTTGAATTGTTTAAGCATGTTAATTAAAAAGTGTAGAAAGCATGTTATAGGTTTTATTCTTAATTATTGTAAGTAAGATAAAGCATGTATCATGTGTCTCTAATGCTATAGGTTCCATGCTTAGTAATCTAAATTGTATGAACCATACCACATGTGCTAACCTACTTCCATTGAATGTTAGTATGTGCATATGATGTGTGTGAGGATAATGTACATGGATTGCTTGCTAGGTCTATTTAGACTCATTCTTGCTTCGGCGTACAGGTGCAGGTGTCTCCACTTCTTTCGAGGAGATAGTTAGGAGCGACTCCGAGCGCGAGGAGTAGCTTGTGTTGTGGACACTTCGATATTGTACCTTTATTTTCATAAGTATGTAATGAATAAATGATGTATCTCATTTAGACAATGTAAATTTGATTTAAATTTTCAATTATGTGGACTTTAGCTTTTCTTTTAAATGCTATATGGACTGTGGATATTTAATGATGATAATGGAATGCGAATAAACTTCTTATTATTCTGCTGTATTTGTGATGTATTTGTGTACATCTCAGCTTAGTGTTTAGTGTTGGGTTAATGTCCCACTGTGACGACGTTCGTTATACCGATGTGGATTGGTATAATCGTACTGGTATAATGAGAGTCGTTACACCCGAAGTTCTATATGAAGCTCACTTCGACCGACAGCATTATGATTGTTTTACACGAAGTCCAACTTCTTCATATACGAAGCTATATCTGAAGCTTCACCTCGACCGACTGCGTGTTTTAGCTTCAACCGACAACATTAATTTATGTACATCTGAAGCTACACTTCGTCATATCCGAAGTTACACTTCGTCATATCTGAAGTTTAACTTTGACCGATTGTGTATGCAAAGTTACACTTTGTCATATCCGAAGCTTCACTTCGACTGACTGCATTGTTTTGATTAATACAATTGCTTAATTAATGAGTGCATATCCTTCTGCATAAATAATCTTCAAATACACTATAATAATATCACAGAAGAATATTTTTGTAAACACTAAGTTTGGACGGAGCATATGTTCTCCTTGTAGCACCCCAAAAATTAAAAATAGAAAAAATTAAAAATAATAATTTAATATTCTCGAATTAGAAAATGCATATGTACCATTATACAGATGCGGAAACACATGGAAAAATTCTATAAAATCATAGTTCAACTCTAAACAGTACTCCCTGATGACCCACGAAGGGATTCATGTCAAGAAAAATCAGATTATCCGAGTTTAAAGCTTTTGTGACTATTATCGTAATTAGGGAATAAGTCGGATAATTACTATTACCGGTACTTAAGTGAGTCAAAAAATAAATTAAAAATCATGGATGGACTTCAAACAATGGGTATTGACAACCCAATGAAATAATTGGACCAAAAGAAGTCTTTTGGCCACAAAATAATTCATGCTAATATAATAACCCAAAATTCAGAAATATTCACTAATAGACCATGATAGAATAAATTCTCACCCAATAGACCACCATTGGACTTCAAACGAAGCCCAAATTCATGGTTACCACCTAAAGAAGGTTTCCATAAGTTTCCCATCACTAATTGGGGAGAGAAATCCTCCATTGGAAAGGATACACCAAATTCATATCCATTAGTTTCATAATTTAAATTAAGCAGTATAGACCCATACCCCTTTAAATAAGCCCCCTCTCTCCCATGGGACGACCCTAGGGTTGCTGAGGTCGTGCTTGGAGGCTGTGGTGGCTGGAGATCTTGAGGTGGAGGCTGGAGAAAGAAGCAAGTTCGTGCACATCCCCCCTTGCACCCTACCAGAACATGACAACATCATGGTCATGACCATACCAAAATTGAGACAGTTTCTGGTCTTTTTTAGAAGGCGACAAGTTGATTGTCACCTTCATGTTCAGAAGGCGACAAGCACTATGTCGCCTTCTGCTTATGTCCACTTAACAGACCATAACTTTTCCTATAGACCTCGGATTGATGAGCCGTTTTCTTTGATGGATTCCTTATTCAAAGGGCTTAAAGATGGTATATTCATGTGTGTGATTTGAATAATATATCAAAGATTTATAACCTAAGAAAGTGAAGGGATGGGACAACATTTGCATTCTAACGAACATACGTCTTGGTTTCCGTCATTTTGTGTCATTTTTTGCATGTGTGAGTTTGATCTAATCTAGGAAGGTTCTAGAAAGTCTTAACATGCATTTATCAACCCATATCAAAGTTAAAACATGTTTACATGATTTTTAATTGATCTTAATTTAATGATCATGCTCTCTACCTGCCGATTATTCACTTTCTTGCCTTGTGTTATTAAACTTGCTAAAACACATAGTTACTTGCTAAAATTGGTCATGCATGATTAGTATTTCCTGATTTTAGCACTCATGATACTTGCCATAAATGGAGTTTCCATCAATGAAGTTTCCATAACTAGAGTTTCCATAATCAGATTCACACACACGCACTTGAGCGATTCTCATGCGCAGCATGCGCATATACTCTAGCACGACAGGAAAACCCCTTCTTGGCTTGTGCTGAACTCTCCGTCAAATATTCCTTCTGCCAGACTAGTGACCCTTTGACCAAGGCTTCCATTAGTCTCCTCTGACCATGGATTCCCACATGGCTGACGATCAGGTTGTACTAATGAAGTACACGGAAGTTAGTGTGTACGTATCTCGCTTCTCTTGGCATTGTTGATGAGATCTTTCTCTTCTTATCTTGATTCTGGAGTACATATCTATTGAACATAAGACCAAGTTACTAATAAGTGATTGGACTAAATTGAAAATACGTCGTTATGCTGCCAGATTGAACTCTTGAACTATCACCTCAACTATCTTGACATTATTAGAATCTTATTATTGGCCATGAATGGCAATGGGTATCTACATTTGAAAATAGTGAGATGCTGACATGGCACAACATGTGTCTAAGAGCTCCAGTCTGGCCCCAGTGACGACGAGTCATAAATATACTACTAACCATGGGGTATAATGATTACTGGCATTGCATCTGCACTGAGAGTACTTGCGTGTTGAATGCTAGATGCATAAACCACATACACGTGTCCTAGTGTGCATTCCATGGTGGCATAGATCCTTAGTGCACATTAGTATTAGTGCACATTAGTGACTTCGTGCCTAATTACTGTTACATGTTAAAAGTTCTTGCTCGTGCGTGCTTGCTTGCTTGTGAAATGGTCATTTTGTTACATGCTATCTTGCTCTTGTTCTTAAAGTTGCCATCTTGCTAGAACATTGTCCACAATATCTGGAAATATTGAATACAACCTGATACAGAGATATCTCGGCAGGTCGGCTTTAATCCCGGCCACAGTCGACCTCACTGAACGCATAGGCTGACCACCTTTATCACAGGCAGAACGTTAGATAACTGACATGTAAGGTCAGAACAGTGAATCCTCTTTGCATCTCGGTCATCTTTAGGAGCTCAGAATAGGACGATCTCCTGGCTCGAACAGGCCGACCTAAAGCCCGACGTGCTCGTGCGTGCCCCAAAGGGGCCATCCAACGATTTAGATTGGAGATACCAGATCAGCCTTACTCCTCGGGTCGTCTTCTTAAGCTCGGCCCCGAACTCTTCCACCTAAGACGAGGCCGATGCTGAGCTCGGCACACTCGCGGGTGCCCCAGAGCATTGCCCACGTCACTGATGAGGTAGGTAAGGTAAGTTTCGAATTACGGACTAGTAACTACGGCCATTAAGACCACGGTCACGGTGACCTGGCAGAGCGATGGCAACTTCCAATCCGGCATCAATCAGGGAAACCCCCAATCGAGATTGGCACGGTCATCCAGCTATCATAGGTGTCCTAACACTATATAAGAGGCAGACACTCCACGGGCGTAGGTACGTTGTTCTACTCCAAGCTACGCCATTCTGCTCCGCTAGCGTCTGACAAGAGCGTCGAAGTGTCTCCCTGCCGAGGTCTCTCGGCGGGCTTTGCAGGTCAGATCGGGAGCTCGGAACTAGCATCACACGTCGGCTAAGTGCGCCTCATATGGAATTCATCGGCTTGGTCATCTTGGCTCATTCTAGAGAGGAACACCTCAACGATCACCTCGGCCTAAGATGACCTATGTTGCAATTATCGTAACATTGGCGCCGTCTGTGGGAAGATGCTACTAAAGGCTAGTACGGCTTTCCCCACCCTCGTTAGGTGAACTTAACTAAGTACGAGCATTGAGAAGCCCCTAGGGCATCATCTATGAATGGCAAGGGCCGACCAGAGGTGTATAAGGTCACCCCGACTAGAATTTTCAAAGAACAGTAAAAAAGAGGAAATGACGAGTCGCTTAGAGCATCGTATTCTTTTATTGCATGTAATAGCGCTTATGCGTACAATGAATTGAAAACCCATACTGTGCGATAAAAGACCTCGGATGTGAGGTTGTCATTAAGGTCGGCAGGTCGGATATGCTAGGAACCTACTCTATTTGTTGTGATTTATCAGTAAAGTTATGTTTCATATGAACGTGTGTGATGTGACTGATTGACAAGTCGAAAATTGGCCAATTGTATTATGGCATCGTGATTTGTTATCCCGTGAGCACTCGGTTGAACCCAGCAACAAGAGAACAAGATTGAAGATGTGGTTGCTTCGGTACACGTGAGGCGTGGACGTCGTAGTTCACTGGACAAGGTCGCTTAGGCACTCGTCAGGAACTAAGAGACGACGTCCGACGTGGATTGAAGATGTGGTCACTTCGGCACACGTGAGGCATGGACGTCGTAGTTCACTGGATGAGGTCGCTTAGGCACTCATCAGGAACTGAGAGACGACGTCCGACGTGGATTGAAGACATGGTCACTTCGGCACACGTGAAGAGCTTGACGTCGTAGTTCGCTGGACGAGGTTACTTGGGCACTTATCAGGAACTGAGAGGCGACGTCCTACGTGGATTGAAGACATGGTCACTTTGACACGTGAGGCATGGACGAGGTAGTTCACCGGACGAGGTCGCTTAGGCACTCATCAAGAACTAAGAAACGATATCCGACGTGAAATGAAAATGAGTTCACTTCGACACTCGTCAAACTCCGACATACCAGAAGGCTATGCTCATCATGATAGAATAGCAATGGCCTATAGTTGAGTGACCTCAGAATTTGAAACCGTTCGAAAGACAAGTTCTCAGATAGAACGACGACAAGCACATGCGACCGATGATAAAAGTTGCAATTCTATTGATAAAGAGGGAGGTATAGTGTGCGGTGAGGTGCCATGTACACATGAAATCTAATCCATGACGACGTCGTCAGTGCCGACATGAGTCTCCTCGCCGGGCACTGCTGGCCGATCGGCTACGACGTCGTCGACAGTGGCCTCAAATATTTTCTCGGTGGCAGTGGCTAGCGCATCATCGACAACAACAGCGATGCTCTTGTCGCTGTCGTTAGTGCCCACCTCTTCGTCATCTTCCTCGTCAAGTACAACCTTTGAAGTGTCAATGCCCAGGAAGTGTTCCCGAGCACACCTTTGAAGTGTCAATGCCCAGGAAGTGTTCCCGAGCACGCTTAAGGAAGAAGTTGTACCCTTTGCTGAAGAGCTTGACCACCTCGGCTTTGAGCTTGTCAGACTCGCGGTACTCTGCAACGGCCTCAGCACGCTCGTCGGCTACTAGCTCAGTAGTAGCAGCCTTGGTCTTTTTGTGAGATTCGAGCTCAGCTTGGAAAGCCTCCTTTTCGGCCTGAAGTGACTTTAGTAGTTCATCAGCTTTAGCCTCGGCCTTGTTCGCTTGCTCAGCCTCCTTGGCACGGAGATCCTTCTCGGCCACGAGCTTCTTACCAACCTCAGCCAGGCGCGCCTTGGCGAAAGCTCTAGAGGTCTTGACACGATGAAGAACTGCTTCAAATCGAGACATCATGCCTTAGACTGAGGAGTAAAAGTCCTCAATTATCTGGCCCAACCTCACGCCCGAGGTTGAAACCTTCGCTTCAGCGGGAAGTGCTTGCCTTCCCCACTCGGTGGTACTGAGCACCCCAGATCACCCAGAAGACCTCGACTGAGAGGCGACCGAGGCAGTGATGTCAGCCGACACGTCTTCTATTTGCCGAGGATGTTTGGTCGGCCCCGACTTCTCAGGGACGTGTGACGACTTGTGAGGTGCCGAGGACGGGGCGATGTTCGGCACATCGGTCACGACGGAGCGAGCACGTTTTTCCCCTCGACTCACTTTCTTCTTGCCCCGGGACATGATTTCCCTCTCGGCCATATCCGAGAGACATAGGCCGCTTCTCCTCTTGGCCTGGGGAGCCGACGACTTTCCCTTGTCGGCCATTGCTGCAAGAGAAGAAGGTCAGTCCTCCTGAGATTATAGCAAGAGTCAATAATAAAGGTCAGATCAGACCTCGGCTAGCCTCAGCGATGAGCTTGAACAGCTTCTCAAAAGGCTCGAACTGGTCGGGAGGCTCCACCGCCTGCAGAGACTCAAACTCTGAGAGCTCGGATGCCACAAGATTTGGTGGACGGAAGGCTTTATCCCTGATGTTTACGACCAACCAAGTGGTCGGGAAGGGCCACTCGGTCCGAGAACGAACAAAAAAGGAAGTTCCTCTTCTAGTTATGGAGAGAGGAGGGCATTCGGCCGAGAATTTGCTGACCTGACTAGGCTGCGAAGTATAGCCAGTCTCCAAAGGCTTTTACGGAGAAACAGTGGAAGAATAGGAACGAGGTCGGAAGGACCTCGACCATGGCATAGATATCCAAGAAGCCAACAACTGACCTCCAAGAGTTTGGGGTCAGCTGTGATGGAGCGACTCCCAACTTGGCGAGAAGAAGAATAATGAAGGGGTGGAGGGGCAGGCGGAAGCCTGCTCGGACAGCCTCAAAGTAAATGCAAACTCCCCTCGGCATAGAATAGTGTGCACAGAGTTGATTAAAAAAGTAAAAGGTGAAGTCATCGGGGAGGATGAGACCTGGATGACTCCTCATCCTTTGTCGGGTCTCTTCATCGATCTCGCACCAAGCATTTTCCACGGTGTCGGCTTGCCAACAAGATCCCGAGGTGTGAGACGAGGGCTGCCTGGGAACATAGTCCCCGAGACTGACCTCCACTTCGGAGGAGTCCTCGACGGATTCCGACGATTGACTGTCGGGCCGAGAAGCCTCTATTTGCATCCTTTTCTTAGGACAGGGAGAGTCCACTCCGGAAGGATCCGAAGTGTTGAAGCTCTCAGAAGGAGAACCTCCAGATGAGGAAGAAGAGGAAGGACGGTACGAGGTAGAGCTCATGGCTTACCTTTGAAGAGAAGAAGTAGAGAGGCAAGGAGCGAGCGCTCGGACGTCAACCCGGTCGGCACATCGGCACGTCAACAGGTCGTCTGGGGTAGGCTCGTGCGCGAAAGCAAGGGTTGTTTTTCGGCAGAAAACCCCACTATTTATATTGCCGGGGTGTCAATCGAATCCAACGGTAGACGTTCATCTTCCATGGCAACGGTGGAGATCCACACACATGGCGCTGCTGGAGCGGCCGCCAAGCGTCGCTTCGGATTCCAATCAACGCTGGCGGTGAGGAGCGCCATGACGGTGTGCGGGATTCGAGGAGGCAATCTGACAACTGGCATGTTGTACGGTAGTCGAGGCGACGTTCGGCACAGGGTGGCTCTGTCCGCACAGTAAAGTGACTTTATGGCAGGGCGGGCGGCGTCTAACATCCGGGGATGCGATACTAGCCACGTGGTAAGACACGTGCTTTTCCTCAACAGTTTCACCTCGGCCCATTCCCCGTTCCGACGTGAACCTAGGGGGCCAATGATACGGAGATATCTCAGCAAGTCGGCTTTAATCCCGGCGACAGCCGACCTCACAGAACGCATAGGCCGACCACCTTTATCACAGGCAGAACGTTAGATAACCGACGTGTAAGGTCAAAACAGTGAATCCTCTTTGCACCTTGGGTCATCTTTAGGAGCTCGAAATAGGACGATCTCCTGGCTCGAACAGGCTGACCTAAAGCTCGACGTGCTCGCGCGTGCCCCAAAGGGGCCATCCAAAGATTCAGATTGGAGATACCAGATCAGCCTTACTCCTCGGGCCGTCTTCTTAAGCTCGGCCCTGAACTCTTCCACCTGAGACGAGGTCGACGCTGAGCTCGGCACACTCGCGGGCACCCCAGAGTGTTGCCCACATCGCCGACGAGGTAGGTAAGGTAAGTTCTGAAGATTACGGGACTGGTAACTACGGCCATTAAGACCACGGTCACGGTGACCTGGAAGAGCGATGGCAACTTCCAGTCCGGCATCAATCACAGAAACCCCCAGCAAGATTGGTGGGGTCGTTCAGTTGTTACACAGGTGTCCTAACACTATATAAGAGGTAGACACTCCACAGGCGCAGGTACACTGTTCTACCCAAGCTAGGTCATTTTGCTCGGCTAGCGTCTGAGAAGAGCGTCGGAGTGTCTCCCCGCCGAGGTCTCTCGGTGGGTTTTACAGGTTAGATCGGGAGCTCAGAACCAGCGTCACACGTCGGCTAAGCACACCTCATATGGAATTCATTGGCTTGGTCGTCTCGGCTCATTCTGGCGAGGAACACCTCAGCAATCACCTCGGCCTGAGCCGACCTATGTTGCAATTATCGTAACACAACCTTCTTGCTAGATTGATCATTATCTCTCTTGATCTTACTGTCTTGCACAATTCACTATTTACATGTTATTATCGTTATTTTATTGCATAGTACATATCATGTTCATACCTTCTAGCTTTTTAACTATTAAATACTTATATCATTGCTGGAAGATGTAAATCCTACTGGGCGAGTGCACTCATTACCTACTTTCTAACATTTCAGGTGATCAGGATATTGATGACGTAGGGAACCAAGACTATAGTGGGGATGAACAAGAGTGAAGAGTGCTCTCAAGCCTTAGCATTGAAGTCTTTCTATCTTAGCATCATAGTATTATAGTTTGAGTATGAGAGTACTAGAATGATGTAGTAGGAGTGAGGATAGTATGTAATTTTCCCTTTTATTGAGTCTTAGTTCTATAGTTAGAACTTGAAATGGAGTATGTACCAGTCCTCATTATTGAAATAAAATAAAGAGTTTGAGTTTTATTATGAGCACAAATAGTTGTGTTATGTGTGATTGCTCGCTAGAGGCTTGTTTGTCGATTGTTCACATCTCAAGGATCAAATAACTCTTCCACTGCCATACTTTGGGACGTGACACTTCTGCTTGCTCAAATTTTCTAAGTCCACAACTAGTATAAATATCATGTTGATTCCGACTCCTGGAAAATTGTAGTAAGGTATTGACTTCTGTTAACAATTGTACTTATTTTCTGTAATGACTGTTGTTATATTTACAAAGTGTTAATGCATGATTATTCCAGTTATCTTTTTAATCCTTATGGAATCATTTAAGGAACAAGATTAACACTGATCTACTTATGATATTCTTTTATTATTTGAACAATAATGAAGGTTGTACTTCTCTACATTCTTTATTTAATATTTCCGGTTATAACCATATCTGAAGTTCATATTCATAGTGAATTTTTCAGGACAGCTACGTGTCTCACAAAGACATCTGTAAGTGTCCTTTAGAATGCCAAGTTTCCATAATTTAAGGAAAAGCTCATTTTCAGTTGTACTACGCGCCAAGCAAGTGTCCATACCTCCTTGAATGCTCACCTACCCAGTACTATTCAAAGGACATACTTTCTCTTTGGAACTAGTAGTTGTCTCTTATTTTCTTTCTGTTAGAACTCCATGTTTTAAGGAAAAGCCTTTGCTGACCAATATTTGTCTTTAAATGCATCGTACACCTGTTTATATGTGATCTTTTATTTATATATCTTGGTATCTTACCTACCTCCAAAAATATGGAGGTACCTGCATATTTCTTCTGACCATGCAAACACTCAGCTACTTATAAAAGCATGCAAGCTATCTTTTAGTCATGGGCATGGTGCTTGCAGAGCTGTCAAATCGAACCATGAAGCTATCTGTGTAGCTTGAAGCCATTGAGACTCAAAGACCTGATGATGGACATCTCAAGTAGTCTCAAGTCACAACGTCGAGAATTCAAATGGCTATTGTAAGGCTATGGGCCTTATTGGACCCTTAATGGGCCTTTCTGATATAGTGACTGGTTGACGTCAAGGGACCTTGA
>CM024756.1:70988151-70996785 GCA_014218235.1 Colocasia esculenta
GAAACTTGATGGATCTTCCTCTCCTCGATTTCTCCTCCTCCTTGGCCTCTTCTCCATGTCCAAGAACCCCTTTGCACGAGCTACGGCCGGCCATGAGGGTTTAAGAGGTGTATTTATGCTAGTTATGTTTCTAATTCCTAATAGTACTCTAACTTCTATTAAATTCCGAATTTCCTCCTTTCCTAACCTCCTCCCAAGCTTTCCACTTCCTATTTGGTTAGGATGGGAGACAAATTCGTGGCCAACCTATTAGGGTAGGTTTAGGAATCTCATTCCAACTCAAACATCCTATTTAATGCATTAAATACCCCTTTTCTTATTTAGGTAATAATTTAGTTACGAATTTAGGGTATTTTCCTATTATTCTTCTTTCAAAAATCCAGATTATGGCCCAATAAATTTTATATGGTCCATTTATCAAAGCCCATTATTTATTAGATTTTATCTTATAGGTTTTCCCTTTTTTCTTAGGGAATAATAGAGTTATGAATTTTATTGCATTTTCTTATTTGAATTTATTCATGGGCTATGAGAGGTCCATTGGTCCAAACCCGATAATGGTTAATCATCACATGATGTTAGAAGTCTCCCACATGATCGTTTAATTTATGAGCGCGTTATTTTTCCGTGTTAACGGTTTTCTGACTTAGTTTCCTAATTTGGATAATTAGTTACATTGTGATGTACACTTAGCCAATCGGATTTTTCGTTGCATGAATTTCTCGTGGAACACTTAGGGATATTATTTGGGGTTGATTTATAATTTTTACGGAATTTTCCGGTGTATTCTTGCACATACAATAATGGTACGTATGTTTCTATTATTTTAATTTAAAGAATTATTATTTTGAATTTTTTTAAGTATTAAATTTTCCGGGTTGCTACATACCTCCCCTCATTCCACCCACCACCCTCACCTCCTTCTTCCTCCACTACTTCTGGTGGCCGATGGGAGCTCGTGGCGGCTTCGGATCGGGCGAGAAGATGACGGATTTGGGGATTGACCTCGCAGGGCGTGCATGGGAGATTGGTGTGATTCTGAGGTTTTTATTGGGGGGTTTAGCATTGTGAGGTAGGGAAGCTACCCTTGAACCCCTCTTGGTTCTGTTTTGAGTGTGAAATGCATGTATTTTAATGTTTTGGGGAGGGTTTCTCCATGCCGGGTTTTATGGTGTAATTGTCAATCCAAGCATTGGATCATTATTTTCAGATTTACACTAGTGTAGTTTGATGAGGGAAAGAGTTTCCCATGATCAGATCTGGCTTTTGGGGCTTGCATTTCCCTGGGGAGCGGCCTAGGGCTGTATCAGCTACTGGAAGCTGATGAACTTGACGACATGGTTGTTGCCGCCTAGTTCTTCAGGTTGAACTTGACGTCAAGATGTGGTTGACGGAATAGGCTATGTTGGGGTTAATGGCATAGGTTGTGACATCCACCATTTGATTTCCATGGGGCGTGTGTGTGTGTGTGTGTGTGTCTGTGTGTGTGTGTGTGTGTGTTGTGTGTGTGGTGTGTGTGTGTGTGTGTGTGTGTGTGTGTGTGTGTGTGGTGTGTGTGTGTGTGTGTGTGTGTGTGGTGTGTGGTGTGTGTTGTGTGTGTGTGTGTGTGTGTGGTGTGTGTGTGTGTGTGTGTGTGACAGTTGAAATAAGGCATCATCTTCTAAGGGATGAGGTCACTAAGAAATTTTTTGAACTTCACTTCATTGAAACTGAAAAACAAATTGCAGATGTTTTCACTAAGCCTCTTCCAGAACACAAATTCTCATCTTTAAAAGAGAGCTTGGTTTGTGCAAATTTCCACATTCTTGATATCTTCTATCTCTTTTTGCAAATAAAAGTCTTCTTGTTCTTGCAAACAAATTCCTCACTCTCACATTGCATTGGTATTCTTGGTATATCAAATGGTGATTTGAAGAAAGACAAGTCAGGCTTGTCTGAACACTTTCACTATGCGTGAGTATATGTCTCCGCCAAGTATCAAGAGTCTTGTATGCAATTGTTGAGGGGGAGTCCTTGTCTTTCAATAACATTCATGTTCATTCTATTTTCACTTCATTCCATTCCAATTTCTTCAATAATCTTCATGTTCGCCTTGTGAGGGGGAGATACATGAAAGGAGAGTCATTGTCACATTCCTTGACCTTACTTGTCTATCTTGAACCCAAAAATCATCAGAATTTTTGAGTCATTGTGCTAATTTCTTATGAAAGAATTAAGACATTGAAACTAAACTCATTATGCATTTAGTTTAATTTCAAAGATTCATTATCATTTCAAGGTTAAGCAATCTTAATACTGAATGTCTTTAAATGACTTGCAAAACACTTGTAGGCACATGAGTGGCTTTACTATTTAACATGTGCATGTTTAAGCTTCATTTTTACCACATGTTAAGAATAATTTTTCTATATTCGTAGTCATGACTTTTCTGGTCAAAGCAATCATATTCCTGTAAAACATCAAAAGAAAATGATCAACAATCTGGAAAGATACAAACAGAGCAATGCAAATTCTTGAACCACTGAGTAACCGGGCCATTTCACCTAAAAAATGATTTGTTTCTCGTCAAAAAGTGGAAATCAAATTTTCAACTCTGTATAAGATAATGAAAGTTAAACCACTGAGTAATCAGGAGGTCTTGCATCTGATCAATGTGATCTCTTACACTAAAAAGTAAGATTTAACTAATTTATTCTTATATTCTTTCCCAGTTCAAAATGAAAGAAAATCAACTTGACAGGATGGAAAATCTTAAGACCTTAATAAAGTTCATGTATACTGAGTTTCAGACCTATTATTCTACATTGTGTTAAAATTAAAGCTCCTAACATCCTTGTTAAATACTTCTGCTCACTCATATAGGTCACTTTACTTCACATTTGCATCATTATTGTAACTACATTCAGATCATTATATCTTGTAATACCTTGTGTTGAGTGTGTCTTTGTGATTAAAATTTGTTGCACAATAACCAAAACACAATAATTTCTCTCATTTGACAATATCACTTTGCCTCACTTATTTTGATTATTTCTGACAATTCATTTCCTACATTTCATTTCTTGATCTCCTACAATCTTTGTTTCTCTCTCTTATCTATCTTTTTGATGCTGTCATAAAGGGGGAGAAAGTTCTTTAAAGGGGAGAAAGTTTCTTATGGGAGAAAGTTCAAAGAGTGAATATGGTCAAGGGGAGTTATTGCAGTCAAGGGAGTCAAGCTATTAGGAGATTATGCATATATTTTGTCATCATCAAAACGGGGGAGAATGTTGGGTTGAGTGTGTATTTGAAACCTTTTAATGATGACTTTAATCATGACTAATGACATCACTCATAATTTGAGTTTGATGATGACATTTTGTACATATTAAAATGATGACTAATTGAACATGTTATACATTTTATACATATCACAACAATGCTTAAACAACATGTTTTTGATGTTTAATATCTCACATTTTAATGATAATATCTTGTATTAATGGTTTACACTTTATATTTTCAGGTTTACACAAATTTGTCACAGTGGTGTCGACACAATGTCCTGTGGTGTTGACACAGTTCACCTGTGGTGTTGACACATTACCCTGTGGTGTCGACACTAGATGACTGTCCCAAAAGCATGTTCTGAAAGAAGGAGCATGTGGTGTCGGCAGAGTGCCCTGTGGTTTCGACACTAGATGACTGTCCAAGAAGCCCAGTTTGAAGACAATATCTGTGGTGTCGACATAGTGTCCTGTGGTGTCGACACA
Organism: Colocasia esculenta; assembly: GCA_014218235.1. Classification (NCBI taxonomy): domain Eukaryota; kingdom Viridiplantae; phylum Streptophyta; class Magnoliopsida; order Alismatales; family Araceae; genus Colocasia; species Colocasia esculenta. Next base: position 70,991,904 of record CM024756.1, read on the forward strand.
CTTCGACTGAAACTCAAAAATGTGAATTTTTCTGGACACGTGGCTGCTTGGGAATCAAGGGATTTGACCTAGATTTCCATGCCCATGCACCCCAAGGCACTTTATGGACATATGGGGCTATAAATACCCATGATTCTCCTACCCCAAAAGCAATAAAGCCCATACACTTCCAGAAGAAGCTTTTTGGTGGTAAAAAGGGGCTTTCCAGATCTGGCTCCATCTCCAGAAGCTGTAGGCCATCCTTTCAAGAGGAAGGACGTGGGAATCAAAGGGAATCTCTGGAGAGAAGGTTGTTGTGGTAGGAAAGGGAGCAGATCCAACTGAAGAGGAGCAGTAGAAGAAGGATTTCTGGCGTTTCGGATGCCATAAAAGTAGAGTATCGCCGATTTAGGAGAATCTCCATCGAGTTCCATCAAGGGTCCTCAATTCAAGCATCTGCATGACTTCTCACCGAAGAACATCCAATTCATACCTCTTTCACCCAATTCTTGAAGTGTTCATCTTATTTCTTCTTGTGAGATCTGTACATGAAGTTCTATACAGATTTTTGAGTTTATTTAGTCTGTGAATCAGATCACTGCTAGAGGATCTGATTCTTTCGTGTTTGATCTAGCTTTTGTATTGTGAGCCATCGAGCTTTGGTTTGTGAGTCGTCGCACTCACTGTGTGGTTTGAACCGTCGTGCTCAATTTGGATTCGTCGTGCTCCGGTTGTTGTTTGAGCCATCATGCTCAGTTTTGAGTCGTTGAACTCAAGGTTGTGTGTTGAGCCGTCGTGCTCAAGGGTGTTTGGAGTCATCGTGCTTCGGTGTAAGTTGTACTCTTTTGAGTAGTGGAGCCTCACTGTGTGAGGGGTGGATGTAGGAATCACTGGTGTGATTTCCGAACCACCTAAAAATCCTTTGTGCAATGGTTTGATCTGCTTGTCTGCGCTAGATGCTTGCATCGGATTTTGCTGTCACATTAAGTGTTTAATTGCTTCACACATAATCTACACACACCACACTTCAGATCAGTAAATTGTTTGTCTGAATTGATCTTTGATTCGAAGTAATTTTGAATTGCTTAAGCTTCTGCAGTAAGTTTTGTCAGATCTATTCAACCCCCCCTTCTAGATCTGATCCATCCACCTATTCGATCCTACAGTCGTAACACCAAGTGGTTTCGCAGATGAGTTGGCTATCGGAAACTTCAGCCCGAGCAACAGACTGTGATGGAGGTGGAGGCTGTTGTGGTGGAGGCATGGGAGCTGGCATGGTGCGAAGCAGGTGCAATGTAGGGCACCAGAGCTTCTTCATACATGGGGGCGTCGTAGGGCCCTGTTGGAGGTTGCTGAGTCCGAGGAGGATGAATCAGTGGACGCCTGGGTGGCGGCATATTGTGGTAAATGGGTGTTTGTGGGGGTTTATATGGGGTGTATGTTGTATGGTGGTGAGGTGGATGGTGGATGGCATCCACTGATCTATTCTTTCTCGGATTAATTTGATGAAAAGGTCTACGGTCGGGGAGTCCATCAGATGTGTCTGGATGTAACGTCCCCGCTCGTAGAGCTCTTCCATCGTCTCGATTTGGTTCATGGCCAGGATGTGCCTGAACCTCGGAGTAGAGTTAGAAATGATTATTTTAACTTGCTCTGACTCTGAGAGCACATTTTGCAGGCAGGTGGCCATTGACCTTCAATGGTTAGCAAATTGTACAAAGGCCTCGTCGGCCCCCATCTTCTCGGATGCTAGATCCATGATAGATAGATAAGGGATAACGGGTTTTTGTACCTTTGAAGGAATTTCTTGTGAAGTGGGTGGAAGTCTCCTGCCTCACTTAGCTCTAGAGAGTAGAACCATTGAGTGCAGGGCCGTCAAGAGATTTTCTAAAGAAAAATGCCAAGGTATGGGGTCACGTTGCCAACGTGAAGACTCATAAAGGAATTCCTTGACATGAAGGTAGGAGTTACCTGTGCCATTGTACAATCGGTACGTTGGCATCTCTGAAGGATGTATATAAATTTGCGGGAGAGCTGGCATGGCGGCAACGGGGTCACCATGGGATTGGAAAGCTTGTTTATTTGACCCTCCAGATGGTTCAATTTCTGGATAAGAGCATTTTGGAGTGGAGTGGGTTGTTACTGGGCAAATGAGGGAGTACATGGGGGCGGCCTTGAATTAGTGGACCTTCCCAAGGGTTGGTCCGTACGGACCGGAGCACGGGAGTGCAAATGGCCAGGGGGCCAAGGTGATGAAGAATGTACAAGGAGATGTGGCGAAGTCGCCGGAATATACAAAGGCGGGTGCCTGGGAGAAGGAGAGGGAGGAGGAGTCGCACCCTCAACTAAAAATTGTATTAGATTAAGTTGTTGAGGAGTGAGTTGATCCAGGGCATGCAGGACAGTCTGCACTTTGGGATCTTGGTGGGGGGAAGGCTCTCGCCGCGTTTTGATTGGAGGTATATGTGAGGGGACATCGAATTGGTTAGTGCGCGGTGTGCGTACATAACCATAGGAAGTAGAAGGTTGCCCATACTGGTGGTGAGATGGACGGACATGGGACTGAAAAGATGGAGACTTAACATTATCCTCATAGTCCATATAAAAATTAGCATGGTGGTGTGGGTCATTTTTTAACAAGCAAGCAAATAAACAGGTTGAACAAAGATTAATCAATCAATGATGTGGTTCAACAAGTTATGATGCTTAGAGCTTGTTTTTAGGAGTTTCACAATTAATTAAATGGATTGAAAAATATTGTGTCACTCTAGGTGAGATCCTAGTTGGGTAGAGTATGGAACTTCGGGTACAACTAGAATCACCTCTCACTACACAATGGGATATCTAAACCCGGGTCAACGAAGGGGTACCGCCAGCTCGGTCCGCCGTGAGGGAATCCACGGGGTACAGAGTCTTACGGGGTTCCGGGAGAAGGTCCGCTAGTCCAAAGGGACGGAATGCCTAATGGAGAACTGGCCTTCACCGGAAGGGTGTGTGGAGCCTAGGATATGAGGGAAGGAGATCCCCCGACCAATGCAAAATGCCCTACATGCGACAGTTTATGGCAAAAATGGCAGAAGGGGCGCGTTTCTGTCAGCACTTTGAATCGCAGCGGGGACAGCCGCCGCGGATTCTGAATTGCGTCCAGTCACCTGGATGCAGAAATGAGAGCCCCAAAAGGCTGTCAATGCCGTGCCTGGTCCCTGTGGACGGACTACGGGCAAAAAATCGTTGGCCTTTGCCGCCGCGATAGAAATCAGTGGCGCGTCGGCTCGAGCCACTGCGACACGAAGCAGAGACGCGTCCGGTTCAGAGGACGCATTGTAAACGCGTCCTCTGTATTGGACGAGGATTCAAACAGGCACCCGGAACAAAAACCAAGCTGTAAGCAGGAAATAAGAAGGAAAGATGTACAAAAAATAAAAATTAAGGCATACAAGGATGCGTCGGGCTTAGCCGCTACAATAGAGAAGTGGAACGCATGGCCTTCGCCGCTGCGAAACCAAAACAAAACGCGGCCGGTTTAGTGGACGCATTATAAACGCGTCCTCTATGTTGGACGTGATTCCAACAGGCCACCCGAAGACAGAAAAAGGACAAAAACAGCAGGATAGGATATGTATAAAAAGAAAAATAGAAAAAATAGAAAAATCAAACACACAACATGATTTGCATGGTACAAGCGAATGTAATGGAAGAGTGCCACGTGGGGCACGAAAAAGGGGGGTAATCAAAGAGAAAGTGCAAAAAGATGTCCCACCATGATCTCCAATTTGTAGACACCACCGTGAGTCTGTCAGGAACCCCGAAAGCATCCACAAAGAGGAGGATGATAAAAAAAATGGGGGAAAAGAAAAAGATCATGATTTCCAGGCACGCGAGGGTGCCGAATGGAGGGATGCACGGCGAGGGGTGTGAGTGGAAGAGTGATCGTGGAAATACCTATTGGAGCATGGGAGGTTGCGAGGGGGATGTGGGTCCTTTCTTCCTCTACGAGCATGGTCGGCCGTGGTAGAGGGCGTTTTCCGTGTTGATTACCCTGAAAAAGAAGAAGATAAGGAAAGGAAAAGGGGATTAGCCAATAATGTGTAGTATACAATCCTTATTAAAAAATGAAATAAAAGAATAAATGGCAAGGGGGACGACTTACCGTATGGTGGCTTTTAAACCCCAAAAATAGGTATGTGTGTGTGTGTATGCATGCATGTGTGTGTGTAAAAAGGGAGCTACGTGGGGCCCAGAGGAGTTAAAATGTAAATAAAAAGGGAGAAAGGGGAGGGGGTGCTTCCCAAAGTGATGGATGGCGTGGCGGCGTTACCGGTTGGACGGACGGAGGAGAGGAGGAAGAAGCTTCCACCTCACCCCGCTCCGGTATGCGTGGAGGAAGACGCCGGCTCCTCCGAACTCCGAGGAGGAAGGCATGGATCGGCGTGAAGTAGAAGGTCCCCCTGGCTCGGAGGTTTGAGACGGGAATCCGGCAGGGCTTCGCCGCAATGAGTGGACCCCCCCTATAAATGACCCGGGGGTCTATTTATAGGCATCAGACGCTTGAATCGCGTCGGCTACAGTAGACACGACTATAAGATTGAATCGCGTCCGCCCCAGCCGCCGCGATAAGAACACCGTCCGCAATGGCTGCCGCGATTAGGAAGCGCCGCATTTTGCTGCTTGATTTGACATAAAGCACGATGATTATGGCCTGCGGCCACCTTCAGAATCACGTCGGGGAAGACCGCCGCATTCTCGAAACACGTCGGCCTAACCCTCTGCATTTGTTTTGGGCACGTGGGCCATAAATGCGATGACTTTCGGGGTTCTGGCGTGTCAGGCCTATGACCTAATCGCGGCGGCTCAAGCGGACACGATTCAGACATTTCGCATGATTCCCAGGTCCAGGCGCTCG